>CM041778.1:300981873-301154436 GCA_023374045.1 Limonium bicolor
ACCTAATATGTAGTGCTCCCTCAGTTATTTCCAACACTTAAAGTATATTCCTTACCGGTATTTGGTATTTAGTGTTACTGTAGTCACTTATTCCTATTCATGCCTTCACACTTGGTTCTGTACAAGTATTCCTTCATTTGTACGACCTTACATTTCCTATGCCTCGGTCCTTATAGCGTTATAAGTCTCTTTCCACTACTACCACAATTAACATTCTCCCAAATTCCTAGCTATCCCACTCGATCATTACTGCGCAAGTGCAATACCAAAACACTCAGTCATACAGAGCGCAGAGGCGTAAACCCTTGGCAGTAAATCTCTTATGGGATTACAATAGGAATGAACACCGTGTTTCACTGAGATGTTTATCTCATAATACTGGCTACTGGCCTACTGCCTAGTTTATTTGTTATCACTTACCATTGTATCTCCACTGAGTTTAACTCATAGTTCTGCTTATTTGTCATACTTTGTTTAACAATACTTATACAACGGTCGCTTATTGCGCATCGTATTCTTACTTCTTGTACAACACTAACTTACATGGCATCCACTCTCATATTAGCTTCTGCTCATGTACTTCCATCATTCGTATTTTTGGTTCGTCATTCGTTAGGATGACTACTGAATACACTATTTTTCGAGTCTTTATGCTCTTTGAGCGTTGTTCACTCTTCATTTAGCAACACACACCTATGGTGGTTGCTATTAGACTTATTACTCCTCCGGTCTCCACAACTGGTATGAACATTACTTTTCGTATTTTTCTTATTTATATCATTCTGGGGTAACAACAATCTGGTCAATCCTTAACATATTTATTGAACTTGGTTCACATAACTACCGCTCTCGCGGTTTCACAACATCGAGAGGTATCCCCACTCTTTAAGTAGTGGTTCGTTCTCCGCTCTATTTACTTGTATAACATTAATTCCTGTAATCGATCAAATTTACATAACACGTTTGCTTGTGGCTTATAAGCCTCATTGCCTCGAGCTCTGCTCATTAGAGGTCGTTCTCACAAATTTTACTTCTCCGTACACCATCACATGGTTTGGAGGTTGTATTGGGCTCCCTGACAAGGTCGTTGCATCATGCTTCCTTATATGGGATGCCCCTTAAGAATGTCCGTTTACCTCGTGACGACTTATGCTTAAACTGGGTATTAGCTTCAACTCTTGTGTTTCTGTCATGACATTTCGTTCAACGATTGTTGACCCAAACACTCTTCAGGACCGCTCCTGGGTGTTACTGAGTTATGCCATTACATCTGGCTTGCACTTATAGGTACGTTTAGTTAACTACGCCATTTTGCGTTCTTAGCTGGGTTCACTGATAAGTGTCCAAATGAGCATGATTTATAGGTGTATTTCATGTATAATATTAGCACTTTCTTGCTCACTTCTCCACTTCGGTTAGTTTTCCTCTAGTTTATGTTTTATTGTTTATTTCACAAATTTATTGGTTTAACATGAGGAAAACCAAGCTGGGAGTGAAGTAGATTAAGAGACGAACGTATGGGCGCAGACGGCTCAGAAAACGGAGCCCAAACGAAGAATCTAGAGCTAGTAGAAGAAATAAGCTTGACATCGCGATAACACGCGGTCTTCTCACAGGCTACCGCCTGGCGGACACCACAGGGCGACCGCCTCATAACTGGCGGACGGTGATAGAGGCTACCTGCAGACGTTATGTAGTGAGTGGTTAGAACAGGTATAATTAACATAAAAGAAAGAAATTAAAACCCAAAAATAATGTCGGGCTGCAAATAAATCCCGGTCGCAGTAGTATAGTGAAAATGTAAGCAACCGGATGTCGAACGGGGACTAATGTACATATAATAGTACTAAGCGTGTCACAAGAGGGGGGATTAATTGACTTGTAAAATAAATAAAAAGAAAAGATAAAATAAACTAAGTTGACAGATAAATAAAATGGAACTCTGGGTCAGGTTAATATAATCTGCATAATTAAGCTATCTCTACTGGTTTAATAATTTGGCAAGGTTCCTGTAAATATCTTAAGGACTAAGTCATAGCCTCATAAGAACTCGTTCACCTGTAATGCAAGGTTCTAATCAAGGTTCAAGCAAAAGCCTGCGAACGGCAGAGGAGTATTTGAGGAATTACATTTGCAACTGAATACTAACTCATTAAATCATAATAAAGCTTCCTCCAGTTTACGCCTTAATTAACCTGTCTATTTATCACCTGGTCTGATCAAAAATAGACTTAGTAGAGCAATTTAATAAATTCGCGAGATTTATTAGAAAGGCGAGATGACCTTTAAAACGTAACAAACTGTATATAAATAAACCAGTAGAAATATTGCATAATTAATACAGATACATAATAACTATTCCCAGAGTAAACGTAAACTAGCCTAACATATTAAATAGATAGATAGAGACGAGAGTAATAGAAATCATCCGTAATCATCTGTCTCACTTGCTATTTTGTGGTACGTAGGGCTAGAGGTGAATTTGGTGGACTGTAAAATAAATAAAATGGAGAAGGCGGGAGGAGAGAAATGAGATGGCGTGTGGTGAAGTGCTCGTGGATCGATTGGTGAATTCGTGAATGATTTATTAAGTGAAGCTCGTGGGTTTATATAGAAAAAGGAAGAAGAAAGCAGAGAAGATAGACAGACGCGTGAGCGAGCAAATGATTGAGGCGGTGGAAGATTGAGCTCATTGATTGCTCACTGATTGAAGGGGACAGAGCGTGTGCAGAGGGTGAATTAAGGTAGGCGCAGACAGTGGACGAGTTGCAGACAGTCGGCGCGAGTTGCAGACGAAGACGGAAGACGGGCGAAGAAGATACTGGTCGCGAGGCACAACCGCCTCCAAAGGAGGCGGTCTCCTCCTCTCCTGTCCGCCAATAAACCAGGCGGTAGCCTGTGTCTCGTCCGCCTGATAAGGAGGCGGTCTCCTCGTGCCGTCGCCAGTTATCAGGCGGTAGCCTGAGTGATGTCCTCCTCGCGGTTGCATGTGAGAGATCCGCTAGTTATTGGGCGGTAGCCCGTGTGTTGTCCGCGAGGCAGTTGCGCCACTCTAGTCCGCCAGTTATCGCGACGTCGCAGTGTGACTTATTCCTTCCAACTTCGACCGGCTCTAGATTGTTCGTTTGGGCTCCGTTTTTCGAGCCGTTTGCGCCTATGTGTTCGTCTCTTTATCTACTTTAGTCCCAGCTTGGTTTTCCTCATGTTAAACCAATAAATTAGTGAGATTATAATAAAACATAAACTAGAGGAAAACTAACCGAAGTGGAGAAATGAGCAAGAAAAGTGCTAATATTATATATGAAATACACCTATAAATCATGCTCATTTGGACACTTATCACACCCCCCACACTTATTTTTGCTTGTCCTCAAGCAAAACTACGTACCCTAAGTAGGGAATGCTCAATACTAACAAATATTATTATGAGGGTAGGATAAACATGACTTTAAACTTATTGAGGAGTGTGAAAAATTAACTGCTGGTGGCATAGGTGTGCTCAGGGTAAAATAAAATATAGAGTTTCGGGTATGATCCAAGGTACTTCAATGTTTCTTTTAGGTGACTCTGAGAACTTTTACCATGGCCAACTTCTCAAGAATGGGCATTGAAGAGAAAACAAAAGGAAAAATAGATTTATGCATTTGTTTCACTTTTGCATAAGGGATGAGAAAATGTAGGCATTACGCCTTTGTATTTAAGAACATCAACTCTTTTGTTGGTTACCATTGGTGTCTCGCAAGTCCCTTATTATTTTTTTTTTATATTTTTTTTCCTTCTTTTTTTTTAACAGAGAAGTACCCCTTTGCAATCCCTAAGAGAGAAGACAGAAAGAAACCCTGAGCAAATAAAATCCAACCAATTTGCAGATTATTTGGTCACACCGCACATAAAGTGCTCCTCAAAAGTAATCAAAATTTTTAAAATTGTACCTTTATCCCACAATTCATACAGTATTTATTCTTAAAGAGAACAACCCACATAAAAGGGTCCATAATATTGAATTGGACAACGAAAGATAAGGAGATAGATTAAACATTTAAGCACAAAATGTCACCGAAAAGGGCACACTCCCCCACACTTAAATTGAACAATGTCCTCATTGTTCACCAGAAAAACAAGGGAAGGTTTCAGAAGACCTTTCGGTAAGTAGATAAAATAGAGTACACAAAGATCACAATAATCAATTAAGCACATAAACGCTCCTCTGCAGTTTTTATTTAAATAAAAGCATATTAAAGAAACTGGTACTCCCCTGATTTTATTTTTGCTTGCGTTATAGGAGTTCCCCCACACTTGAGCTCAGTCTCAAGTAGCGTAGCTTGGTTGCGGTGTCCACATGGAGGTGCACCTGCATAAGACACTAGAAGCAACCATACTGAAAACGGGGTTAAAAGTTAGCAAAAATAAAATTTAAGAGAACCTGAAAATTAAAAGAGCATAAAAGCAAAATAAAATAAAAGTACACCGGGTTGCTCCCAGGAAGCTGCCCTTCTTTAACGTCTTTGGCTAGACGCCTGCTCGTTATCCTGGATCAAAACAAAACGTTACCTGGCATATAAAGTAGAAAATTAATACTCCACAAAATCAGGTGTTTGAGGAGGTATTGCCGGGAACGTAGTTCTAACAGAAGACCGGTGGTGCTGATTTTTCTTCCTCAAATTGGAGGATGTAAATATCCTCCTCTTGTAGGTGAGGTTCATAGAAAGAACGCCGATTAAAATCATCTTCAGAGAAAGTTAATTCTTTAAAGGTGATAGTGGCGTTTTGTTTGGATATTTTGGTGGGAGGTGATGGCAATTCCTTCTCTTCATTTTCGAGGATAAAAGTATCCTCATTGTCTGGGTATATTATAGAGAAGGATGGAAAATAGCAGTAATTGATTTTAGAGGGAGGGGTTTCTATGAATGGCTCGTCTGTAGTGGGGTGTTCTACCTCTTGAACTATTTCGCTCATTGATTGCTCTAGTAGTTGAGCGATTCTCTCCAGGTAGTCTGGTTGATCTTCTAACCAGAGTTGCTCTTGGACTATGAGACAATCCTCAAAATCATGAGCTCCCCCACATTCGGAGCAGTATAAATCCTGCCAAAATTCAAACGCTTCTTCCATTTGCCACGTACAGAGTTTTTTTTTTTTCTGTATAAAACAAAACTACTGAAAAAGATTAGAAAATAAAATGATTAGAAACAAACAAAAAATAATATAAACAAAATATAAAAGATAATAAATAAACAACAAACAAAATAATATAAACAAAGTATTCTAATAATACATGTGAATAATCCGGGGCTTAGGGACTAGAATAAACTAGTCCCCGGCAACGGCGCATTTTGCAGACGTTATGTAGTGAGTGGTTAGAACAGGTATAATTAACATAAAAGAAAGAAATTAAAACCCAAAAATAACGTCGGGCTGCAAATAAATCCCGGTCGCAGTAGTATAGTGAAATGTAAGCAACCGGATGTCGAACCGTGGGACTAATGTACATATAAGTACCTAAGCGTGTCACAAGAGGGGGGATTAATTGACTTGTAAAATAGATAAAAAGAAAAGATAAAATAAACTAAGTTGACAGATAAATAAAATGGAACTCTGGGTCAGGTTAATATAATCTGCATAATTAAGCTATCTCTACTGGTTTAATAATTTGGCAAGGTTCCTGTAAATATCTTAAAGACTAAGTCATAGCCTCATAAGAACTCGTTCACCTGTAATGCAAGGTTCTAATCAAGGTTCAAGCAAAAGCCTGCGAACGGCAGAGGAGTATTTGAGGAATTACATTTGCAACTGAATACTAACTCATTAAATCATAATAAAGCTTCCTCCAGTTTACGCCTTAATTAACCTGTCTATTTATCACCTGGTCTGATCAAAAATAGACTTAGTAGAGCAATTTAATAAATTCGCGAGATTTATTAGAAAGGCGAGATGACCTTTAAAACGTAACAAACTGTATATAAATAAACCAGTAGAAATAGTGCATAATTAATACAGATACATAATAACTATTCCCAGAGTACACGTAAACTAGCCTAACATATTAAATAGATAGATAGAGACGAGAGTAATAGAAATCATCCGTAATCACTCCGTCTCACTCTGCTATTTTGTGTACGTAGGGCTAGAGGTGAATTTGGTGGACTGTAAAATAAATAAAATGGAGAAGGCGGGAGGAGAGAAATGAGATGGCGTGTGGTGAAGTGCTCGTGGATGATTGGTGAATTCGTGAATGATTTATTAAGTGAAGCTCGTGGGTTTATATAGAAAAAGGAAGAAGAAAGCAGAGAAGATAGACAGACGCGTGAGCGAGCAAATGATTGAGGCGTGGGGAAGATTGAGCTCATTGATTGCTCACTGATTGAAGGGGACAGAGAGTGTGCAGAGGCGTGGAATTAAGGTAGGCGCAGACAGTGGACGAGTTGCAGACAGTCGGCGCGAGTTGCAGACGAAGACGGAAGACGGGCGAAGAAGATACTGGTCGCGAGGCACAACCGCCTCCAAAGGAGGCGGTCTCCTCCTCTCCTGTCCGCCAATAAACCAGGCGGTAGCCTGTGTCTCGTCCGCCTGATAAGGAGGCGGTCTCCTCTGTGCCGTCCGCCAGTTATCAGGCGGTAGCCTGAGTGATGTCCTCCTCGCGGTTGCATGTGAGAGATCCGCTAGTTATTGGGCGGTAGCCCGTGTGTTGTCCGCGAGGCGGTTGCGCCACTCTAGTCCGCCAGTTATCGCGACGTCGCAGTGTGACTTATTCCTTCCAACTTCGACCGGCTCTAGATTGTTCGTTTGGGCTCCGTTTTTCGAGCCGTTTGCGCCTATGTGTTCGTCTCTTTATCTACTTTAGTCCCAGCTTGGTTTTCCTCATGTTAAACCAATAAATTAGTGAGATTATAATAAAACATAAACTAGAGGAAAACTAACCGAAGTGGAGAAATGAGCAAGAAAAGTGTTAATATTATATATGAAATACACCTATAAATCATGCTCATTTGGACAATTATCACTACCGCCTCTTAAACTCGCGGACGAGGCATAGGCAACCGCCTCGCGGTCAAAATAGAGGCTACCGCCTCTTAACTCGCGGTCACACACAGGCAACCGCCTCGCGGTCAACATAGAGGCTACCGCCTCTTAACTCGCGGTCACCACACAGGCAACCGCCTCGCGGTCAACATAGAGGCTACCGCCTCTTAATCTCGCGGACAACACAGGAGTTACCGCCACTTATTAGGCGGTACGAGCAGGCGGACACCAATAACCGTGACTAATTATCAGTCGCGACTATCTTCTTCGCGCCGTCGTCTGCAACTCGCCCGACTCGCCCGCAACTTATCCATCTACTCTGCACACGCTCTGTCCCCTGCAATCAATGAAGGAAGCAATAAATGAAGCACTCAGACTGCAATCAACTGCAATCAATTAAATACGTACGGATCTGCCTCCTCAATTCTCTATATAAACCCAACACCATTACTGCAAAAACAAAACAACGTACGACCAGAGGCTGAAGAAATCACAAACAGCTCCACACTCCATTCTCTTCCATTTAATTCCTCCCGTATCACACTTCTCCATCTTTTATTTATTTTTACCATTTCACCTCATTCACGTACGTACTCAAACAGAAGCAGTATTACAAAGAGAGAAAAGAGGCAGGCGAGTGCAGACCCGTTATTCGCAGCAGTTCCTGAGTAATGAATATTTCAGTCTCTACTCTGTTTTTTATTTCTGTCAATGTCTGAGTAATCTCATAATTGTGCTTAGGATGGGTGTTTAACCCAAAATAACTCAGCGTATTTATAATACCGAGTTTGCTTATAAATATTTGTTTTGTCTCTCTCTATTATTAAATGTTTAAGAACTGATCATTTTTACTCATTTACGGTTTCTCTAATTTCAATGATTTTGTAAAATTAGAGAATAGACCACAAAGAGAGACAAACGTTAGATTTATCTCCTTGATTAGCAGATAAAATCCATCGCTGTTATAAAAGAATTCTCACTTAAAGCTAATTAATGATTTTAGACTTTTTCTGATTGTAAGAAGTTTAATGAATTAATTAAGAGCTGTCCTTATCTATGATTTAGAAAGGCCACAAGATAAAATTCTTAACAGACAAATAAGAGCAAACTAGGATTAATTATTATCTGAGTTATAATTGGGCGATTCACCTTCCTTAGCACATTTCCATCCACTTAATTCACAACTGTTTTTACTTTTTTATTATTTCTTTAATAATCCAACAACAAATCAAGCTTGCCTCCGGCTAAACCCCTTTTACAGTTTCTTTTAACTACCTAAACTAGGATAATTGAACAATCTCCTTGTGGATACGACACTTGTTTTACTACTACGAATAGGTACACTTGCCTAATAGTTTGTTATAATTCTATATTAATTAGTGTAGTTTTATCCCAACAAGTTTTTGGCGCCGTTGCCGGGGAGATTGATTCCATCAATTTCCCTAGTTTCTGGTAGTTCACTCGCTATATAGTAATAATCTGTTAATACTATTAAATTGTTAATCTTGGACATCTGAATTGGACATCGGACTTCGGACCTGACTTGGACATTTGACTTCGGACTTTGGACATCTAACTCCTAACATCTTAATATTATTGTCATTTCGTTCCATTGTCATTTCGTTCCATTGTCATTCCTTTCTTTCCATTGTCTCTAACTACTAACTTTAAATTTCTGTCATTTCGTTCCATTGTCCTTTCTTTCCATTGTCCTTAACATTTCATTTCCATTGTCCTTAACATTTCTTTCCATTGTATACTAACTACTAACTTATAATTTCTGTATACTAACTCCTAACGTTTATCAGCCTAACCAATATTTCTGTCTTTCTTATTTTATTTACTAACTTTTGCAGTTTCTCAAACCACAAGTTATCTTCTGTGCATGCCAAATACTCGAACCCGAGGCTCTCCACCAATCAGTCCGAGCCCCGAACCCGAGCGTACTTTATTACAAGCACAGAGAAACCTGAGAAACCAAGCCATGGCCAATAACGAAGTTATAAATGAAATGGACCATGCAATTCAACCAGAACACCGTGCCCTCTGATTACCACCAACCAACACCGAAGGAAGAGCATCAGCTATAGTTCTCCCGAACTAACACCAGAAGAAGCCGGACGATGGGTTTTCAAAACCCACTACATCACCGCCGTCCGGGATCTAGGCAAGTTTAGTGGAGCGAACCCAGATGAAGCCCCAAATCATCTGAGTCTCTTCCTAGACTTCTGCAATTCCTTTAGTCAAACCGGCAACGTCAAAGAAAGAATCCGTCTACAACTATTTCCTCACTCGTTGTCGGATTCAGCAAACGGTGGTATCGAAGCCTTCCCTCCCGATCAATCACCACATGGCTTCAAATGGCCCAAAAATTCCTTGCCAAATACTACCCAACCAGTAGAACGAGGCAATTGATCGGTGAAATCAATACTTTCTGTCAGGAGCCGGGAGAAACGTTGTACGACGCATGGGACAGATTTAAAGATATGCTATGAAGTGTTCCCACCATGGTCTTGACGATCAATCCCTCTGCCTGTCTTCTTCAACGGTCTGGATGATGGGAACCGACTACTTGTCAATTCCTCTGCAGGAGGGAGTTTCATGATGAAATCTCCTAAAGAAGGAATGGACCTTCTCGAAACCATGACGAGCAATACGAGACAGTGGACGAGATCCAAAGGAAGAACGCCACGAGCAGCAGGCCTACTCCACGTTGAGCCTACAGATCATTTATCGGCTCAGATCTCGTCCCTTACAAAGATGGTGGAAAAGCTAACGACATCACAAAACGAAATTGTAAAAACAATAGCTTCCCCACCTACAAGTTCATCGTCAGTTGCACCTACAGAAGGATGTGCCATATGCGCCGGTCCTCATGAAACCCCTCAGTGCGAAGGTAAAGGACAGTACGAGGATGCAAACTTCATAGGAAACCGTCCCGGTAATTCCTACAACAACAACTTCAACAACAACTATCCATGGAGAAATCACCCGAATTTCTCATGGAAGAATAATGATCAAAACCAAGGAGGTCAGAATAACAATTCAAATACCTATCAGGGGAACAGACCCCAACCAAATTCTAACATGGGTTATCGAGCACTAGGTGCCCCTCCAGGTTTCCAGCAACAACAACAACCATCGTCAACCTCTTCTGATCCAAATGAGGAATTCAGGAACTTAATGAAAGGATTCGTGACTACGACTCACCAGACTCGTGGATCAAGAAGCCACTAACAGAAGGGTTGAAGCCCAGATACACAAACCAACCAACAGTTGGAACAAATCAGTCACAGCTTGCACAAAGGCCACCTGGTGCCTTCCCTAGTCAGCCAATCCAAATCCAAGGGAACAGGCCAAGGCAGTAACGTTAAGAAGTGGTAGGCCGCTCAACTCATCTCTCCCCGAGATGATACTGATAATCAAGAGCAGCAAGCTCATGAACCTCAAGAAAATTCAGAGAAGAACAGGAAGATGCTGAAGAAGCCTCCTCCTACAAAAAATATTCCGAGGAGAAGGAGTCTCCTGAATCTACTCCTTCCCCTCTCACAAAAATTCTTCCCCCACTTCCTTTTCCAAACAGGAGAAAGAAAAATTTAGATGAACAGTTTGGAAAGTTTCTTTCTCACTTCAAGAAACTGACGATCAATATTCCTTTTGCCGATGCTTTAAAACAAATGCCAATATACGCAAAGTTCATGAAGGATATCATCACCAACAAAAGATCGTTGCAGGAAGTGGAAACTGTACACCTTACACAGGAAGTGTCAGCAGTACTTCTCAAGAGTCTCCTCCAAAACTTGGAGACCCAGGTTTGCCAATTATTCCATGTTCAATTGATAATGTTGATTGTGGTAGTGGGTTATGTGATCTAGGAGCTAGTATCAATTTAATGCCACTGTCAACTTTCAACAAACTTAAAATTGGTAAATGCGAACCAACTTCTATTCAATTACAATTAGCAGATAGATCTTTAGTATTCCCAAAAGGAATAATAGAAGATTTGATTGTTACTGTAGGAACCTTTGTGTTCCCCGCTGACTTTATTGTAATTGACATGGAAGAAGACACTAGGGTGCCCTTAATCTTAGGACGACCTTTCATGAGAACTGCTAGAGCACTAATCGATGTTGAAAAAGGAAAAATCATTTTAAGGCTGCATAACGAACTCTAGAATACGACATGTCAAGGTTATAAAGAAACCCGCTCATTTAGAAGATACTTTTCCATAGATATTGTCGACTCTATTGTGCAGGATAATTATCTGCTATTATCCGTAATGACGCTCTTGAAAATGCCTTGTCTGAAATCTGTGATAACCGATTAGTATACCCTGACACAATCCAAATGGTAGCAGCTCTGGATAGAATAAAATCATACAAGAAACCACGCTACCCACCACCAGAACCATTAGAGCTATCTACTCAGAAATTACCACCATCCATTGAACAACCCCCTCTCGTAGACTGAAACAATTGCCATCACATCTGAAGTATGTTTATCTTTCTGATTTTTGTACTTTGCCTGTTATTATTTCTTCATCCCTAACAAGTACACAGGAAGAACAGCTTGTGAAGATCCTTCAGAGCCACAAGAAGGCAATAGGCTGGTCCATTTCGGACATAAAGGTATCAATCCCCATTTCTGCACACATCACATATACATGGAAGATACCTACAAGCCTTTAGTCCAACCACAGAGAAGGCTGAATCCCAACATGAAAGACGTAGTAAAGAAAGAGGTGCTCAAACTTCTCGACGCCGGGATAATCTACTCCATCTCCGACAGCAAATGGGTGAGCCCCGTTCAAGTGGTCCCGAAAAAAGGAGGTCTCACTGTGGTCCCCAACGACAAAGGTGATCTAATTCCTCAGAGAACCACGACGGGATGGAGAGTCTGCATCGATTACAGGAAACTGAACAGCGCAACGCGGAAGGACCACTTCCCTTACCTTCATCGATCAGATGCTTGAAAGATTGGCCGGGCAAGATTACTACTGCTTCCTGGATGGTTATTCAGGATACTTTCAAATACCCATTGCTCTGAAGACCAAGACAAAACCACATTCACATGCCCGTACGGGACATTTGCATACAATCGGATGCCTTTTGGTCTATGCAATGCCCCAGCAACATTCCAAAGATGCATGATGGCAATCTTCAGCGACTATCTTGAGAAGAGCATCGAAGTCTTCATGGACGACTTCTCTGTCTTTGGTCCCACTTTCGAATCCTGTCTGAATAATCTGGATGCCATCCTCGCCCGATGTGAAGAAACTAACCTTGTGCTTAACTGGGAAAAATGCCATTTCATGGTTAAAGAAGGAATAGTTCTTGGGCATAAAATATCTTCAAAAGGCATTGAAGTCGACAGAGCCAAGGTCGAAGTTATTGAAAAATTACCACCACCATCGACGGTAAAAGACATCAGAAGTTTCCTTGGCCATGCTGGGTTCTATAGAAGGTTTATCAAGGATTTCTCCAAAATTTCAAAACCTCTATGTGAACTCCTAGCTAAAGACGTCAAGTTCGACTTTACTGACAAATGCCTACAAGCCTTCAACACACTGAAAGAATGCCTCATCTCTGCCCCCATTGTGATATCACCAGATTGGAGCCTTCCTTTGAAATTATGTGCGATGCCAGCGACTATGCCGTGGGTGCCGCTTTATGCCAAAAGAAGGAGAAGATCTTGAGAACCATCTACTATGCAAGTAGAACCCTCAACGACGCTCAGAAGAATTATTCAACTACTGAAAAAGAACTTCTAGCAGTAGTCTTTGCTCTGGATAAATTCCGATCATATCTCTTGGGAAGCAAAGTCATAATTCACACCGATCACTCTGCTCTGAGGTATCTATTTGCCAAAGAAGATGCCAAACCCCGACTCCTCCGGTGGATACTCCTGCTACAAGAATTTGAGATTGAAATCAGAGACAAGCCAGGAGTGCAAAATGTAGTAGCAGACCACCTATCTCGCATAGAGGCACCAAGTGATGGCACTTCCATCAATGAATTCTTTCCAGATGAGTGCGTTTTTATGATTGGTGACACCGGTGAACCATGGTACGCTGACATGGCCAACTACCTCGCACGAGGAGTAATACCACATGGGTTAACCTACCAACAGAAAAAGAAGTTCTTTTCCGATGTCAAACATTATTACTGGGAGGATCCTCTCCTTTTCAAGGTTTGTGCAGACGGGATGGTAAGAAGATGTGTGCCCCACAGATGAAATCCAGAACATCTCCGTCATTGTCACTCTCTTGAAGCAGGAGGACATCATGGGCCAGCTCGAACAGCGGCTAAGGTACTTCAATCAGGTTTCTTTTGGAAAACCTTACATAAAGACTGTCATTCCTTTGTAGCCTCCTGCGATGATGCCAAAGACTTGGGAACACCTCCAGAAAACACGAAATGCCTCTCAACATCATACTCGAGGTGGAACCTTTCGACGTGTGGGGCATTGACTTCATGGGTCCCTTTCCTTCGTCTTGTTCAAACCTTTTCATCTTGGTGGCAGTCGACTATGTCACTAAATGGGTGGAAGCTATCGCCTCTCCCACAAATGATGCAAAGGTAGTACTCAGGTTCTTGAAGAGGAACATCTTTACACGATTTGGAGTCCCACGTGCTATCATCAGTGACCAAGGATCCCACTTCTGCAATAAGCAGTTCACAGCCTTGATGACCAAATATGGAGTGAGACATAAGGTAGCCTTGCCTTATCACCCTCAAACGAATGGCCAGGCTGAAGTCTCTAACCGAGAATTGAAGTGGATCCTACAAAAGACGGTTAATTCCCGAAAAGATTGGTCCCTGAACTGGATGATGCACTCTGGGCGTATAGAACAGCTTACAAGACGCCCATCGGCATGTCCCCATATCGACTAGTCTTCGGCAAAGCTTGTCATTTACCAGTCGACTCGAGCACAAATCATTCTGGGCCGTGAAAGCCCTCAACTTTGATTCTAAGAGCAGGTGACAAAAGGAAATTCCAGCTCACTGAATTAGAAGAATTTCGAGAGATGCCTATGAAAATAACCGAATCTACAAAGAGAAAGCCAAGAAGTGGCATGACAAGATGATCCTTAAGCGGGAGTTTCATGAGGGAGATTTGGTTCTGTTGTACAACTCCAGGTTGAAGTTGTTTCCTGGTAAACTCAAATCCTATTGGGCTGGACCATTTACTGTCTCCAAGGTCACCCCGTATGGATCCGTTGAGTTGGTGGATTCTAAAAAACACACTTTCATGGTCAATGGATCTAGACTAAAGCATTACCAGGGTGGTAATCTCGAGACAGTTGATGCTCGTACAATAAACCTACATGATACTCAGATTTGAGTACGCTTCAAAGCGTCTAGCCAAAGACGTTAAAGAAGGGCAGCTTTCCGGGAGGCAACCCGGACGAACTTATCTTTTATATGCTTTTATGCTGTTTTAATTTTCAGTTCCCTTTAATTTTATTTTTGCTAACTTTTAACCCCGTTTATAGTATGGTTGCTTCTAGTTTTATGCAGGTGCAATTTCATGTCTACACCGCAACCAAGCTACGCTACTTGAGGCTGAAGCTCAAGTGTGGGGGAAGTCCAATACACGCTAGCAAAAATAAAATCAGGGGAGTACCAGTTTCTTTAATTATGCTTTTATTTAAATAAAATATGCAGAGGGAATTTATATGCTTAAATGAATATTCGTGAGCTTCGTGTTCTCTCTATTTTATCTACTTACCGAAAAGGCCTTCTGAAACTTTCCCTTGTTTTTCTGGTGAACAATGAGGACATTGTTCAATTAAGTGTGGGGGAGTGTGCCCTTTTCGGTGACATTTTGTGCTTAAATGCTTAATCTCTCTGCTTATCTTGCGTTTGTTCAAATTCAATATTGTGGACCCTGTATATGTGGGTTGTTCTCTTTAGGAATAAATATTGTTATGAATTGTGGGATAAATGGTATAAAATGTACAAAAATTTTAAAATTTTGATTACTTTTGAGGAGCATTTTTATGCGGTGTGACCAAATGATCTGAAATGGATTTTTCTTTCTGTCTTCTTTCTTAGGGATTGCTAAGGGGTGCTTCTCTGTCAAAAAGGAAAAAATAAAATAAATAAGGGACTTGTGAGACACCATTGGTAACCAACAAAGAGAGTTGAGTGTTCTTAAATACAAAGGCTTGATGCCTACATATTATCTTCTCATCTCTTATGCAAAAGTGAAACAAATGCATAAATCTTTTCCTTTTGTTTTCTCCTCAATGCCCATTCTTGAGAGAAGTTGGCCATGGTAAAAGTTCTCAAAGTCACCTTAAATCAAGAAGCATTGAAGTACTCCGGATCATACCCCGAAACTCTATTTTTATTTTTGCCCTGAGTACACCTATGCCACCAGTAGGTGATGGATCACACTCCTCTAAAAAGTTTAAGATCATGTACTATTGACTTCTTTATCCTACCCTTCATAATATATTTGTTAATATTGAGCATTCCCTACTTAGGGTACATGGTTTTGCTTGAGGACAAGCAAAAGTAAGTGTGGGGGTGTGATAAGTGTCCAAATGAGCATGTTTATAGGTGTATTTCATATAATATTAGCACTTTTCTTGCTCATTTCTCCACTTCGGTTAGTTTTCCTCTAGTTTATGTTTTATTGTTTATCTCACAAATTTATTGGTTTAACATGAGGAAAACCAAGCTGGGAGTAAAGTAGATAAAGAGACGAACATAGACGCAAACGGCTCAGAAAACGGAGCCCAAACGAAGAATCTAGAGCTAGTAGAAGAAATAAGCTTGACATCGCGATAACACGCGGTCTTCTCACAGGCTACCGCCTGGCGGACACCACAGGGGCGACCGCCTCATAACTGGCGGACGGTGATAGAGGCTACCGCCTCTAAACTCGCGGACGAGGCATAGGCAACCGCCTCGCGGTCAACATAGAGGCTACCGCCTCTTAACTCGCGGTCACCACACAGGCAACCGCCTCGCGGTCAACATAGAGGCTACCGCCTTAACTCGCGGTCACCACACAGGCAACCGCCTGGGACAGCATAGAGGCTACCGCCTCTTAATCTCGCGGTCAACACAGGAGTTACCGCCACTTATTAGGCGGTACGAGCAGGCGGACACCAATAACCGTGACTAATTATCAGTCGCGACTATCTTCTTCGCGCCGTCGTCTGCAACTCGCCCGACTCGCCCGCAACTTATCCATCTACTCTGCACACGCTCTGTCCCCTGCAATCAATGAAGGAAGCAATAAATGAAGCACTCAGACTGCAATCAACTGCAATCAATTAAATACGTACGGATCTGCCTCCTCAATTCTCTATATAAACCCAACACCATTACTGCAAAAATACAAAACAGACGACCAGAGGCTGAAGAAATCACAAACAGCTCCACACTCCATTCTCTTCCATTTAATTCCTCCCGTATCACCACACTCTCCATTTTTATTTTTTTACCATTTCACCTCATTCAGTACGAACTCAAACAGAAGCAGTATTTTACAAAGAGAGAAAAGAGGCAGGCGAGTGCAGACCCGTTATTCGCAGTTCCTGAGTAATGAATATTTCAGTCTCTACTCTGTTTTTATTTCTGTCAATGTCTGAGTAATCTCATAATTGTGCTTAGGATGGGTGTTTAACCCAAAATAACTCAGCGTATTTATAATACCGAGTTTGCTTATAAATATTTGTTTTGTCTCTCTCTATTATTAAATGTTTAAGAACTGATCATTTTTACTCATTTACGGTTTCTCTAATTTCAATGATTTTGTAAAATTAGAGAATAGACCACAAAGAGAGACAAACGTTAGATATTATCTCCTTGATTAGCAGATAAAATCCATCGCTGTTATAAAGAATTCTCACTTAAAGCTAATTAATGATTTTAGACTTTTTCTGATTGTAAGAAGTTTAATGAATTAATTAAGAGCTGTCCTTATCTATGATTTAGAAAGGCCACAAGATAAAATTCTTAACAGACAAATAAGAGCAAACTAGGATTATAATTATTATCTGAGTTATAATTGGGCGATGTCACCTTCCTTAGCACATTTACCATCCACTTAATTCACAACTGTTTTTACTGTTTTTATTATTTCTTTAATAATCCAACAACAAATCAAGCTGCCTCCGGCTAAACCCCTTTTACAGTTTTCTTTTAACTACCTAAACTAGGATAATTGAACAATCTCCTGTGGATACGACACTTGTTTTACTACTACGAATAGGTACACTTGCCTAATAGTTTGTTATAATTCTATATTAATTATAGTGTAGTTCTAACCTAACATTCACTAACCCTTTTCTGTGAAGATCAATATTCCCTGGTAGTCTCAGTAGTCATTCCGGGAGTTACAACCCGTTCATTACACATTAACGTGTCCATATTAGGCATCTGCCTTGTCATGTATAGGCTGGGTCGTCATTCCAGCTATCATGTTTATCCCTCAGGATTCTTAAGACATAAGCGATGTCTTTACATAACAGTCAGTGCACTTCGTGTTTCCTGACTCTTAAACATTTCCTTGAAACGAGTTCACTAACTCCTTTAGTCTCGTTAACTTAACTGGGTTCTTTCACTTCAATCATTCGGTGGTAACCGTTACTCTTCCTTGACTTTTACTGCTGACCGTAGTATGGAGTCAACTACTTCTTGTGTTTCTGACTCTACTCGTATACATATGTGGGGTACCGTACTGATACATTGCTACTTACCCGACTAACCCATAAGAAGGTCTGTCAGGCCCACAAGCTCCTATCGGAGTGCAGTCGTCCCACATTTCAATTAGTACACTCGTAGTGTCCGTCACACGCCTAGGTGAAGTATTCTGTTGTCAACTCCCTCATGTCGTCCTACAATAATATGCATTCCGTGCTTCCCGAACTATATATTAACGGAAATTGTCCACTGTCTGTATCTAGTTTGAACTGGATCCTTTCCCTCAGGTTAATACCCTCGGGTTGTAGGATTGTTCTAACGTTGCTCAAAAGACATTGGGTACAACTTACCTACTATGTGGCGCTGAGGCCGGTGTAGGTCCCATGGTTTTGATTTATAAGGAAAATGTGAAGTTTGAGAAAGATTTTGGGCTTAAAAGAAAGTTTGAAATGAACATGAGTTGGAAGAAAATTTAGGTGTGAAAACGGTTTGAAATAAATCCGGGTTTCGAAGAAAACTAGGTTTAATAGAGAATTCTTCCTGGTATCTAAAATGTCTTCACGCTTTGACCAAGTCTAGCCTCCCGTTGACTGGTACATCTTCACACACAATGGTTAGGCCACTGAGCCCTTCCAGGTTTCACGCTTCAAATTCTTGGATTCTTGATTCTATAATCACTTCCTTCAACAATACGGTACCTTACCAGGTACTTTATGGTCATTAAAACTTTCCCGAATAGCCCCGTTATAGCAGCACTTGCAATAGCAAGTGCGCCATGCTGGCTGGCTATCGGTTCAACATGTGCTGGTTGCGATACTACTTGTATCACTACCGTATTCGGTAGCCTTGTTGGCTCTCCTTTGACCTTACAGTTTTGATAATAGAACATTCGAGCGACTCTCAATGGTCTTGACACGGTAGTCGTTAACTAGGGTGACTCTCCGTTCACTTAACTCTGTGTTCTTCCTTAAGGTTCGTCCCCACGCATTTGTCGTGGTTACCGAGACTTGATTCTTGTTTAGGTACTACCTCGTAGTCCTATTGAAGTATGTTTCACTAATATTCCCATAGTGGTCTAAACTATGATAATCAGGTATTGCAGCCTCTTTGGCGCTGTAGGTTTGGCATCATCCAACCTTAACTAGTTCCTTAGTCGGTTACTATACCATTTTCGGTATTACTTAACAATTATGGTTCCATAGACATGTGTCTCGGGTTTGTTGCTTCTCCATTGTCCGCTTCTGTGCACAACTAGTGCTCTCTTCCTTATCGGCTGGGTTTCCTTGACTGCTAGGCATGTCGACCCAGGTCGCCGGAAATTTCAGTCTCTTGTAGATAGGATTCTTAATCTTCCGCTATTAAGTGCGGGTAAAGGTGTTCAAACAGGTTCCGTCTCTGGGATTCTCAGTTCTTGGAATCTACCGTATGACAGGTTCTTCGTACTTATAGAGATGTTTAACAACAGCCAGATCGGGTATTCCCGAATAAGAGGGGAGTTTCATCTCTCTGGCGTTCTTCCCCGAGTTATAAAGTAGGGACTGTGGAGGGTGGGAAGGAGATTGTAGGTTTCCAGTACACACTGGTAATTCCTAACTAGCGTATCTCTCACGCTATCACTCAACCCGTAACCCAAAGTCTTAAATTCCTAACTCGGTACTTCCTAAGCTCGGTATTTCCAGTCATCAGAGAGATACTTCGCTCTGATACCACTTTTTGTAACACCCCAACTACGAACACCGTACTTAACAACACTTAGCAGCGGAATTACAACTCAACACTTAACTTAATCCATAGGTGTTACACGCCGTTAGCCACCCACGTGGCTAACAAGGCAAATACATATATAGTGTACCGGTCTGATGGACAAGATTACCGAGCACTACACTTTACATTACCAACCGTGACAAACTTAAATACATACATTTATATTACAACAGTACCGAGTCTATACTTTCAGCTACCGATTATCAAACTTCGGTTTACATCCCTTACAACTACATAAACAACCTAATAACTATCCAAGTATAAGCAGCTACCCCGTCCTACTCTCGAACGGCTGTCAGCTCCATTGTACCTGAAAAGTATGGGGGCCCCCCAAAGGGGGTCAGCACCTTTGCTGGTATGGTAATCGAGCAGCCCGCGTGTACCGGGACCACACAACTAATTGTCGAGTGAGCATGCAGTTTATTTTATTAAAGCATGCAAGAAAACAATAAACACATAACCTGCTTATAAGCACACACAATCAACCAATGGGTTACAACCAGTAGAGTCCACACATCATCGCTTGTTAGATTATGTACACTTTGCTTAAGGTGTGTCGGATTAAATATGGGTCCGCACAACAACACACATAACATTACATAGATGTGTCGGTATTAATATAGACCCGTACACATTATACACATATTCCCCTAGTCCGATGTGAGTCAGATAAATAGCTTTGGTTAAGCTATCCCGGTCTCAATATAGAACCGTACACATTATACACATATCCCCCTAGCTCCAATAATGATGAGATAGGTAAGCCTTGGTTAAGCTTGTGGGTGATTGTAATCCAAGAAGGAAAACACCATAACATAATAGATGGGAGTTAATTCAATATTTCATCAACTCCCAAACAACGCACGCGCGACCGGAACGACCGGATTCCTCTCCCCCATAACATATACATATAGTAGTAGTTCCTTTATGGAACTTATCACAACATGACACCATGTGGGTGTTTAACTTGGTTAATCACACACAAGGGAAGTAACATTCCATTCGCCCACATGGACAACCAACCATTCATTAAATATATACTAAACAAAAGCAACACACACACATCACACACAGCCCAACATAACGCACGGATAGCCGTAGTTAGAACGTTCCCGTAGGTTGGGACGTTAAGTCCGAACACCGGTCTCTTATGTGACTCTAGAGTCGGTTAGTTTCGTTTTAACACATATTAGAGGTTAACGGTGTCGGAACTAAATTCGCCACATAAATGAATTACTGTAAACTCATTACATGCTTTACCTTTCAAGGTGGCCAACAAACAGAAAAACACATTGGCATACAAGCCGGTGTAACCCGGTAGGACACAGGTTGCAAGAAAACCATACCTTACACCATGGGTTACTCTACCGTGTTCCCGAGGATTTACTCCAACGCGTTACCTCACGCTCCCCGGGTAGTGTTCCAACAACTGGTATTATTTCAAATGTTTCAATTAACATCAAAATCTTACGGTATGTAAACTTCTATTACTCCCGTACTTAACCCCGTTGTCCCATTATCCTTAACTTATTCATGTGATTTTAAGTTTGCAACTTACACATTAACTCTCACACTTATTTATACTTCCAATGGCCTTTAAAACTCATCAAACAAGGCCTAATCAACATCTAAAACCATTACCATTCACTTCCCCACCATAACAACCCTTAAAACACTTTCTGGACACTTTTAACATGGTCCGGGTTTGTGTCCGGGGTTACAAACCCGGACCAACCCTGGAAAACGCTTTCTGGACATTCTTCTATGTGGTCCGGATTTGTGTCCGGGTTTACAAACCCGGACCACCCCCGGACCACCCCTGGGATGGTCTTCTGCTGTTTTTGCTATGGTCGGGTTTGCGTACCGATTTGCAAACCCGGACCACCTCTGGAACTGTCAAAATTTACAGTTTTTGATCAGTTTTCAACCCCTAATTCACCTCTAATCATTTCCTAAACTTTCCACATGTTTCCTACATGTTTAAACACACTAAAACACTCCTCAAATGCTCCTAAAACGTTGGTCTAATCCACCACCCAATTCTTGTTCAAATTCACAAAACTTTCTATTCCCTCTGTTGCATTATGCATAGCAGTGCATTTTAAACCTCTTCAGACATTTCACAACCTTCCACCAACCTTACCAAATCCATCAATGACCATTGCCAACCATTCCTACATAAATGCACTCCTAAAACGCACATTCACTCCTTGTTTCACAAGTTACAAACACTAACTCTTTTCCTTAAATTCCAAGTTTCTCACTTGCTATTTGCTACAGATTTTGTACACTCTCATAACCATACTCCCTCTACCATTACGAGGTTATCAACCATCTCTAAACAACACTACAAACACTTAGGTTCTCCAGTTTACTAAGTCACCTTAAAACACTCATTTTCTACCAAAATTTCGCCATAACCTCGTTGCTTTTCTAGCATTGTCCAAAACTCATCTTACCACCAAATTTTCATCCACATTCATCCTAATCTAGCCACACCCACAAGGGGTCCTACCAGCATACATAATTCCATAAAATCTCCTCAAACAACATTATCAACATATATACTCAATTTACTTGGCTCTAAGGCCTTAAACTCAAACAACAATTCACAACTTCCTACAACCTCATTAAAATACATTGCCTCACTTATTTTGGGTTCATTATTTACGTTACCCATTCCCAATATTCTAGAACAATTACATAAGCACCAAGGTAGTTTAATTACCTTAATTTCACAAGCTTTTCTTCCCATTTCTCTCCTTCTCTTCCTTGGTCACAATCGGCCAAGTTGGCCAACCACTTGCCAACCTCAAACATCAATATTCAAATGAGGAATTAGGCACTAAATATTACTCCTAGACTTATTAATTGAGCTAGGTTACATGGAAGGCACTTAGAGCACAAAAAGGAGAGATTACCTTGAAACCCTAGAATGACTTTTGGTCATGAATCAAAGGAGGACTCCCAACCACCATTGGAGCCTTGTAGAATAACTCAAACAAGGAAAGAACAAGGAATAAGAATGGGGCAAAATCGGTCATACCAAGAAATGAAGGAAAGGTGGGTTTTTCTTAGATATTTTTACCTTGAATGAAAGAGGGGCCTCCAAGCTTCAAGAATATGTAATTTTCTCTTCAAATGGGATATACCCATGGAGATGAACTTCCACCAATGGAGATTTTGAAAAGATAGAAATGAAGCCCTTGATGAGAGGAAGAAGAATATGTATTTATTTTGTTGTTTTGAGTTGGTTTAGTGGTAGCACAAGAAGGAGAAAGATGAGGCTTGGTGGGGGCTTTGAAATCGCCATGGGAGCATCAAGGAACAGAGAGAGAGTGCTGGTGAGGAAGAAGAAAAGAAACAAAAACGTAAGAGAGGAAGGAAATAGAGGAGAGAGAGGGAATAAAGTGGTATATGTACTTTTTACTTTATGCTTTATTTTCTTTCTTGTAAAATGGGCATAAGAGATAAGAGAGGGAGTGGGAAAAAACGTGACCCATCATAGAAAGGAGGTGCCATTTTTTATTTTACAAAGGAAGGGGGGAATTTTTACCCTTATTACAATTTACACCCCACAAGTTACCGTTTTTACACTATTCACTAATCCGGACCCGTTTTCCGGAATTTTCTCGTTTCATAAATTTTAATAGCTCTTAGGCTTCCATTAATGTTTAATTATAGTTATATAATCAACTATAATTTTTACGGGGTCGTTTAACTATTTAAAGTCACGTTTTCGGGTTTTTCTCGAAAAACGCACTTTAGGACTCCGTTAGCGTTTTAACACGTTATTTGGATCCGTTTTCTTCCGGAATTTTTTCCGCATGTTCCTAATGTGTAATTAGGGTATAAAAATATATTTATAACCCTAGTGAAGGTTATATACCTCCTTAAATAACTTAAATACACGTTTTCATGTTTTGTGACTTTTACGCATTTTCTTTGTCTTTTAGGTTTTTATTTCTTCACTAATGATCTTAAGGACTTAATTAGCCTTAGAAAATCATAATTACATAATTAATTAACATATTAAGGTTTGGGGTATTTCAATTAGTGTCATATTTTCTATAATAGTGATGAAAACAATTATATAAGATTGTGTACACTTTTCTAATCATCAGTGGAAACGTTTATAAGTTGATGTGGAGACGTAAAAACTATGGTTGACGAATACATAACAGTTAGTCTCATCTTTTTAGTAATAGTGACGGAAATGATTATAGAAGATTGTGTATATGTTTCTAATCATTGGTGGAAACGTTTATAAGATATCGTGGATATGTAAAAACCAAGGTTACTGAATATGTAAAATCGAATCCAATAACTCTATTATAAAGCATTATAAATTAATAAATGTTAAGAAAAAAATCTTATACACCATGGTTCGATGAGAATGATCAAATGAAAAGATATATAATAGTGATGAAAACAATTATATAAGATTCTGTACAGTTTTCTAATCATCGGTGGAAACGTTTATAAGTTAATGTGGAGACGTAAAAACTATGGTTAACAACTAGTGTCATCTTTTTAATAATTGATGGAAACTGTAATACCCCGGATCTAAAAATGGCGATTAAATTACTCTAATATGATTATAAAAGGCCTAATGGTGCCTAAAGAGTATTGGTAAAAAGAATAAAACCAAAAGAAAAGAGAAAACGCTTGAAAAGCGAAAAACGCTAAAATGCGCGTTAAATGAGTATAAGAGATATATGATCTCGAGAGGGTCCGAGATGGATTCCTAAGGCTTAGTTAGGCCTAATAAGTATACGGGAATGATTCCCGAAGAAAACGAATCCAAATAATGGATTAAAACGCTAACGGAGTTTAAAAGCACGTTTTTCGAGAAAACCCGAAAACGTGACTTTAAGTGGTCAAACGGACCCGTAAAAATTATAGTTGATTAAATAACTATAATTAAGTATTAATGGAAGTTTAATAACCATTAAAAATAAAGAAACGAGAAAAATCCGAAAAACGGGCCCGGTAAGTGAATAGTGCCAAACCGGGTAAATTAACGAGCGTTTTCTGTAAAAATCGAAAACGCTCTCAGCCTATATTAATTAAGTAGGCCGATTTTTAGAGCATGAATTAGCTCTCTCTCACACTATATTCTAGCTAATTAAGTGGTGAGTCATAAAGCAAATAGTTAGAAAGTGAAAAAGTAAATAACTTACTTTCCTTCCTTCTCTCTCCTACTCTTTTCCTTTCTTCCATCGTGAGCTGCCTTCTCCTCCCTTCCTCTGGCGATTTGAGCTGCACCAAAGAGCTTCCATGGCTGCTCCTCTTCCCTTGCTTCCTTAAGCCACATAAATGCTCCAAATCAAAAACAAAACACATATTTGTGTTCCTCTCATCAAGCTCCACACTTCCCTCTTTTCAAAATTTGAAAAGGATGAATTTCATTTTGATGGGTGTTGGCCATTTGAAGAGAAAAGCACACCATTTAGAAGCTTGAAGCTTCCTCTTCCATCCGAGGTAAAAATATCCAAAGAAAATGGCATTTTTCTTCATCTCCTTTTGTTGGCCGATTTTGGCATGTGTTAATGCCTTGCTTCTCTTTGTTTTGAGCTACTCTCCAAGTCTCCAATGGTGGGTTGGAGCTCCTCCTTTGATTTTTGGGCAAAACCAATTCTAGGGTTTCTTAAGGTAATGTCCAATTCTATGCCTTAAGCCTTTCTTTGAATTCATGAGTGGTTGCCACAACTAAAAGAGCTAACTTGTACTCCTCATGTCCAATGGTATATTGGTCTAGAGAATGGGGGCAAGTGAGTTGCCTAGACCGATTTTGGATGAAGAGAAGATGAGAAGAGGAGAAGTGTATTAACAAGGAAACTTAAGAGAATTCAAGGTAAGAAACCAACCCTAAAGTATATTCTATATGTGTTAGAATTTGGGATGGGATAATTAAATGAATGAACCCCACATGTGTTGTGGTAGCAATGTGCTTGTATAAAAATGCAAGTGAGAAAACATTGTGAATTTAGTGTTCGATTTAAGTGTTATGCATTTTATGAATTATGCATTATATTGTATTTGGAGAATTGATGAGTATTGGTGAACTTGTGTGTGTGCTGGTAGAACCCATGATGGGTTTGGTTAGTTTTAGGTTGAATAATGTGATGAGATGAACTTTGGGCAAGGTTAGAAAAGTAGCCAAGTTATGGCAAAATTTCTATAGAAATTTGAGTGGTTTGAGCATTGTTGTGAGTGAGGAATGACCTAGAGAAGCTAGGTATGTTTAGATATTGAAATGAGTTAGTAAACCACCATAGGAATGCTTGTTCAAAGATGAGAGATTTGTGCAAAAATCTGTAGCAAAAGAGGTTGTTTAAATGCTTGAAGAGTTGTAGAAAAACAAAGAAGATTTAAGGTTTTAAGAGAGAGATATGAACCTTGGTATGAGTTGTGCATTATCCTGGAAGATGTGGAATGGTCAAAATGAAAGAGAGCATAATGCAAAGGGTTGAGGAGAAGTTAGAAATGCACAAGTGTGCATTAGTGTAAATGAGAATGAAAAATGTGTGAATTTGAGCAAGAGTTTGAGTAAGGTTTGAGCCTATGATTTGAAGAGTTTTAGAGCATGTTTTAAGGTGATTAAACATGTGGAAAACTTGTGGAAAGTTTATGGAAAGATTAAGGGTGGTTTAAGGATTGATTTGGAGTGGAAAAATCAAGTTTGGAGCAGGTTTTAGCAGGGTCCGGGACTTGGTCCTTGGACAAAGTCCCGGACCACACCTAAATTAAGGCCGAGAGTGCAAGTGCTGCTTGGTCCGGGACTATACTCCAGGACAAGGTCCCGGACCAGGTGTAAATTTCACCCGAGAGTTAAGTTTGCAATTGGTCCGGGACTTAGGGTAAGGACCAAGTCCCGGACCACCCCGAGAAACCTACAGAGAGTGTTTTAAAGGGTTTAAATGATGGGGGTTTGAATGTTAATGATGTTATAAGATGTTAAGGCCTTGTTTGGTGACATGTAAAGGCCCTAGGAAGTGTGTAAAGTGTTAGAAGTGATTGAGAAGTGAGAACTCAAATTGACAAGGTAAAACCGAGTAATGGGATAACGGGGTAAATACGGGAATAGCATTTTATTATGTACCGTATGAGTTTAGTGTTAACAATAATGTTTGAAACATTATCAGAGAGTCGTGCGTGACCCGAGCATGGTGAGATGCCACGGTAAAGTAAAAACCCCGGTGAAAGGTATGATTTTCTCATGCCCCGTATGCTAACCGAGTTACTCTGATTTGTGTGTTTGTGTGCCGGCTTAATCAAGATTAAAGCATGAAAATAATCCCTTGTTTGATTATGCATGCATTGTTGTATGTTGTATGAGCTAACATACTTGTATGCCGGTGTGGTCTAACGTAGTGCATAGACCGACTCTTAGTGAGTAATGATTGACTAGAAACCCGTTGAACGGGTAGTCACATAACCAATGGAAGTATGCAAACACACATAAACTATCGATTTAAGTGTAATGATAACGCAAACATATAAACTCCCTAGAATGTGAGGAGATGTACGGGTTGAGTAAATACCCGATAACGGTTAGGAAACCTTATTGCAACAATCCACGAAATAAATATGAGTGGAGGGATAAACGAACCTCCATCGAGAGGATCGAAGTTAGTCCAATAATGTAAACATATAAGAAAGGTAAAAGAGACCTAAGGGACTATGTGACTCCCTTGAGATACGGTCGACCTCTTATATGAGGATTTTACCCGGTATAAGAAAATATCCGAATGTATAAGCATATGATTGTGAGGGTAACCCTTAAACCTAAGATTACCCGAATTTAAGGAAAGTTCCCAAAGTCATTAGAAACATCGAGAATGATGCTTCTTGACTAATATACATGATATTATTATAACTCCGAGAGAGGAGTGTATGGGAACGAGAGTAGTCCGAGAGTAGTCGGACCTAAGTAAAAGAGATAGGAACTAAGAGAGAGTTCCGTGAGCTAGTTGAACCTTCCCACCATGCTAGACCCAGAGTAGGGTCGAAACCGGGGAAGTAAGACTATGCTAGAGAGCCATGAGTTTTGGCTTAAGTATGTAATAAGAGTAACAAGCGTGACGTAGGAGACCTGTAGTGTCTCGAGAATCTACAAGAGCTTGAGTATGAATAACCCAAGAGTGTGGGTGAGATAATGAGTATAAATAACCCGAGAGAAAGGGGTGAGTATATGTATGAGTAACCCGAGAGAATGGGTAAGTATAAGAATGAGTAGCCCAAGAGAATGGGTGTGTATACGAATAAGTAACCCGAGAGAGCGGGTGAGGTATTGAATAAGTAAACAAGGCATAGTGAGGAATAACCCTCAATGCCTAAGAGTAACCAGTTACCACTAACAACATTGTTATGTTAGTTAGGAATCGTGTTCCGTGATTGGATGTAGATTCCTTGTGTGATATACATATATATTGTATTGCCATGATGCATGTTGTTTGATTAAAATGAACTCCATGTATATCCGACCCAAAGTAGTCGGCGTACCGCGGTTAGCACGCGGTATATGCGAATTTCATATTCAGCGTAAGCTGACCCCCTAGGGGGAACGTTTTTAGTGTGCAGGTACTTGAAGCTGACCACCGTTCGAGAGAGTAGGACGGGGACTGTGAGCGTGGGTAGTTAGATCGTAATTACTTATGCATTTAATGAGGTGTAAGTCCGAGTATGTTATCGGCATCCGTATATTGTAGACTCGGTATAGTAAGAAGAATGAGTATTGTATTTGTATGAAGTACTCGGTTGTCCAGTCATCAGACCGTTACTGTATGTGAGAAGGCCTGGTTAGCCATATGGGTGGCTAACGGCGTTGTTTCACCCCTCGTTGTAGTTAGAGTTCCGCTGCGTGAGTAAGAGTAATTGGTGTCAAATTAAGAGGTAATGACGAGATTAACGGTTGGGGTGTTACAAAAATGGTATCAGAGCGAAGTATCGCTCTGATGACTGGAAATACCGAGCTTAGGAATACCGAGTTAGGATATAGAGACTTAGGGCTAAGGGTTGAGTGGTAGCGTGAGAGATGCGCTAGATAGGAACTTCCAGTATGATCTGGATACCTACAATACCATACCCGCCCTCCACAACCCCCGTATTAAAGTTCGGGAAAGAACGCCAGAGAGCGGGAAACCCGATCTGGCAGTTACAAACTATTTCAAATGAACTAGAACCTGTCATGCGGTAGATCCCGAGAACCGGAAACCCGGAGGCGGATCCCGCTGGAACGACAATAACCGCACTTAATGGCGGAAGATCGAGAAATCCTAATCCAAGGAGACCGAATTTGTGGCAGCCTGGGGCGACATGCTTAGCAGTCGCGAGAACCCAGCTGGCCGAGCAGCAGCAATAAGGAAGCACCAACCGTGCAAGAAGGCGGATTAATAAGAAGCTACAAAACCGAGACACTTGTCTACGGACCGCCATAGCTAAGTAATACCAACATCGGTACACTAATCGACTAAGAATCTAGTCAGGAGTAGATACACCCACCCTGCCACACCCGAAGAGGTTGCCATACCTAACGGGCACAGCTTAGACAGCTACGAGCATAGCTACGGGATATACCCGTATAGGACTACAAAAGTGGTACCTAAATAAGTTAAACCTCGGTAACCACAGTAAAGACGTGGGAACGAGCAACAAGGTAAAGCCTAGAATTAAAGTAATTAAGGAACTCCGAGAGTGGAGGAGCACCTAAATGAATGACAGTCATGTCAAGAGGAATGAGAATCAGCTCCAAGGAGCAGTTATCCAACTACGGGATCAAGGAAGAGCCGACTAGGCTACCAAATACAATGTGAACAATACCGTGACCGGTATGAGTTAACCCAAAAACCGCCAGTACCGCGCACTTGCCACGGCAAGTGCAGTAATAGCGGGACCAATAAGAGAGCTTTGACAAGCGACCAGTACTTAGTAAGTACCAAGACGGCAAGAGAAGCCAATATAGCACCACAAACCCTAATGAATTCTGAAACGAAACCTTGGAAAGGCCTAAAGGCCTGACCACTGTATAAAGAATATACCGGTCAGCAAGAGGCTAGACCTGGTAAGAAGCAACCGGCATTGAAATGCCGCAAAGAGTTTACTTTCAAGACTCAAACTTTTCTTCAAAACATGAAATTTTCCAAAAACCCCCAAATTTTTTTAAAAAAAAAACCAAACCAGAGAATCACGGTAAGTTATTATAGGACCATATAGAGGAGTTGGCAACAGAATACTTCACTTAGGCGTGACCGGCACTACAAGTGTACACAAACGAGACATGGAACGACCGCACTCCAAAGGAGCTTGCGGGCCTGACAGACCAGTTATGAGTTAGTCGGGTAAGTGGTAACGTATCAATAAGATACTCCATGTATGTATACTAGTAGAGTACGGAACACGGGAAGTAGCCCACTCCATACTACGGACGAAAGAGCCAATCCAAACCAAGACAGTAGACACCTCGAATGATCGAAGAACACAAGGAAGCTTACCGAGTTAAGGGAGTCTAGAATCCAGTAAGGTCACGGACCTAAGGATAAGGCGTTAAGAAGTGCGAGAAGCACAGAGTATTAAGTACAGACATTGGATATGTCTCAGGAAATACCTAATAACTGGGTGAATACCAGTGTAAATAATACGGCGAATGCCTAAATGAACTTATTAATGTACGATAAACGGGATAGAATTCCCACTTTATACCTCACTGAAGAGAATAATGACCAGACCTAGAAGGTATTAGAAGGTACCAAGGATCTACCCAATAATGAGAGACATTACAACCCTAAACGGGATAGTCAAGGACATAGCCGCAAGGCGAAGTCACAACTGAACATAACCATGAGTACAAGCCAGATGTAATGGCATTACTCAGTAACACCCAGGAGCAATCCGAGAAGGGTGCCGGAGTCAACAGTACTTGAACGAAACATCGTGTTGAGAACACAAGTGTTTAAGCAAACACTCGGGTAAAACCCGAAGGGATCCCTTGTAACACGGGATACCCTAAATTGCTAGAGGGCATGAATTAATACCTAGTAAAAAAAAAGGGGCCTTCCAAGTACGGAAGAGTGGTGAGACAACCATATCAAAGAGCCCATAAATACTTCCAAACCATTTAATGGTATACGGAGAAGCGGAAACCTGTATAAACAGCCCGCAAGGAGCATGGCGAGGCAATGTGGCTTATAAGCCGGTAACTAACTGCAACTTGTAGATCTAAACGTTGTAAACCTATGCATAGAAGCATAAGAGGAACAGTGGAGAATGAACCACTACCTTAGAGTGGGGATACCACTTGTTATTATGGGGCCTATGGAGCGGCATTTGCGTGAATCCTCCAGAGAAAGGCTACCACGTAGGCATGAAATGTGAAACCGCTAGAGCGGTGTAGTAAAACTTGAGCATGTGTATATTGCCAATGAGTATATGAACTATAGTAGAGTGTAAGAGGAACCTCAATTGTAGCAATTCGAGACCGAAGAGTAATCAGTTGAGTAGTAACACTGTATGTGTGCAATATGAACTGCAGAGTAAGCAGCGCGCAAGTGCGCAGAGACTTTAAGAATAACGTATATTGTGAGCCAAATGAATGGCAAGCCATCGGTAAATGGCGAGAACACCTGGGCGGAAGCTAAAGTAGTAGCGGATGCCATAGAAATGAGAAAGAAGGTACGCAGCAAGCAACCATTGTAAGAGTATAGCCAGTTCATGATATGAAGTTGATGAGAAATGTGGTAAAGGAGACATGTTCATTCCTATCTCATGAGAGATTTACTGTCAAGGGTTTACGCTTCTGCACTCTGTATGACTGAGTGTTTTGGTATTGCACTTGTGCGGTGATGATCAAGTGGGAGAGCCAGGAATTGAGAAATGTCAACAAAGCCTGTTGAGTGAGAATTAGAGAGATAACCGTGCGGCCATTGGCTAAAGATGCACAAAGAACGTGGGCAGTAACCCACAGGGCCCAGGATCGATATGTGGAAAAATGCAGAGTAGTATGAATGAAGAACTCTGGTACAGAACCAAGAAACAAACATAATCCATGAGCCACTATTAAACGAGGAAGCACTACATGCTAAGTAGTAGCTTGACCTCAACCGACAATAAGTCGGGAAAAGTAAGCGAATAACCACGAAGGTATACAGAGTTATACAAATAGATTTCCAGAGAGTTGGAGAGAAAATCTAACTCATCGAATTCGCATACGGTAAGAGATACCAAGCGACGATTGATATACATTGAGAATACCAAAGAGCGAATTAAGCTCTAGTTATCAGGTCACGCAGCAGAAGCTTGTGGACCGTGATTCAGGGTTAAGTATACCCATGTCATAAACCCCTTGAAGCCTTAGAGGCTAGAACCGAACCCGGTTATGAGTTAATTAACCGTACTGAAGTTAAAACACTTCATAATACTCGAATTAATGAACCAATGTTCAGTGATAACATATGGTTGGTTACGCGGGCGTAACCCCTTTTAAGGGGGGTAGGGCGAGAAACCGCTTAGAGTATGTTTTACGTATTGGTGCGTAAACTACTATGTGCATAGCACAAAAAGAAATTGTTTTGATGATTGGAACTCATGTTACATAAACATGTGTACCCATTCATTGTGTAATAATGATTATGTGCATGAGTGATGCAAGTAACGAGTATGTAATATTTATGAAAAGAGGAGTAGAGAGACTCCTAGGGAATGAGAATCCCTATAGTATATGTCTAGTGAGATTAGACATGAGATATGATGAGTATGAATCGGCATGAAACCGATGTGTAACCTAAGAGGGAGTGAGTTCCCTAGGTGATTTTATTTGAGAATGATTGATGGAGTGAGTTCCATCCTTTGGAGTTGTATGTTGTGTTTTAAGTTGAGTAATAATTTGACTAATGAGGCCAAGTATGGAATGCCTAGGCAAGGTAAGAGAAACAAATAGAGAATGGATGACTAAGTTCCATAAAGAGAAATTGAAACGATTGTTTTATGAATATGACTAGAAAGAGTAAAAGATAGAAAACAAAAATGTTTGACTATCTGATTGTTTGAAACTGACGTGGGAGGTGGAACTTGATCTGCTAGCGATCAAGGGAAACCGAACACAAATTGGGGTGGAAGGATAGTTCAACACTGATGCTGATCACATCAGGGTTAGATGATTCCTGAAGCTCCCTATAGTGGTCACAAGTAATCACGCTAAGAAGATACAGCTACCATAAATCTGATTTGGAGTTGTGTGATGTTTTAAAAAGAATTTTCAAACAGATTTTGAAAAAGAATTTCCTTCAAGTATGAAGATGGAAATGAAACTGGTTTTGAAACCGCTATCACCCGCCGATGGCTGAGCCTTAAGTCTTGATGACCGGTAGAACGGTGGGCGTGTATTAGTTTTGAAACCATTGCACCGTACGTGCGGCGGTCCTAAGTGACCGGTTGGGGCGGTGTCAGTGTGTGATTTTTCCAAAGGCAGCGGGACGGGGGAGTACCCTGAGATGTTCCTGTGTTGAGTGAGTCAACCAGAGTGCCTGAGGATATGTATATGTGTAACGTTTTGATCAGAACCGAAGGGACCGTGGGCCAGAGAGAGTAAGTGCCCATTTGTCATGAAACGGCCGTGAACCAGAAAGAGTAAGTGTTCAACGTGACCGGTACCTGAGGGATCAGTAGTATATCACTCAACATGGATTCGAGGACTGTAGTGCCTTCTTGTCTTCGGACCGATTCCATGGAGAGAGTAAAAAGAGTATTTTTGATTGCTATACATGCTGTGATATGTGTGTGGTATGTGTAGTATGAAATGAGACTGACTTGTGGAGTCAGTAGGGTTATACATGTACTATAACCTTGGCATTGAATGCCATGAGAGTAACCACCTAGATTCATCAACTTTGAGGACAAAGTTCCTAAGGGGGGTAGATTGTAATACCCCGGATCTAAAAATGGCGATTAAATTACTCTAATATGATTATAAAAGGCCTAATGGTGCCTAAAGAGTATTGGTAAAAAGAATAAAACCAAAAGAAAAGAGAAAAACGCTAAAATGCGCGTTAAATGAGTATAAGAGATATATGATCTCGAGAGGGTCCGAGATGGATTCCTAAGGCTTAGTTAGGCCTAATAAGTATACGGGAATGATTCCCGAAGAAAACGAATCCAAATAATGGATTAAAACGCTAACGGAGTTTAAAAGCACGTTTTTCGAGAAAACCCGAAAACGTGACTTTAAGTGGTCAAACGGACCCGTAAAAATTATAGTTGATTAAATAACTATAATTAAGTATTAATGGAAGTTTAATAACCATTAAAAATAAAGAAACGAGAAAAATCCGAAAAACGGGCCCGGTAAGTGAATAGTGCCAAACCGGGTAAATTAACGAGCGTTTTCTGTAAAAATCGAAAACGCTCTCAGCCTATATTAATTAAGTAGGCCGATTTTTAGAGCATGAATTAGCTCTCTCTCACACTATATTCTAGCTAATTAAGTGGTGAGTCATAAAGCAAATAGTTAGAAAGTGAAAAAGTAAATAACTTACTTTCCTTCCTTCTCTCTCCTACTCTTTTCCTTTCTTCCATCGTGAGCTGCCTTCTCCTCCCTTCCTCTGGCGATTTGAGCTGCACCAAAGAGCTTCCATGGCTGCTCCTCTTCCCTTGCTTCCTTAAGCCACATAAATGCTCCAAATCAAAAACAAAACACATATTTGTGTTCCTCTCATCAAGCTCCACACTTCCCTCTTTTCAAAATTTGAAAAGGATGAATTTCATTTTGATGGGTGTTGGCCATTTGAAGAGAAAAGCACACCATTTAGAAGCTTGAAGCTTCCTCTTCCATCCGAGGTAAAAATATCCAAAGAAAATGGCATTTTTCTTCATCTCCTTTTGTTGGCCGATTTTGGCATGTGTTAATGCCTTGCTTCTCTTTGTTTTGAGCTACTCTCCAAGTCTCCAATGGTGGGTTGGAGCTCCTCCTTTGATTTTTGGGCAAAACCAATTCTAGGGTTTCTTAAGGTAATGTCCAATTCTATGCCTTAAGCCTTTCTTTGAATTCATGAGTGGTTGCCACAACTAAAAGAGCTAACTTGTACTCCTCATGTCCAATGGTATATTGGTCTAGAGAATGGGGGCAAGTGAGTTGCCTAGACCGATTTTGGATGAAGAGAAGATGAGAAGAGGAGAAGTGTATTAACAAGGAAACTTAAGAGAATTCAAGGTAAGAAACCAACCCTAAAGTATATTCTATATGTGTTAGAATTTGGGATGGGATAATTAAATGAATGAACCCCACATGTGTTGTGGTAGCAATGTGCTTGTATAAAAATAATGCAAGTGAGAAAACATTGTGAATTTAGTGTTCGATTTAAGTGTTATGCATTTTATGAATTATGCATTATATTGTATTTGGAGAATTGATGAGTATTGGTGAACTTGTGTGTGTGCTGGTAGAACCCATGATGGGTTTGGTTAGTTTTAGGTTGAATAATGTGATGAGATGAACTTTGGGCAAGGTTAGAAAAGTAGCCAAGTTATGGCAAAATTTCTATAGAAATTTGAGTGGTTTGAGCATTGTTGTGAGTGAGGAATGACCTAGAGAAGCTAGGTATGTTTAGATATTGAAATGAGTTAGTAAACCACCATAGGAATGCTTGTTCAAAGATGAGAGATTTGTGCAAAAATCTGTAGCAAAAGAGGTTGTTTAAATGCTTGAAGAGTTGTAGAAAAAAAGAAGATTTAAGGTTTTAAGAGAGAGATATGAACCTTGGTATGAGTTGTGCATTATCCTGGAAGATGTGGAATGGTCAAAATGAAAGAGAGCATAATGCAAAGGGTTGAGGAGAAGTTAGAAATGCACAAGTGTGCATTAGTGTAAAATGAGAATGAAAATGTGTGAATTTGAGCAAGAGTTTGAGTAAGGTTTGAGCCTATGATTTGAAGAGTTTTAGAGCATGTTTTAGGGTGATTAAACATGTGGAAAACTTGTGGAAAGTTTATGGAAAGATTAAGGGTGGTTTAAGGATTGATTTGGAGTGGAAAAATCAAGTTTGGAGCAGGTTTTAGCAGGGTCCGGGACTTGGTCCTTGGACAAAGTCCCGGACCACACCTAAATTAAGGCCGAGAGTGCAAGTGCTGCTTTGGTCCGGGACTATACTCCAGGACAAGGTCCCGGACCAGGTGTAATTTCACCCGAGAGTTAAGTTTGCAATTGGTCCGGGACTTAGGGTAAGGACCAAGTCCCGGACCACCCCGAGAAACCTACAGAGAGTGTTTTAAAGGGTTTAAATGATGGGGGTTGAATGTTAATGATGTTATAAGATGTTAAGGCCTTGTTTGGTGACATGTAAAGGCCCTAGGAAGTGTAAAGTGTTAGAAGTGATTGAGAAGTGAGAACTCAAATTGACAAGGTAAAACCGAGTTAATGGGATAACGGGGTAATACGGGAATAGCATTTTATTATGTACCGTATGAGTTTAGTGTTAACAATAATGTTTGAAACATTATCAGAGAGTCGTGCGTGACCCGAGCATGGTGAGATGCCACGGTAAAGTAAAAACCCCGGTGAAAGGTATGATTTTCTCATGCCCCGTATGCTAACCGAGTTACTCTGATTTGTGTGTTTGTGTGCCGGCTTAATCAAGATTAAAGCATGAAAATAATCCCTTGTTTGATTATGCATGCATTGTTGTATGTTGTATGAGCTAACATACTTGTATGCCGGTGTGGTCTAACGTAGTGCATAGACCGACTCTTAGTGAGTAATGATTGACTAGAAACCCGTGAACGGGTAGTCAATAACCAATGGAAGTATGCAAACACACATAAACTATCGATTTAAGTGTAATGATAACGCAAACATATGAACTCCCTAGAATGTGAGGAGATGTACGGGTTGAGTAAATACCCGATAACGGTTAGAAACCTTATTGCAACAATCCACGAAATAAATATGAGTGGAGGGATAAACGAACCTCCATCGAGAGGATCGAAGTTAGTCCAATAATGTAAACATATAAGAAAGGTAAAAGAGACCTAAGGGACTATGTGACTCCCTTGAGATACGGTCGACCTCTTATATGAGGATTTTACCCGGTATAAGAAAATATCCGAATGTATAAGCATATGATTGTGAGGGTAACCCTTAAACCTAAGATTACCCGAATTTAAGGAAAGTTCCCAAAGTCATTAGAAACATCGAGAATGATGCTTCTAGACTAATATACATGATATTATTATAACTCCGAGAGAGGAGTGTATGGGAACGAGAGTAGTCCGAGAGTAGTCGGACCTAAGTAAAAGAGATAGGAACTAAGAGAGAGTTCCGTGAGCTAGTTGAACCTTCCCACCATGCTAGACCCAGAGTAGGGTCGAAACCGGGGAAGTAAGACTATGCTAGAGAGCCATGAGTTTTGGCTTAAGTATGTAATAAGAGTAACAAGCGTGACGTAGGAGACCTGTAGTGTCTCGAGAATCTACAAGAGCTTGAGTATGAATAACCCAAGAGTGTGGGTGAGATAATGAGTATAAATAACCCGAGAGAAAGGGGTGAGTATATGTATGAGTAACCCGAGAGAATGGGTAAGTATAAGAATGAGTAGCCCAAGAGAATGGGTGTGTATACGAATAAGTAACCCGAGAGAGCGGGTGAGGTATGAATAAGTAAACAAGGCATAGTGAGGAATAACCCTCAATGCCTAAGAGTAACCAGTTACCACTAACAACATTGTTATGTTAGTTAGGAATCGTGTTCCGTGATTGGATGTAGATTCCTTGTGTGATATACATATATATTGTATTGCCATGATGCATGTTGTTTGATTAAAATGAACTCCATGTATATCCGACCCAAAGTAGTCGGCGTACCGCGGTTAGCACGCGGTATATGCGAATTTCATTCAGCGTAAGCTGACCCCCTAGGGGGAACGTTTTTAGTGTGCAGGTACTTGAAGCTGACCACCGTTCGAGAGAGTAGGACGGGGACAGTTATGAAGCGTGGGTAGTTAGATTGTAATTACTTGCGTTTGAATGAGGTGTAAGTCCGAGTATGTTATCGGCATCCGTATATTGTAGACTCGGTATAGTAAAGAGTGAATGAGTATTGTATTTGTATGAAGTACTCGGTGATCCAGTCCATCAGACCGTACTGTATGTGAGATAGGCCTGGTTAGCCATATGGGTGGCTAACGGCGTTGTTTCACCCCTCGTTGTAGTTAGAGTTCCGCTGCGTGAGTAAGAGTAATTGGTGTCAAATTAAGAGGTAATGACGAGATTAACGTGGGGTGTTACAGAAACGGTTATAGAAGGTTGTGTAAATGTTTTTAATTATCAGTGGAAACGTTTATAAATTATTGTGAATACGTAAAAACCAAGTCAAATGAATATGTAAAATTGACACCGACAACTTAGTTTATCGTTTCTAGACATTTATAACCTTCAAGTTTATCAATCAGTCAAACGCTATAAACTGATAAATGCAATGATCGATGATAATGGCCAAAAGAAAAGATATATAACAGTTAAGTCATATTTTCCTTAATAGTGACGTAAAAGATTATAAGAGTGTATAAATGTTTTTAATCATCAATGAAAACGTTTATGAATTATAATGGAAATGATTATAGTGTAGAGTTTGTAGTCTAGGGCTACGGTTGTCTGTGATCTTCTAAATATGCTTCAATTTCGTCTTGAAAATCTTCAACATCACCCTATTTCAGGCATTAGACAACAAGCAATAACAGACACAACCACTCGCAGGCCGGAGCATAAAACCCTAAAATATGATCGGGTTAGCAAACTACCACAAGAAAATACATAAAACTCTAAGCCCCATAAAAGCAGACTGTTGGGTAGTGGTTAACTCTCGGTGCTAACATCGACAAAAACGACTAACATTGTTAAAGACAATTGACACCGTTAAAAAAGACTAACACGACTAAAGATGGTTGTAGACTTTGAAATCAAATGTTAGACATTCTGACTCTAACGAGTCATTCAATTTAGACATGTGTCATTTAAACTGCCTTATTTCATGATTTAAATACTAGCTTTTGAATTTATAATTATATATATATATATATATATTGGAATTCATCCATACAAATTAGAACTAATTATAACTTATCTCTAATTATATATATATATATATATACTAAGGTTTATAATTATATATTTCAACAATTTTATAATTTAACATTTATGATAAAAAACCTAAAAAATGGAAAATAATTACAGAAATTTCTCATGCATATTCACAATTTTATTTTAATATAAAAGTTAAGATATAAAACAACTTTTAGAAACAAAAATAATAATTAGAGGATATGAACGATCGGTTATCGGTCCTAGTATAACTACTACTATATCCATGAGAATATTTTACTCCCATCCTGGAAGCACTACGTCTAATTATATCTTTATCTAAGTAGTTCTACATTTTTATTTGTAACCCATAAATAGATGAACGCTCCAGATTCCTTCCGTCAGAGACGGAAAAAGCAGTCCCGTCACCAAACTCTCGCCGGCAACAACGGGCATTGTTGTCGTTAATGTCAATCATTGCCGACCGTCTTAGCTTGCATGGCAGGGAAGGGACGCAAGGAAGGCCATCCCTTCAATCTATCCATATAAATCTGAATCGATGCTTGGTGTCCTTTCACTTTTTATTTGAATGTCAACATTCAACATAAATTTTTTTGCCTACCAAGAAGAGTAAGACCCTTAGATTCAACCCAGATTCGCTCATTTGTATGCTTGATGAAATTTAATTACTAAGGCGCCGTTCGACTACCGCTTTCAATCGCGGAATATGCTGCGTTTTGTTTAAGCTTACCGTGGTCATGTCAAAATAAGACCCTCTCAACTATTGACGCGTGTCTTCCATTGGAGATTAATTTCCGACTCGCGCGAGTCGAACTGACCCTAAGGCAACTCATTATATGAATCATCAAATTCACCGTAAACAATCTCAAGTACCCTATTTTTAGTCATCTGTATCCTCTTTGATTTCACAAATTGATGAATTGATACTCACATTCTTAAGAAGATAGTATCGAGGGAACTCAAGTCTAGATTTTATTTCACCTTGTCCTAAAGCAAGATATAAAGTTGGTTTAAGTTAAATCGTAAGAATACTCTTTTGATAAGAGATTATTGCATGTATGTTTAAAACGAAGAGTTTCCTATAGTAAAAAGTTAGTTGGTCAAAAGATTATGGTTCATATTAACCATCTTTTTGCAAACGAATTTAAGCTAAAATCAATTGTTGTAAAAATGGTAGTATAGATATATATAGAGAGAGAGAGAGAGAGCTGAGGTGACATTATGATTGTACGGTATGAAAACATCTCTTCCAAAAATGATTTCAAAACGTGAATTCCCAGCCAGCCGAAGCTCAGCCTTCGTCTTCCCCTCTTCCGGTCCTAACCCAACCGGACGGCCAACCTCCTACCGCGTCTCTTCAACCAGTCCTCGACCTGCCTCCTAGCTCCTCCTCTATTCCCCAAGCCCTCCCGCAGGCTCTTGTCTCCTCTCCTCTCCCCTCTCAAGTCTCCCTAGTGGGATCATGTCACCCTCCCTTCAGCTTGTTCTCGAGCCCCTTCCTGAGGAAAGCTGGCAAGTGGTCCCCCCTAATGGGAGGAGCCCTCTGGACAAAACCGCGAACTTTGTTCCTGAAGACCTCTCTCTCCAGCTAGCTAACTCCTTTGATATCTTAGATAAGGGTGTTGCCCCTCACCCTCTTAATCCACCTTCCCTATGAATATTGCAGTCTGGAATGTTAGGGGTTGTAACGATCACCCCAAGCTCCTTGAGATCCAAAAATTTGTGGCCAACAATAACCTTTGTGCTTTTGGCCTCCTTGAAACCCATGTTTCGCTTAACAACCACCCCTCTATTCTTGCTCGCTTCTTTCCATCTTGGAGCTTTGTCCATAACTATGGGGCGCATCAAAGTGGTCGCATCTGGCTACTATTCAATCCTGCCGTTATAGCTCTCACCCCTATCCATTGCTCTGACCAAATTATCTCCTGCAAAGTGTCTATTTTGGGCACCATGAACCTTACCCTTTTCATAGTATACGGGAGGAACAACCAAACTCTGAGATCCCAGCTATGAGAGGATATTATTAATCTCAGCCAAAGTACCATTGGCCCCTGGGTTTTGGCGGGGGACTTTAATTATATTCTCTATGCGCAAGATAGGCTCAGTAGTCGAAACCCCCTCCCTAGAGACTATCGAGACTTTGCTGACTGTGTCTCCAAGGCTGAGCTGCAAGACCTTTGCGTTTATGGGCGATTCTTCACCTGGTGGAATAACCAATACGACCATGACCGCATTTTAGGGAAAATTGATCGGGTCTTAGTTAACGAAGATTGGATCCTGGCGTTCCCCACCAGTTATGCCTCCTTTCTTCCTCCCCTGATTTCGGATCATAGCCCCATGGTGATCTCCCTTCCAGCTACGACCCCTCGTAAAAGAAGCTTCAAGTTTCTCAATCTTTGGACCAAGGACCCCTCCTTTCCCCCCTTGTTCGGGGTGCGTGGGATTGTGAGGCTCGATTTTAAACCCTATTCTATGTTGATTAAAGCTGATTAGGATCTAACCGGGTTTTAGGTCGACTTATAACCTAAGTTTAATAACTATGCCATAAAACATTAATTATTAAATCCTAAGTTAGCTCACTGGAACCTATTGTGTGTCGCCACCTAATTTTGACCTAGATTAAATTAGGAAAGGAGAGTTCGGGTTGGGGGCTTGATATTCAACTTAATTAGGGTTCAATTACTTTCATTACCCCTAGAAGTCATTTTTCCTCTACTTAGTCTAATTACGGCTTATTACGAGTCGTTTTAACCTAAGTGCGCGAGCTTCTGTTTTTTTGTGTTTTTTGGCATTTTTTGACAAAAAATTAAAATAAAATTAAAGATTCCTAAACTAGGGTTTCGGAGGCAGAATTAGGCTAAATTTTGTTTCCGTCCGTGGGTTCGGACATTGTGGCTACGGACCTAATGTCCGAACCCACGAACCCTAGTTAACCTATGTGAACATAAAAGTCGAATTAAACAGAAAACACAATTTTGAAAAAGTCCGGGGCCATGGACAGGATGTCCGTGGGCCAGGACATTATTTTAGAAAACCTAAATTTTGAAAATTTTGAAATTTTGCCACCGTCCGGGGGCGTCCGGGACCCCGGACATAGCATCCGTGGGTGCGGACCGCCCTCGGACGGCGTCGTTTGGGAGGTTCTCGATGGTGTTTTGAGCTCAAATTTTATGGGTGTGTAGCCTGAAAGATGTACAATACGTTAGTGCTTAAAAGTTTTCAATTTGAAATCGAATTTAATGCGAAACTTAACAAACAAGTAATTGGGCAGAAGGTTAAACAAACAGCAACTCAGAAGTCACGAAAGGTTATTTGAACCCAAATTTCGATATAAGACTGATAAAGTCGTAGGGGGTTAGGAAAGTGAGATTCCTACCCGTTTTACCTTTGGATGCACAATGATTCTTCACGTCGGGGTTCGTCGAGTGCTCCGTTGATGGCAGACCCGAAAGGTTTTCGAACCAAGCTTCTGGTTTTTGGTTGTTCTTGCTGTTCTTCACGTTTTGGTGCTGTTTTGGTGAAGGTTTGATGATGGATGATGTTGTGGGAGTTGAAAAAGGTGTTTTAGTGTTGATTTTGTGAGATTTTGATGAAATTTCGGGGCTTGGATGTGCAAAAACGTGGAGAGGTGGTGACGGCTGAGTTTCTTGAGGTGTTAGGGTTCTTGAGGTTCTGATTTGATCAAGGGATAAGGCTCCTTATATAGGCTTCCTTAAAGATAGAAAAATCCGGTAAAAACCGAGATTTACCGACGTTTTAGCTTGAGGGCTTCCAAAAGGAATTTGATTATGAAATTTTACACATGGGTAAAGGATGATATTTCTGATTTTTCTAAAGTGGAATCGAATTTTTTGGATATTGGAATATTTTTAAATTCAATTTCTCGTCAGATTCAATCAGAAATTGCTAGAAAATTATTGGAAATTCAAAAAATCAAAATTCCAACGCCACTATGCCCAAAATGGCATCCTCTATCATGGGTTAAAATGTCAAATCATTTTGAGTTGATTTGACCCTTCTTTGGAGGAGAGAGAAAGCCTATAGGGGGCTTAGAGCCTTAAAAAATTACGAAAATGCCCCTGGGGACGACTAAGCTGTCCCTAGTACTCTGAGATGTGTCGATCGAACTGGGAACCCTCGCTACTAGCCTATTAGTAGAGACTCTCTTCCGGGGGGGTTGAAATTTTGGGTATAACAAGGATCTTGCCCCAATTGGGAGCCAGTTTTTCAATATCGTCCAAAGGCTCAAACACCTCAAACTCGGGCTCATCAATCTCCACAAATCTGAATTTGGATCCCTGGGGGACAAAGGTCAAAGTATCAGAAATAAGCTTAGCGATGTTCAAAGAAATCTGGACCTAGACCCATGGAACCCGGCCCTCATTTCTCAGGAAAAATCTCTTAGGCACAACCTCATTGTCAGGGACTCCCATGAGCTTCTTTTCCTTCGCCAGCTCTTAAAAACCCGCTGGCTTAGGTGGGCAGATTCTAATACTTCCTTTTTCCATAGAGCCATTAAGGCAAGAAGGAAGAAGAACTCTATCGCATCAATTATGAATGATCAACCCTAGGCTCCAGGGCTCCCCCTCAGCGCTCCTTTGCTGAGCTCAACTGGGAAAACATGAGAATTCTTGACCACTCATCATGGTCTTTCTTAACCCAGCCCGTTGAGAATAGTGACATTAGATCAGCCCTCTCTTCCATTGGCGATGATAAAGCCCCTGACCCGGATGGCTACACTACTAAATTCTTCAAAGCAGCCTGGGACATCAATGGTGAGGATATTTGTGGCGTCATCAAAAGCTTCTTCCATAGTGGAAGGCTGCTTAAAGAAATTAATGCAACTCTTATCACCCTTATTCTCAAAACTGAAAACGCCTCGTCACCGGGGGACTATAGACCTATCTCTTGCTGCAATACCCTGTACAAGCTCATTAGCAAAATCCTGGCTGATAGGCTCAGGAATGTCCTCCCTTCTCTTGTGAGTCCCAGCCAAGGAGCTTTTATCAAAGGGCGCCTTATCTCAGATAACATCCAGCTCTGCTCGTGCCTGATGAAAAACTACCAAAGGGCGAACATTTCTCCTCGGTGTACAATGAAAATGGATATCAGGAAGGCATTTGACACTGTGGACTGGAAGTTCCTCCAGGATACTCTCTCCTTCCTAAATTTCCCCCCACAGTTTAGTAACTGGATTATTTAGTGTGTCACCTCAACCTCCTTCGCTATTAACATCAATGGCTCGCCCTCGACATCATTCAAAGGGGAACGAGGTCTGCTCCAAGGGGACCCCCTCTCCCCCTACCTCTTTGCCCTTGTTATGGATATGCTCTCTAGGCTGCTTGACCAGCTCCTTACCACCCCAGACTTCCGCTATCACCCATCTTGCAAATCCCTCCGTATCTCCCACCTATTCTTTGCCGATGATGCCCTGTTATTCTGTAGAGGAGACCAAAGCTCAATAACATCCATGCTTAACAAAGTCAATCTCTTCTCTGAAACCTCAGGTCTTAAGCTTAACCCAGCCAAATCTGACTTATTCCTTGGAGGGGTAAACCCCACCCTTGCTGAAACGCTTGTACAACTAACTGGGTTTAATCAGGGTTCCTTCCCTTTCCGCTATCTCGGCATCCCAATCACTGCGAGGAAGCCTAGAGCCGCCGACTTTAACCCCCTCATTGATAGCATCCGTAAAGCAATCACATCTTGGGGAAGTAAATCCCTCTCCTTTGCGGGCAGACTCTCCCTTATTCAGAGCACTCTCTTTGGCATAGTGGGTTTCTGGGCCTCCTGCATCACTATTCCTAAGAACGTCATCAAAAGAGTCATTACTTGCCTCCGGTCGTTTCTATGGTCTGGGGACGCTGATAGTAATGCCACCCCCCCCCCCCTGTGGCCTGGCATTCTATCACAAATACCAAGAAAAATGGTGGTCTGGGACTTAAGGACATCCACAAATGGAATATGTGTTTTATGCTCAAGACCATCTCAGCCATCACTCATGATTCGGAGCGCCTTTGGATCCAATGGATCCACAAGCTCTTCCTGCACAACCCTAGCACCATCTGGACGACTACTGCTAAAGGCAATGATCCATGGACTTGGAAAGCTATCCTTCATGCCAGGGACTGGTGGTTAAAGCAATGTGGCTCATCCAATGATGCCATCTCCCTCTTCAGCTCCTACCCCTCCCGCCCTAGGGTTAGCTTATTCTATAAAGACGTCTCCGTCCCTCCCCAGATCTTCCAATGGTATAATATATGCTGGAAAAGTTGGTCTATTCCCAAAGCCAAATTTATCTTGTGGGTTACTTTGAAAGGTAAACTTAAAACTTGTGATAAGCTCCAATCATGGGGCATATGTCTTGCTAATAGATGATGGCTCTGTGAGCATGCTCAAGAGACAAGCAACCATCTTTTCTTCCATTGCAGGTACTCTTGCAGGGTCTAGTGGGCTATCTGCGACTGGCTGGGAATTCCAACCAACCGGAGAAGCCTTCGTAGCTGCGCAGCATGGATCCTTCGCTACTGCAAGAGGCATAGACCAATCGACCTAGTAAAAAGAGCAGTAGTAGCAAATGTTGTCTATCATATCTGGATAAAAAGGTGCAAGCGAGCTATGGCCAACCAAACCAGAGATCCCACTCTCGTTATTGCCGACATCAAAGCTGCAACTAAAGTCATTATTTGGATTAAGATAAACCGCTCCAGCGCAGACTTCGACTAGCTAGATAGGGTGCTCTGCTCCTAGGACCGACATGTTTAGCTATCAGTTGTACCTTACATGCTTTTTTGGGCTGATTAGCGCTGTTTCCTGCTCACTAACCGTTCTAGCTCTATGTTTCTTTAGTCAGCTCACGCTGCTTCTTGTCCTCTAGCTGGGATTACCTTTGTACTAGCACTATGCTATTTTGTTCACCTCTATGGAGGGCTTTTGTATATCAGATATATAGAGCCTCTATGTATCTAACGCTACCAGTTCTCTTTACTTAATATATACATACTTTTACTTTTCAAAAAAAAAAGTGAAGGTGGTGTGAGCTTATAAGGTGGCATATATTTTGTCTTTTGTGGTTTATCATTTTGTAAAACTTTTGTATTTTATTATATATAAGTCTAAATAACATAAATTTGATATCATTGTTCATCATAATTCGAGCTCTTCAAAATAAGGCCCAACATAAGTATGTTTTGATAAATTTTAAATTTTTTATTTTTTGCATGTACATATTCCCTCCTATTTTAAATATAAGTCATTTTAAAGATGAATCTGGATTTTTTTCAGTCTAGATTCATCTCTAAAATGACTTACATTCAAAATAGGAGGTAGTATGTTTTAAGATTTATTGTGAATCTTAAGTCTAAGAAAAGTGAATCAAAGGTTATTATAAAAAGTGAATCACAGGATGTTAAAAAGTGAATAAAAGAGTTGCTTAAAAGTGAATCTCATAAATAGATATTGTTTAACTAAAGTGATTCTGATTGTTTGACTAGTGTGAATTAGAGGTTTTAGAAAAATGAACCAAAGGTTGTTAAAAATTGAATCACAAGTTGTTACAAAGTGAAACAGAGTAAAAAGAAAAGTGAATCTCATAAGCATAGATTGTTTAACTAAAGTGATTAAGAGGTGTGTGAAATGTGAATCAGAGGTTTGTTAAAGTGAATCATGAGCTTAAGAAAAGTGAATCAGAGGTTTAACAAAAGTGATTCTCTAAATATATATTGTTTAACTAAAGTGAATAAAAGGTTGAAGAAAAGTGAATCAGAGGTTTAAGAAAAGTGAATCAGAGATTTAAGATAAATGAATCAAAGGTTTTTTAAAGGTGAATCAAAGGTTTAAGAAAAGTGAATATTTTGTTTAATACTAGTAAAAGTTAATCCTACCACAAACTTATGTGAGGGTGGATTTTAGGGTGTTTGGGGGGAGGGGAGGTAGGGTAATATTTTTAGTATTATTCTACACTTTATATTGTCGTTACTGACTCAACAGATTTTTCAGGTTTGTGGTTTAGGGTTAGACCTTAAACCCTGCACTACAAACCATAAAATTGTCTTCGATGTTTTTAACTTTCCTATAGTGATTTTTATAGTGTTTCAGGTAAGATTCATTTTGTTAATGAATAAGATTCATTTTATTATTAAAGAGAATTCATTTTATTAATGAATAAGATTCACTTCAAGAATACGTAATATATATACTCTTTCTAAAAACATAAAATTTTAAGTTTACCAAAACACATCCATGATGCATCTTGTTTTGAAGAACACGAAAAATGATGAACAATGGTATAATTTTTTTTATTTGTATACATATATTTTGTGAGTTATAACATTTTGAAGAAAAAAAATATATTTGTCTCTCCTACTAATAAAACCACATCCAACCCCCTCCCCAAAACTCCAGACTTAGGCTTTGTTCGGCATGGCTGTTTTGGCAGTATAAATGCAGCATATTTGGCAGCAGGAATTAATGGTGGCCACGAATCCGGTTCCACCGGTTCCGGTTCCGGTTCCGGAAAATGTGTATTCGGATTCGGAACCGGTTCCGGGGCGGTTCTGGTTCCGGTTCCGGACTCTGTATTCGCTTCGGATTCGCTCAAATCAACGGTTCCGACCGGTTCCATAGCGGTTCCGGTTCCGGAAAGATTCGATCGGCTCTAGTTTCTTCGTTTTAACTCTGATTTTAGATCCGTTTGCGCACACGTTGCTCTTTTCGTCCACTTTACTCCTAGCTAGGTTATTCCTCAAGTTTATAATCTTAAATGTGTAAGAACCAAAGACTTAAATTTTTGTATTGAATTTGCAAAAATTAAAGAGCAAAGCATTTTATTATATGATTCACTGCCTCGTTAAAACCTTATTAGGTAAAAACCCATTGGGAAAACCCTAATAAGGAAAAAGAGTACAGCTACTAATAGGTTACATGATTTCAATTTGGAAGTCTTAAAAGATTACATGGAAAGAAAGTAATACTAATACATTCTAAAAGATTACAATACAAAATAGAAGTCCTAAGTGGTGTTGTCCCCATTCATCTCGTACCAATCATCATGTTGCCCCTCGTATTGCAATGCGTGTGCTTGGCATCTCAGCTCGGCTAAGTCCCAATCATACTTCTCAACACAAACCTTGATTGAGTCCGGTGCAAGGCTTGATCTCTTTTCATCCAACACTCGTTTGCCCGCACTAAACGTCGACTCTGAAGCAACGGTTGATGCTGGAATTGCTAGTATATCTCGAGCTATCTTTGCAAGGATGGGGAACTTGCCTTCATGTGCTTGCCACCACTTAAGAACATCTATATCACCATCATCATCATCATCAAAACTAAAAGTGAAGTTAATGTAATCATCATAAGTACAAAATCCGAACCCGATTGAACTGATCTAGGTCTTTTCAAAATACTAGAAATCAAAGTACTTCTTTTGCTACCGGCGCGTGGTGGTTTAGAAGAGGAACCACTACCACTAGCAGAAGAAAGCTCATCCGGACGGTACTTTGAAGTGTACTCATCATGTAGCTTTTTCAAGGCTGCATTAACTTTTTCTACATATTGTTGAACATAACCATCATTGGGTGGACCTCCTGGAACAATATAATAATAATCAAGCAATTTTGTTAGACCATCCAATTTTATTTGAGGATCAAGAACAGTTGCCATACAATAAATCAAAGGAAATTCATTGAAATAGTTAAACCATTTAGACATATCATAAATAACACCACTAACCTCAGCAACATTCTTGTTCTCATGCAAGACATGGAAAATACTAATGCATTCATTTATGACAAGATGCACATTAGGTTCATAAACTAATGAAAACACCTTAGTTGCACTGTCAAAACATTTTAAAACATTATGTATGGCATTAGCCTTTACCCAAAAGTCCGCACCCATTAATTCTTGATTTTGTTGAACAACCATAGTGTTATACAAACTAGTTAAAATGGATTGGTGTTTCTTAGTCTTAACTAACAATTCATATGTGGAGTTCCATCTAGTGGGGGTGTCGGGAGCAAAATGACGAGGACGTAAACCGGATTCCTCACACTTTTTTGTACTCATTTTTAACAAGACCCGATTTTCTAATTTTTCTCATGACATGCCTAAGTGGCTTTAGTGTGGAAGTCAAGTTAGATAAACCATCTTGTACACACAAATTCACAACATGAGCACAACATCAAACATGCAACTAATCACCATCATGCAAGAGTATGAGATTCGAATTAGCTTTTAGATAATCTACACACTTAACATTGTTCGAAGCATTATCTAAAGAAATTGAAAATACCTTGTCTAACAAATTCCACTCAGATAATACTTCAATAATTTTCTCAGAAATATTAAAACCGGTATGTGCATCATCAAAAATATCAAAATCAATAATACGCTTCTGAAGCGTCCAAGAACTATCAATCCAATGAAGTGTAACACAAATAAATGCCTCATTAGTAGTAGATGTCCACATATCACTAGTTAATGAAACACGACCATCAAATGCTTTCATCATTTCCATAAGTTGGTTTCTAGTTTTACTATGTTGTGCAAAAGCTCTACGTTTAAGCGTATTCCTAGGCACTCTACTATATTGTGGTTGTAATGTGGTGCAAACAAAGTTTTCAAAGTAAGGACTTTCACCAAAATTAAATGGTAACTTCAGCAATCATAAACCTAGCCATGCCATCTATCATTCTTTCTCTATCATAATGAAAAAAACCTGAACCGGGTTGTCGTTGGTTAAACCCGGTGAGCATAGTTTGACCACTCGTACCGCCCGCCATTGCCGTATCCTTGTAGATCTTGTGCGTCTTCATATGTTTTGCAAAGGTTCCGGTTCCAGTGCCCAACGCCTATGCAAGTCCTTTGTGGCAAATATTGCAATGTTGCTTGTATGTCCCGGGCATCTGCGGATCTTCTTTCTTTGTGAAGTATGCCCACACCCAAGAAGCTTGTCTCGATTTTGTTGGAGCGGTGGTGTTGTCGGCATCATCATCTTCTTGATCATCATCTTGACCAAGATTGTGAGCATCGGATGGGGTAGAGGAGTACCTTTAATTGTAAAAAAATTGATTTAGACTATAATTAAGATAAGAATGTAATTAAAATTAAAGTTTGTATAAAATAAGTTGTAACTAATATTAAAACTTACCAAATGGTGGTGATATTCCCGGTTGTGTTGCCCCCATGTTTGTAGATCCGTGCTGAGAAATTGTATAGCTTCCACCTTGCGGGAGTGATGAAGGTGAATAATGTGGATGTTGTTGATGTTGATGATACCCGAATTCCATCATCTGTCGATTTTGGTCTTGCTCATCAACTTGAAAATTTGGATCGATTCGGAGGTTGGAAGAAGGCATCACTTCCTTTCCGGATCTCCTCGGCATTTTGCTAGAATGTGGGAAATGGAAAATTGAGAGCTAATGTGGGAATTGAGACTTTAATAGCTAGAATGCTTAATAACACTTAATTGCACAAGAAAATACTAATAATAAGAGAGAGGAAGAGTAGGATGAGTTGTGTGGTGAGAATGATGATAAAATGGTGTATTTATAGGGGTTTTGGGGCAATATAGCCGTTTGGCTTTGTTTGGAGCCGTTACACACATAAAAAAAAAGAGCTGTTGGGAATCTGGGCGGTTCCGGTTCCGGTTCCCAACGGCTAGTTTGACCAACGGTAAATTTGACCGGTTCCGGGGCGGTTCCGGTTCCATCGGTTCCGGTTCCGGTTCCACGGTTCCGAATCCGACGCGAATCCAGGCGGTTCCAGGCGGTTCCGGTTCCGGTTCGGTCCCGAATCTCAAAACTTGTATTCGGATTCGATTCGCAAAGGGGCGGTTCCGGTTCCGAATCGGTTCCGGCCCGGTTCCGGCAGGTTCCGGTTCCAATCGGTTCCGGGTAGATTCGCCGGTTCCGGGTAGATTCGGATTCGGTGGCCACCATTAGCAGGAATGCGCTGGCATAAATGCAGCATATTTGCTGGCAGGAATGTGCTGGCATAAATGCAGCTGTTTTGAAAACCGCTGTTTGGCAGTGCAGCATATATGCAGCATGTTTGGTTAAGTTAGTTATATGTAGTGTGTTTACCGTTTTTATATTATAATTTTAATTTATTATATTACACTACGTAACTTTATTTTGTTAGTAAAAATAAATAGTAAAATTCACAAACAATAAAATTTTTATTTCTATTATTTAAGCAAAACTTATAACTCCTAAACAATATATTTTTATTATCTAAATTTTATAATTCTTACAAATATAAAAGCGTAAAAAAAGAGAACAAGCATTCAAATTTTCTGATAATGTTATGTGAATTTATTTAGTGAAATTATAACTTTTCATAATATATAATATTTTTGTACCTTTGTATGTTAATAAATTTATATGCATTCATATTTTATACTATTTTAAATTTATATATCAACAAGTGTGTATATTTATTGGTTTTTTAATTTTATTAATCTATGTGGTATTACAAATAATATATTGTAGATTTGTATTATAAATGTGTTTTTTAAAATTTGGCTAAAGATGTAGTACTATTTTTTATAAATTATTTGAAGCATTATGTAATTTGTAACAAATAAAGTAACTTGTAAATTTTTTTTAAAATCAATAGTCACAGTAATTGCATTATGAAGAGAGTAAAGAAACGGAAGTGAAAGCACGAAAATAAAAAAGTAGTATTTGTTGCGGGCATTTATGCTGACATTTATGCTGTCATTTATGTTAACATTTATGCTGACATTTATGCTCTTTTAGGCGAACAGCAAAAACAAATAAAGGAGTCCAAAACAGCATATGTTGTATATTTATGCTGTCAATTTGTGCTGCATTTATGCTGAGCCGAGCGCATCCTTAATGCGTGACTACATTTTTTCTTATACTTTTTTTCCTGACTACACATGTCAACCTCCATATTACACGCCAAGGTCACCGTGCTGTTTTAAAAAAGTGGGATTTTGAAACTTAAATAACTGGAAATATTGTAATAAATGAACTGTCACACCTATTAATTAAGAATGCAGTTTTATAAATTACCCCTTTAATTAAGTGATTAAAAACAAAGATCCCATTCATCCAACTCTTCCTTTCCTTTTTTATTTTATTTTTTGTCTATCACCCGGTTCACCCTATTGGAGTGCATCCGGATCGGGTGAATAGGTTCCGGTTCCCTCTAACAGCCGTTACGAAGAATTGAACTTTGGTTCTCCCATTCATCCAACTATAACCTTTCTGTTGTTGATTAGTCGTCTAATAAAGAGAGACCAGGCAACAACTTTTTCTTTTTCATTTTACAGTTGGGGAACCAGGAAGCGATTGATGGAACAGAATTGGTCAAATATAAAGGAAGATATTAATGAAGAAGGAAAAACTTATCGAGCAAATTCAAACAAAATAATATTGTAACAAATCTCGAATAGGTTTAAAAATTGTTCATATGATTACAAAGGTTAAAAATATTGCAAGATTGATGTCATATTTTTTCACAAAATCATATGGTGTATGGCATATTCAAGATGTAGGAGGAGAGAGTTTTCATGTCCAGTTGTTAGCCTCTACCACAAATCATTAAAAAAAAGGATGAGTCAAGAGACATAATAAGGGATTAAATATACGCAGTGAGAGAGACAAGTTTTACATGCAATGAACACAGCAGCTGAAAGGCATGAGAAACGGAAATGAAGATTAAGAAAGGATGGATTTCATTAGGAGGTATTCTTGTTTTTTACGTAAAGATTGGATGGAGATAATAAGGAAATTACAAATAAGGATATCATCACTTTTGGAAGTAATCTTCAGTCCTTCCCTTGAACCCAATCTGCCCAAAAGTCAAGCATAGGAACAGACCCAGATGCCATGTAATCAACCACAACCTGATATACAAAACAATTAATTAAAAACTTTCAGAAGAAGATCATTACATCAGGGTGGAAATTAATTAGATCAAAAGTATGCTAAGGTACTAGCTAGCATGTGATATAGCCCACAATTAACCACTTTTAGCAAATATCTTAAAGTAATCAATCATCAAGTACTCTAGAATATACAGCTTGCCTGAGCTAGTTGAGAATTGAGTTATAGCGCCTATAGAGCTATGTTTGATCACACACGCCTACTTCACTTTCATGATTAAAAATATACTATTGGTTTTACTACTAGCTTGTACATTCTGTATTTGAACAACAACGTGCGTATGTGCTGGGAAAGCAGTGTTGAGTTGATACTGTTCAGGATCAACGGGCACGCAAATGGTCCAAATTCGACGGCATATTTGTTGAGTGAATCTTGTATAGATCCTGCGTTGATCCTATATTCTACTTTAATAATATAATACCACATATAAAACAGTTACAAAACAATCAGACCAAAACACTCGTCAAAATAGACTTGCCGAACAGATGCATGTTCCCAAGTTTCTATATATCTCCACTCTTACAACATCATCATTGCTGAAAGATCCGAACATATATATATATATATGTCTGGCCTTTAATTACAAATGAACAAAAAATGCATTCTATTCAGCTAATTATGAATGTGTGTAAGGTAAGATGTTACTTCAACAAGCAGTACTACTTTGAGGTGTTTATCTCCACACCTTGATTCCCTTAATCTCTCTGTTTTGTTCCCTCCTTGGTTGATTGTTGAATCAAATGTATGTAAATACATATATCTACAGTTTGGAACAATTTGATTGTCTGTTTCTCAATGGGGTGAATTCTAACGGATATAATTAGAAAGAAAAGGAATGAGAAGACTCATCAACTCTTATTCGTGTTTTTTGGTCTGTTTGTGGAAGGCTGACACGGTACAAACAAAGAAACTGGCTGTTGACAATGAGCAGTTGACTATGACAAGGCCCTTAATTTGCACCAAAACGACACTCGCAACTGTTATATCGCTTGTCTAATGAGAAGGAAATCGCAACATATGTAAGTTAGCGATCATGGGCTGAATTAGTCAAGCCGAATCAGTATTGTTACTACCAGCCTTAGCCAATCCATAGAAAAATTTCAGAGTAAATTTAAATTAAGGAAATGAGTTCAACGGTGATCGACATAGTTTTCAAACTGACCAGAACTGAGAGGTGAGAGCAGGGCCAGTAGGGAAGTGAGCTAGCTCTTCACCGATGCTCTGGAAGAAAAGCCCTGTCAAACTGTTACCATTGATAGCAGGAATGCTGGACGGAGCAAGCCACCCAATCAGCCCAAATCCAATCACGTTATAGTCGGCTCTTAACCAATTCCTCTGAAAGCTACATGTGATCTTCTTCCCCCTTGAAGAAGAAACAAGTCTTAGAGTTCCAACCTACTGCAGATACCTGAGGCTTCAACAGCCCTACATATTATCATTTTCATGGGAGATTTGTTAGATATCAACGTAAACAACTATCAGATCAAAGGAGCTAGCTAGGCTATAAGCTGTTATAAATACAACACAAACACACCTGAAGTCGAGTTGAGTCGGAGAGGGGAAACCCCGAGACCCATAGCTGCGGAAGAAGCTGCTGCCATGCCTGCTATTCTATTTTTCCTTGAACCAGACAATTCTTTGAGAGCTCGTAGGCAGATACTGATATGCCAAGCAGATGCTAATATTGGAAGTAGTAGAGTGGATAATTTAGAGCGAGCGTGAGTGGACAGAACTGGATTTTTTTACTCTTATGCATCAGCTGACGTGGACAAATGAAATGGAGAGAGACAGATACGTATATTGCGTGGATTGATCATTGGTGGATGTTGTAAAGCCATCTGGACAATGAATGGATAAGTGGAAAATCCTACGTCAGAGCAATAATTGGTTTGGCAAACAGTAAAGAGTCGATGTGCTGAATTATTGGCCCATTCAAGACCAGGATCGACCCATATATAAGCCCACACATTCTCCTTGATGGATATATTATCACTGTACCAGGACGAGCAAAACTCGAGAAACAAATTATTCATATACACAGAGGGGGATATATAATTATATATACAGGAGGATAGGATACATTACTCATATAAACGAACCAGAAATAATTAATTTACTTTACATGTAGATACAACTTGTATGGTTGTGCCCTTACATATGGATATGACTTTACTTATAGTAGCAATTTCATTATATACTTGACTCTTGAACAATTAATTTACTTTTTATTTTTAACATTTTCTAGGGTGAATAATGCAACCACCTTTTATTGACAGTAGTAGTAGAACTATTACTTGACGTTTGGAGGATGATAATGCAAGATTGGATTGTTAACTAAGATGCACGCATCCATACAAGATTAAGAAAATTTTCCTTTCCACAGTTGTAAGTTGTCTCCTTCTTTACTGTATTCTGATTATAGGTGGCAATTCAGGTCAATCTTTCAGGTTCGGTTTGGTTTGGTTTGGTTTAGGTCAGCTTTGAACTATATAATATTCAGCTCAGGTCAAACTGAGTAGGGGTGAATTCAGCTTTTTGGGTTTAGTTCGGGTTTATATATGAAGTTACGAGTTGGTTTGGATCGATTCGATTGTATTTTGGTTGGGTGATTTTCAGCTAGGGTGGTTTTGGTTTGGTTTCCTATAGTTCGGGTTAGTCAATGGTGTATTCGGTTTTTTCGGACTATGAGTCTAATTTGGGTGAATTATTTGAGTTGGGCTAAACCGATACTAATGTGTAAATGTCATATTAAAATAATCATTTTTTCATTTACGACTACATATATCTCAATAAAATTAGGCTAAGTCGACTACTGCATATATCTCATCGCTCATCATCATTTCTTCATCCTCATTATCTGCTTCTCTTTTATCTTCTTCGGAACTCATAACTAAGTCTTCGACAATGTCTTCACTAAATGCCGACCGCTCTTGTCCATTCATCTTTTTCTTTCCACTCTTTTCAAGTCATCATGTCATTAATTAATGAAGGTTTATGCCCTATACTTTGTTATCCTTTTTTTGCTCAGCTCACTAGTGGTAAACTTTTTATTTCATTTTTATAATAAGGTAGGTAACATAACATTCTTGTTAGTGTGCTTTGATGATAGATATTCTCTGGTGGCAAATGTATTGTTGAAGAATCAAAGTATATTTAAAGACAACTAGATATTAGAAATAATAATAATATTTTATGGTTTGGTTTATGTTAGATAATTATCGGGTTATTTTCGATTCGGGTTGCTTTGGGTTTTGGGTGATTATAGGGTTTCGGGTGACTATGGTTTGGATAGTTCGGTTTGAATATTTTCGATTCAGATGATTGTGGATAGTGATTAAATTTCGGTTCTATCAAATCTCGGTTCAATTTAGTTTGATTCAATTCATTGGGGTTTCGGGTCATTTTTTCAATTGTCCATACGATTGAGAATTGAATTTTGATTCGGTTCAATTCGACTCGGTTTTTCGGGTTCGGGTCACTTTTGCCACCTCTAATTCTTATCGTATCAAACACATTGCTACCCATTGTGGTTGATTGATGATGATGATGATGATGGGGAAATGAAGTGGGTGGGTCAAGTCTAAAATTTGATAGGAAAAAAAGAGGACTAGCCAGGCAAATTAGGTTGCTGTTTTGATATTCTTCAATTGATTGGACTACAATGCTGATTGCTTATTTCCGTCCACCAGGTGTATATATATGAAAATTAAGGAAAGGTGTTGTTTTCTCTTCAATCATGAAAATTCTTCTTGCCCTACCTAGTGTATTTAAACCGATTCTATGTTTTAGTTTTTTTTTTCCATTTTTATCCATAACAAATTTATTTGATCGTCTAATTAATATTGTCATAATTAGGTGTTTAACCTCTCATAAATCTGTCCTGGACTTAGCAAATACTTAACCAACTTCCCTCAACTTTTACAATTTGTTGAATCACTAAATTAGCCGGCAGCCAATAAAACATCTCATCATCCTCATCCCTATCACCATTGATGATTCATATGCAAGCAAATTAGATGGGGAATGAATGTCCACTGAAAGTGTCTTCTCTTCACTTTTCTTCTGTACCAGTTGGTAATAAAACATCTCTTCACAACATCAAGGGAAAAGTACGGATTCGAATTCGGGGAAACAGTACCAGTTGGTATAGGAATCGTTAGTCAGCTTACGTCCGTTGGGAGCTGTTCCCTGTAACTTTTTGATCAAGCTGCTTAAAGCAGCGAACAGGTTAGGAGTTTGTGCTTCATAGAAAATGGAACTCGCGAGTCGCGGTGCAGTTAGAACTAGAAGAAGCCAGCGTGAAAGATCTGTTGATCCGGCGGTTCTAGAGGGTCGACGACTAAATATGATCGATGTGGTGTGGATATTGTGACAAGTGTTTTGCAATAGTACGGTGTTATGGTGCAGGGACAGGGGCAAAGCAGTCCGCCGCCGAGGAGGAATGGGGGTCGTACTGTGACTTGGATGAGAGCTCGTCGATGAATTATACTTCAGAGGGGAATACCCAAAAGTGATTGATACCTGTGTTCGTGGTCCAATCTGTGTTCCCTGACCCCTCAAAAGAATTTTAAAGAGCGCTTTAATGAAATGAGTTCATGATTATGAATGCAAAAGCGAACATATTTAACCAAGCACGGAGCCTGTATATATTGCCATTTAGAAAACTGAGAATGTACACGCCTAAATGTATCTTTCTTCTTCGGTAAATCGCATCAGATTGGTGGGTACTCAACAAGACTAATATTATTGGGGCTTGATTTCTCACCGTGTTTTTCTCAAACAGCCGCCGGGGGAAAAGGGAATTTGTGCACCATTCTGTATAATTGTACAGTCTCAGAGCATCAAGGCAACTGCAATTCCAATACCAGCTTGTAGGAGTGGCGATCTGTACTAGGCAACAAAGAGGCGTCCATGGTTAATTCAGACAGTAAAGTCTTCATGATTTAGCAAGCGGCCTGGTATTTTCCCAAAGCCATTCGCGTGCCGAGCCTTCCACCAACGGGGAAACCTTGATAACGAATATACAAATTTAACGGTGGGGTGAGAACCATATTAGCAACACTTACCTTGTTTAGAAAGAAACACAAATATTATTCGCATTCAATCAGGCATACATAATAAAAGAAGACCATATATGAGAAGGCCACATCTCCAAGGTGTTTCATGAAGGTGGTCCATCATTCAGGAGCTATTAGAAGCAATGCATTTTCCACATCAGCTCATCCACGTATCATGGAGAATAATGCGCCATTATTTCCTACCCATACTATTTGGTAGTGTAATCAACGGAAGAATAAAAATCAAAGGGCACCAGGAATTTAAACTTCCACCCTAATTTAAACTTGCTTCACGGATATCTTGATGTGGAGGAGTTCAAGACTTTCATATCGAGCTCATTTAGTATGGATGAGGGGTACAAAAAGCTGTGTGCTCAGCAATGCAGCGAGTAGACTTAAGTTGGAAAGATCAAGAGTGTTAGTCTCGCACGTTTCTAAGCTAGGTGGGGAGGCTCCAATTGGTTAGATCTATCCTAATGTCAGCGCAAGTGTATTAGATGACGACTGTTATCCTGCCTAGAAATATCGAAGGATATCATAGTCATAGCACCCAAGATTTATTAAAAAAAAAAAAAAACTGAGTAGCTTGGAAAAGAATATGCCAACCAATCATGACCAGTGGATTTGGCATCTTAGAGGAATGGAGCAAAGCTGGTATTATCAAACAGTTCAGGACAAAGTTCAGCTGATACTCTAAGCTTTAAATGAGGACACAGAGTATTATCTTTACACATATTTGTAGTAAAGTAATTTCCTAATGACCTCCTGGGTTTGGACTTTGGAAAAGTATTCCAAAACTGAAGCCAGCAGGTAAATATCTGATTTTCAATGGAAGGGATGTGCCCCATTCGGTGTGCTTGTGGCACTAGTGTCCCGGTCAGCATTTAGAGGTGAGACCCACCCGGTTTATTCTACTTTATTTCAGCAACTGGGTCTAACAGCTAACAGAACAGTTCCGCACAAATGGACCCAATGGAAAACTATTATCAAAACCTGTACTCACTATAGAGAGAATGTGTTTTTGGACCATTCAATGGAAGCAAAGGGAACATTCCCGGATATGCTTTTATTTCCTGAGTGACAAAGGTTAATGGCAAATTAGCTCCTAGAGATGGGTTAATGGAATGGGATCATAGTACCATGAAACATCATTATTTGGACTTGGAGAAAGAAACAATTAAGCCACCTCTTATTTGTTGTATTTTCACAAAACATGTCTTTTTAGGAGGGTGGGTAGGAGGCACAAAGAGAAATGCACAAATACAAGCCTACACCAATATTGTCCTTAGAAAGGTGCGGTATATGACTTAGGTTTTTGGTGGTCCATACGATCTTAATATACTACGCATCAAAAAGAAAATACCTTTTCCCAAACTTGTTCATGGTACTCGTTAAGCCAATCAACTTCCGCATATGACATCAGAGACAAATCCACCATCTTTCTCTGCACGGAAAGCAAGAGGAATATTGTCAGCCTCCAAATTAAACAGTTAAAATGAGTTCCTCTAATGACACCATGACAAATGTATCTATGATTCATACCTGAATGGGAACAAACGTAAGCTTTTCAAAACCCAAATATCCAACACCTCCGAACCGATTTGGTGTGTCAGCCTCTTTTACGCAGAGGAGATTCTATAAAAGAAAGAAGAAACAATATTTAAGGTTAGGTGACACCTCATGGCGTCACTAGAAACAAGGTTAATATGCCTTTAGATCTATCTGAGACTGAAACATATCATAGAAATCAGAAGCCGTTAAAGATCAATACAGCAACTTACCTCGATGCGAATGCCAAAAGCATGGTCTTCATAATAACCAGGCTCATTGCTCACAATCATACCTTTTAACAAAGGAGTCATATTCCCAAATCTGAAGCTGATACTTTGCGGTCCTTCATGAACATTTAATGCAGCTCCCACACCATGTCCAGTCCCTAAAGCAAAGTAATGAATACTTCATGTAAGGGCTCTTTGTTTGAAGTAAACATAATTTCATTAGAGCAAGGGCACTTTGAAGTATATGAACACTTCATAGGTAGCTAATACTACTAAGTACTAAGAACAACTACAAATATAAACCTATGAAAATTAAAAGGCAATACCATGGCGGTAATCAAGTCCAACTTTCCAAAGGGAGGAGCGAGCAAACGCATCCAGCACAAAACCGGGTGTATTTTCAGGAAAAACAGCCTGATCAAGAGCTATGTGACCCTGCATTAAAGTTCCAACAGAAATAATGATATAACCAACCTGGCAGCAGAATGTAGCATTAAATATGACCTTTTCCGAGTGACATCCAAAGCAAACCAGTATAAAAATGTGGCTAGTTATCTTCATTTAGTACATGTCCTCAACTGTTATTTTGCGGCTCAGATTTCAAGATATATAAAGGCTACAAAAGCAAGAGTCAGCGCATAATCATCACCTGTAGGACTCGAGTAAAGCACTCCTTTTCACGAGCAGTAGGCTCACTGAAATGAACTGTCCTGGTTATATCTGTGGTGCCATCAATGTATTGAGCCCCACTATCCAGAAGAAAGAGCTTCTTTGGACTCACCACGCCGCAGCTTTCTTTTTCTGGTTTATAATGTATTATTGCTCCATTTGGCCCAGAACCTAGATAACCATTAACACCAGTATAACGACTGAGTGCGAGAAGGATGATTCATCTACGCATATGTCTATAGTCTGTTCAACTACTCCTATCTTGTAAATAGTCGATCAGTCAATAGCTTGTTCTTGCATAAGCAGGCAGCATGTTAATAGCGAGTTCTTAGAAGCCACATGAAGAGATGTTTATTTTTCTTGATAGCCCAGTATCACTACTTCATTATGATTTCCAGTCAGACATATCAAAAGATAAGCAGATAATGAGCAATATCATCTTTAGTCACTAAAGAGAATCAATATACCACTTATTGTGTCAAAGCTTGTATCTAAAAATCCATCTTGTTTTGCACGAAATTTGAAAAGTTCATCAGACACTTCAACCTCTGTCAACTCTGCACCCTCATGGATCCTTCCCTCTAGCCAAGACCAAAATTGAGCAAGAGAAGCTGCATCTCTGACAGAGGATATGAAACATGTAAACTAGGATACTCTACAGTGAGGCCAATAATATGTACATGTCTTGGAACAAAGTGAAGGAAGACATAGTATTTTTCTTTGGAGACCAAGAAAACAAGAATGTAATTTTTTATACTAGATTACCTCAGATGGCAATTCCTCATTCCCTCTATTTCAGCTTGATTTTTTATGGCTTTAGCAATGGAAACAGGAGAACTTCTAAATATCCAAGCAGGGCCATCCAGTTGACTGTTAGAATTACCAACTGAACTTGATACATTTCTTTTACTGTTCCCATAAGCTCTTGATTGTCTCTCACATGCAGTCTTGAAAGTATTCACCACAGCCGCATTGACTGCTGAAGAATCAAGCAAAAGAAGAACCTGCTTTGCTGCCAAACTGAAAAGAGAAATATAGATTACACCCAAAAGATAACTACTTAGGGATTAAAACTGCATGCAACAAGCTGATTTCATTAAGCCTCGACAACCCCATAACTGACCCTTCTATCTAACTACTTTATTGGTCAGAACTGACCCTTCTATCTTACTACTTTATCAGCAGATCATGATACTCAAAGAAGAACAATCTTACCGTTTAACAGCATCAAGAATAGACTCGTATGGTTGCAACCCTATTCCTGCATAATTAAGATGATCCATAACCTCTGAGGTGATTTTGCATTCATCAATGAACAATGTTGTCCCATTGGTCTCAACAATTAGATAAGCATACATGACAGGAGAGTGTGGAATGTCATTTCCTCTCTGCATTTACACGAACAATGGTACAGATGTTCCAAATTAGCTGTCGAAATTCCACAAAGAAGCATAGGAAAACATTTTGTACAGAAGTAACAGTACGACAGAGAGGGTAAATCTGGTATGCGTACTTACCAAATTCAGCAACCAAGCTATCTCATCAAGCCTCGAAATAATAACACCAGAACAACCAGCATCAACAAGCTGGGACCTAAGGGAAGCCAATTTTGATGAGATTTCTTGACCAGCATACTTCAGCTCATGAACTCTGACGGGATTGCTTGGAGCTTTTGGTCTTGATTCACCCCAAATTTCATCAACTAGATTCGTGCTTGATAGAAGCACCAGGTCATGACTTCTCCTGGATAGCTCTCCTTTCAGTTCTTCTGCAGCATCATATGAAAAAAGAAACTGTTCCCTTCAAGAGAGTTAACACAGAGTGGCATCAGATACAATGAGGTGAGTTGGTGAAGTGCTGTGGTGGGTGTGGGTGCTTTTGGGAAACGGGGGAAATGGGGTACTGTTGATGTACCACAATAACATAGAAAAATAAACCATTAATTATATTTCAACTTACAGGATCAATGCCAACTCTGCAACCGGGAGGAAGCACATCGTTTAGCCATTCAGCAGTGGTAGGAACACCAGGATTACCAGCACGCATGAGAACCCAACTAGGACTCAGCTGTTGTTCAGCCTAGACATAAAAGAAAACAAGCCATACGCTAAAGCGAAGAATAGACATAGCTCTGGATACAACAATCAATCGCAACAAAAAATGGGAAGTAATAGATAATAGAATATGCAATGAGGAATATCACTGAATGTATGGGATACTAGATACACTAATTTGATTTGAAGCTCAAAGAAATGTGAACGTACGAGGAAAAAAAAATCTCTGAATCCAAATAAAAAAATAACACATTAAAACATTCAGCACCATCTCTTTACCTGAAGAAAATAACGACCATCAGTCCAGAGAGCCGCTTTATCCTTAGTAACGACTGCAGTCCCAGCACTCCCCGTAAACCCAGAAATATAAGCTCTCCTTGTGTAGCAATCAGCAATAAACTCGCTCTGAGATGCCAAACAGGGGAACAAACAATTTAAAAGGCTTGACATAGAAGGATAGTAGTATTGCCATATATATTTTGTTCCCATTCTTGAATCTATAGCATAACGACACGAACAACAAGAACAACATTCAATTTCAAGTGGGAAATATAAATATAAAAGCAACGGAGTTGTAATTTTGTGAAAAATAATTGGAAAAAAAAGGATCTGAAATTTTCACCTGATGGGCATCTTGAGAGGGGATGATGTAAGCATCAAGTGAGATACCCGGTTTGGTGAAAAGCTCCCGCAGTGCACGAAGCTTCTCATCATTGCTATTCAAGCTGGAACGAATGTTAGTTTTCCGTAGCTCAGAGGATGACTTTGCTGTTATTGAGCTGCTACAACAACACCGGATAGAGTTGGTATTGTTGACTCCGTATTGTAAATTTCTCGGAAGCCATTGGATATATTGAAATTGAACGTAAGATGATGAAGCGGTGGAACAGAGGTAACTGCGAGAGCGCAAGTGGACCTTGAGCGGAGCAGCTGCAGAGGAGAGAAACAGTGTCCACATAGCCATGGGAACAGAGAGACGACACTACTCACTCACTCTGTGGATTTCAGTTGTGTAGTGTAAGCATATAATTTCTTTTGGTCATAGTGTAAGCATATAATTTTGGTTTTGAGGATAAGAATCTGAAATGTCTACGTTGTGGGTCGGGTCGAGGGAACAGACATAGGATGTGTTTGATTTCTGGCCTAGTTACTTATTAACATCATACTAAATGTCGGCCCAATTAAGGACACATGATGTTACCTGTACTACTGGATCTTTTTTTTTTAATCTTGTACTACTATTTAAAGCTGAAACCCTAAACCCTATTCTTTTAGCCCAATTAATCTTGTTAGCTATCAACGATGCTAGCTAAACAACTGTAAGTAATTATCAGATCCAAAGGAGCTACGCTATAAGCTGTTACAGATACAACACAAACACACCTGAAGTCGAATTGAGTCGGAGAGGGGAAACGCCGAGACCCATAGCTGCGGAAGAAGCTGCTGCCATGCCTGCTATCCTATTTTCCTTAAATCATACTTCTTTGAGAGCTCGCAGGCAGATACTGATATGCCAGCAAATGCTAATATTGGAAGTAGTAGAGCGGATAATTTAGATCTGCGAGCGTGAGTGGACAGAACTGAATTTTTTCACTTTCATGCATCAACTGACGTGAACAAATGAAATACAGAGAGAGAGAGAGAGAGATGTATATTGCGTGGATTGATCATTGGTGGATGTTGTAAAGCCACCTAGAGGGAGATTGAACGGATAAGTGGGGAAATCCTACGTTGGAGCAAAGCAACAATAGGGCTGGCAAAACAGTATAGAGTTGATCGGCAGGCTCCTTAAATCCAGGACCGGCCCATTTAAATCCAACCAGGATCAGCCCATATATAAGCCCACACAGTCTTGCGGATAGACAATACTGAGTTACTGTAGCATGGAAGGACACGCATGACATATTTCTGGTGTTTCGTACAGAGTAAGAAAAGGCGGCGAAACTTGACAACTATAGCAGTAGGCAGCAGCACTACTTACAAAGTACAATTACAACGCAACACCGCCGTGCAAAGAGTAAGGAATACGGTTACTACACCAAAGCAATAACAACCCATACGCAACTTCATATTCTTTCCATTCCGTTCTTTGTCCCTCCATTCTCTCTTCCTTTCAACGTACTCTCTATACCTTGACAAGTAATCATCCTTTCCTTTCTTCTTCTTCCTCTCCCCACACTCCATCAAACTCGTCACAACACCAACACATTCCTTCACGTTCAAGCAATTCCCTTCCACATCACTCACCACCTGCATCCACAGTTCTTCCACATGTAACTGGTCCCAATATGCACCCGGCCCATTATTACACATGATCCCAGCCTCCAATTCCACCCACCTCCCCGACCGTTTATTCATTACCACGGTCGAGTACTTCACCTCAACTTCCCCAGTGATCCATTGACGTTTGACGGATACCGGCCTGACACTTGATATGTTGACTGCTCTGTTTTTTGCTGCTATTGGGTCAATGATGATCCAGCTAAGTTCGAGTTTCTCTTCCAGTTCTCTCTGGAGGATGCTGTGATCACCGGAGGATTTGACCTGAAGTGGAAGCGGAATGGTTTCTTTCTGACCAAGTAAATTCACACGGAAGGGTATGGGTTCAGACCGGTGATGACAGATGAGCTCTTGCCCCCTGGAGAATATCACTTTGTTGTTGTACCTGATGTCAACGGCTGAGATCAGCTTTCGTGGAGAGGAATCATCATGGCCATGATTGTTGAGAATTAGGTTGCCGGTGAGGATAGGATATGAATCACAGAAGAAGCCATGGTAGCCTTTAGGGAAGGTGGGAATGACATGTTGGAGACTTGGGTGCTGAACAGAAGGCCACAACGAAAAGCAAACATCTCTCCACAGAGTTTGTTCACCCACTAGACAGCGGAGATCTGAGCAAGTGGAGCTCAAGAGGGTCAAGCTATAACCATCAAGACGGGAGAGGATGTGGGTGATGAGGATATTGGTATGTAAGGTGGAGATCAAGGAAGCGGTGGTGGTGGCAAGTGGTTCTGCTTCATCAGTGGTGGAAGCAGAGGATAATTTGGAGGAAGAAGCCATTCACGGTGTCAAAAGAAACGCCAACAAGAAAATAAATGAAGGTTTAGTCGGTTAAATATGCCTATAAAAGGCAGAAGCGTGTATCTAACTCATCCTGACCTAATCGTGTAGTGTAGTAGTGAACGGGTCAATTCATGAAAAAGACCCTTTAACAATACATACTCGAGATTAAATGACATTCAATTCAAACCTAATATATGATAAACAAATCGCGCGAAATCTGGACCTTTGTTTACCAATCGATTGAGGACCCGTTTGGTGACACTAAAGAATCCGGAAGTGAAATGAAACGATCCGAAGCAGCTCCTTCACATTGTTTCTGGTCTAACAACCTTTCATCACATTAACTAATCACCAGCCTACATGACTAGACTCTTCAACGCCCTATCCTTGCCAGATCAACTTGGTTAAAAATCCTAACTTCAGCAACCAACCAAAAGAAAGATACCACCAACCAGCCAGCATAAGAATTATGAGATTAGAACAAGAGAGATCTGAAAGACTATGAGAATTTACTAGAGCTTTTGCTGATTAAAGACACACCATGTCAAGTTTTATAGTTTGCACTGCTACCAGCACCCCCTATTAAGGGCTTGGCTGGCCAGATATCACTAATCTCCCCAGGCAGATGGTCCACCCAACCCAACTTCAGTTCCATGGGCCAGAACCTCGAGCTCGGAAGAACCAGCATGCAGCTTCTTTGTTTTCTTTTTCTTTGATGGTTCGATAATAAGAGCACTGAGAGAGTCATGGTTTAGGGAAACTTGGCCGCCACCAGCTTTGTCTTTTCTATGTTTGAGAACCAATATGTTGGTTGTATGTTCCACAAACGGATTATCATCATCATCATCATCATCATCATTTGTGATCTTCTCAGCTTTTCTCTTTGGTTGTTTCTTCTTCCCACTGCTAACTCCATTGACTTCATCATTAGCTGAACCTTGTTCCTCATTTTTCTTTTTCTTCTTCTCTTTCTTCCCCTTCTTTCCATCACTCCTTGTCCCGTCTTCATCAGTGATTATACTCTCACCATTACTCTCTTTCACCACCTTCAACGCTCTCTTTGACTTCTTCTTGTGCTCCAGAACAGATTCTTCTTTCTGCTCCAAACTCTTTCCCTCAAGACCAGAGGACTCTCTTCCCTTTTTCTTCAACTTCAAAGCAACATTTTGGTCAGCACTAGCAGCATCAGAATCGACCTCAAGCAGATTTTCAGAATTTTTATTCCTGATGTGTTGTTTCTCAATTGGCTTTGCATTAAATATCTGCAGGCCAGGAATCCATTTCTTCACCTGCAACCAAAGAAAATATGTATATTCCAGAAAACTAAACAATTAACACTCTAACAAGACCAAGTCAAGAAATAGCATCACATCACCAGGAGGGAATTTACCTTTTTCACTAGTTTATCCTTCTCGGCTATGGGATTTCCTTGAAGATTAAGGTTTTTCAGGCTATGTAGTGAGGAAAGTACCTGCAACATGGAAGGAAAATTTCATAAGAAAGTTTCTAAACTATGAGTAAAACAAATAATCACGTAATAGTAATTTGCCTTTACCTTTAAGTCCGACCACCTAGAAATTACATTGTTCCCAAGATCAAGAAGTTGGAGTCTGGGGTTGTGAGCTAGCTCTTCTGGGATAGTCTGTTGAACAATGGCAACTGAGCAAGTTATGGCAACTGCTTATTATATGCCTTAAGATACGCTTGCAATTCATATGTTAAAAGTTGCTACTCCGTCTATCCCATTTACAGTGACAACATCTAAGACCATAAGTATTAAGGATATACTCCCTCCGTTAATTTTTAAATGTCTTTCTAGCTCTTTTGGTTTGTTAAGATTTAGTTGTCATTTTAGATTTTCAAGACAAACTTTATTGTTTTTTTCCACCGTTACCCCTATCAATAACAACAACTCCCAATGAAAAAGATAATTTGCCACCTTACACACACATTTATTAAAAAGAAAAAATAAGGTTAGATTAGTCATTTTACCTCATTTCTTAATTCTTGTGCATCAAGGCAAAACGACATTTAAAAATTAACGGAGGTAGTACATGCACTGCACTACAAGTCTACAACTACTACGGGATACCTCTATTTTTCTTGAGAATTCTTTGGAACGAGAAAGAGGTAAATAAAAAATAAAGAATGAATTATCAAAATTAATACCCTCTACTTGAGGACCATGGGTATTAGCAACAATTTGTATATCATTTGTTTTTACAGAGGGAGTATACAAAGGTACCTCATGGCAAAATTTTGACAGTTATATCAAATCTTGAAGCTCCAAGACAATCTATGATACTTACATCATTGCTTTCAGGATTCAAACTTCAGATGAGCTTAAGATCATAGATGCGTGCAAGTCAGAGGACTACCTTAATGTCATTATGAGCTAGTCGGATCTCCTTCAATTCAGCACAGACCTTAATGGAAGAGTCTATTTCATCTAGGTGGCAATTGGAGAGAGATATCTGCCAACAGAAGACATAGTGTCACCGAAAAGCTGATGTTTACATAAAACATAAACAGCTAGGTGATAAAATCAACACCAAAAACCAACTTACTTTTGTGATAGATTTCATTTCACCCAGAGACAACTTGCGGATTGGATTTCTGGAGAAAACTTTGAATCCAACAGAAAGCAAAGAACTTAGGTCAGATACGAACAATGAGGTTATAAATGATAGTTCTGCAATAATATAAACAATTCTTCTGTTCTAGAATAAAATAGAGCTTGAATCCTCATTACTGGCAAATGTCAAATTATCCCTGAAGAATCAGAGACCATCTAACCCAAGCTTGGCAATGTGGGTGGTCTCTGATTCGAGAAAAACTTTATAATTTACATGAAACATCTGGCCAAAGTGTTTCACGAAATATAAGATACAAATCTTCAGATACATGCCAAAGATTTCACACGCATGGAAATACATAACATGATGCAAAAATTGCAATGCTGAAGAAACTTGACCACTCCATACCAACTGTATTCAACTCTTTCAATCGATCAAGACGGCAGACAGTCTCAATCTCATTATCTGCAACACATGATTACAGTAAACATAAATGGTCAATAAGTATTCTTCAGAGAAATGGTGCAAGTGAGTAATAAAAATACCAACAGGAACCTTAAAGCGAAAAACAAAACTGACCATTCAAAATTAATGCACGTAAATTTAACAGGTTCTGAACCTCTTCAATTGACCTAATCTTATTCTTCCCAGCATTGAGCACCTAGTGAGCAAAATCCAGCAGGTGAGGAAAGCATAAGGCGTTCAATTTGGCAGCTAAGTCTCATGGATACATTAACTAAAAAGCGCGACCATTAAAACTTACAGTGAGTTTGGTGAGGCCCTCTATGCCTTTTAAACTTTGAAGTTTGTTATCCACGGCTGATAACCACTTCAAATTCAGGCATTCTCTTAACCCCTGAAAACAAGAAACGCATGCAATTATAGTTCACTGACCAACTGAGAAATAATAAAGGGAATGACGAAAAATGGAATTATCGATTCGGATAAGAACCTCAAGAGAAGTTAGATTGTTCATTTTGAGATCAAGCTTTTCCAGATTCTTGAAAACCCTTATGCAGGACACCTGCAGATTGTTTCATTAAAAAAGGAGTTACCTAACGATTATATGAAGGACAAGATGGAAGGGGATACAGAAAGAGAGATTAACGGACATCAGATAGAGCTTTGAGGGTCAGGGACAGAGAGACGATGGAGCTGCTATCTTCAGTATTTTTCTCCTTGAGAATCTGCTCCGAGCTCAAGCGCACCATTTTGATGCCTCCGTCGTCCACTGTCTCCCTCCCCACTGGTAAGAATGGCTCACTCCCCTTTTTCCAGGGTATCGGAAGGGAACGAACTGTCTAAAAACCCTAATGAGCGGAAGGCGGAGAGAGTAGTATCGTTTTCGTCAGGCGTTTTTCCGCCACCGCAGGTGCAGTGCTCAGCTCGTCGTCACAGGCGGGTCGTCAATCACGGAAAATTTTCGCCGAAATACTATATGTCAAAAAAAATTACTTGTGGTGGCTTTTTTTCAAAAAAATTACGCATGTGTCAAAACGGGTCATATAAACCGCATCAGCCTGATCCTGCTTACCGTAAACCGCATCAAGTTAATGCATTTACCGGCTAATTATGTCATAAACCGCACCGGACGAACGTGTCTTTGCCAAAAGATGGACTGGGGCGATGCGGTTTATGACACCCTGGGGCGATATTTCTGGGTGTGTTTCTCGCATCATCCGCAAATATATTAACACCCTAAAAAACTTGTATATAAACGCATCCTCCTGATGCTACTTCACACACTTTTCACCCAATTTTTCTAAACTCACTCACTTCTCCCTCTACGAAATTGGAAAGGTTCGTTTCTTTTTTTTCAATTTTAATTAGTAATTTTTGTATTTAATAACTTGTTCTAATCTTTAAGTTTTAGCATATTTGTTTTGTGAAATTAATGGACTGATTTTTTGTAATTAATTTTAATGTGTAGGAATCTTCCTAATTACTTCTTCTAATCCCATCCAAAATCTTTGAGGTTAGTATGTTGCTCTCTAATTTTAATTCCTCACTTTTATACTAGATACTTGTAATGTTGGTAGTTTTAGTTGTTTAATTAGTATTTAAATTCGTAATTAATTAATGCATTAATTTTATTACTTGTTTTTAACTTAAAATGGTGCATAAATTAGTCAAATAATTAAGTATGTATTATTATCTTGTAGGAGAAAATTAATATTGGTAGTTTTAGATGTTTAATTATTATTTTAATTCGTAATTAAATAATGCATTAATTTTATAACTTGTTTTCAACTTAAAATGATGCTTAAATTAGTCAAATAATTAAGTATGTATTATTATGTTATTGTAGAAAATTAATCTTTGTAGTTTTAGATGTTTAATTATTATTTTAATTCGTAATTAATTAATCAATTAATTTTATAACTTGTTATCAATTAAAAATGATGCTTAAATTAGTCAAATAATTAAGTAGGTATTATTATGTTATAGGAGAAGATTAATATTGGTAGTTTTAGATGTTTAATTATTATTTTAATTCGTAATTAATTTATACATTAATTTTATAACTTGTTTTCAACTTAAAATGATGCTTATATTAGTCAAATAATTAAGTATGTATTATTATGTTATTGTAGAAAATTAATCTTTGTAGTTTTAGAAGTTTAATTATTATTTTAATTCGTAATTAATTAATCCATTAATTTTATAACTTGTTTTCAACTTAAAATGATGCTTAAATTAGTCAAATAATTAAGTAGGTATTATTATGTTATTGTAGAAAATTAATCTTTGTAGTTTTAGATGTTTAATTATTATTTTAATTCGTAATTAATTAATCCATTAATTTTATAACTTTTTTTCAACTTAAAATGATGCTTAAATTAGTCAAATATTTAAGTAGGTATTATTATGTTATAGGAGAAGATTAATCTTGGTAGTTTTAGATGTTTAATTATTATTTTAATTCGTAATAAATTTATGCATTAATTTTATAACTTGTTTTCAACTTAAAATGATGCTTAAATTAGTCAAATAATTAAGTATGTATTATTATGTTATTGTAGAAATTTAATCTTTGTAGTTTTAGGTGTTAAATTATTACTTTAATTCGTAATTAATTAATCAATTAATTTTATAACTTGTTTTCAACTTAAAATGATGCTTAAATTAGTCAAATAATTAAGTATGTATTATTATGTTATTGTAGAAAATTAATCTTTGTAGTTTTAGATGTTTAATTATTATTTTAATTCGTAATTAATTAATCCATTAATTTTATAACTTGTTTTCAACTTAAAATGATGGTTAAATTAGTCAAATATTTAAGTAGGCATTATTATGTTATAGGAGAAGATTAATATTGGTAGTTTTAGATGTTTAATTATTATTTTAATTCGTAATAAATTTATGTATTAATTTTATAACTTGTTTTCAACTTAAAATGATGCTTAAATTTGTCAAATAATTAAGTAGGTATTATTATGTTCTTGGAAAAGTTGTTTAGAATGGTGTAAGTTATTTTTCATTCCAAAAAATGTTTAATTTGTAAAAAATATTTGCACATGCAGTTAATTCTGTAACTTATTTTTAATAAGTGCCTGTTGTTTATTGTCTACTGAATTGAAATTTGTGCTTGTGCAGATGGCCTTCCAGAGAGAAGTTGCTGGTGTGGGGCCAGATGATGCAAGTCTGTTCACATACCAGAGTACCCATATTTCTGCAGCACTTTTTTCAGATGACCCGGTAAGTAAAGAGCACATGAAACCTCACTGTAATACGTTTTATGTTTTTTACTGAAGTTATGATCATCATTTATTTTATTGTCGTGCAATCCAGGTCATGAGAAATAGAAAATATACCGAAAGGAAACTACGTTCCAGGAATGTTGATGTGGACCCTCCACATTTGGCTTTGCATAGTTACATCCGAGATGCTGGTTTTATTGGATCATCCTTTTTAGAAGTTAAAGCAGATAATTCAATAGTTAGTGCATTAGTTGAGAGATGGAGGCCTGAAACTCACACCTTCATGCTACCATTTGGTGAGGCAACCATTACTTTGGAGGATGTCCATCGTTTGCTTGGGCTGAGAGTTGATGGGGATGTGGTGATTGCACCTATGAACCTTCCTGTGACTGATTTATGTTTGGAACTGCTGGGGAAGAAACCAGAGGAGAGCGCGATTAGGGGTCACAAGATCTCCTTGTCATGGTTGGAAAAGAATTTTGAAGTGCCTAAAAAGTTTTATGATAGCTTCTTCAGAGAGCCAGATGTGGTGCATCAACGGTACGCCCGTGCATTCCTTATGAGGCTAATAGGTGGAGTGTTGATACCTACCCAGGACAGTCGCATGATGGACTGTGGATACCTGGAGTTGTTAAGAGACTTTGACGAAACATGTCAATTAAGCTGGGGTTCTGCAGTGTTGGCACACACGTACCGTGGTCTGTGCAATGCTACCCAGTTCGACACTCCTTACATCGTTGGGGCGACGAAGTTAATAACATTGTGGGCGTATTCTCGAATTCCCACATTCTTTCCAGAGCGCATTAAGGGGCTTTCTGATGCACAGATATATGGGGAAAGGTAAGGCGTGTTGTCAGCTAGTTTTACTTATACATTACATTTCTGTACATGCTCAATTTTCTTTAACATGTGCAGGTGGGACAGTCCACATGTGCCCCCGTTTTCTTTACGAGATGCTCGTAACATACTTGATTCGATTCCAGTCCCACCCACAAATGAACAGGTATATTTGTATTTCAATAATAGATAATGTTGTTCTTTATGTCATCACTTGTTAATTAATTTCAAAACTTATTATGACAGTGGGTCTGGCAGCCGTACGATGACACTTCTGTGGACGAGGGTGCCATGGTTGTTCCTTTAATTTTGAATAACATCATAGAGGGTCATCAGCCGGACCGGGTTATGAGACAATTCGGCCGTGATCAACCAATACCTGCAGCACCACTAGACTGTGACCGGCTACATAGCCAAAAGCGTACAGGTAGAGTTGAAGCAAATTGGTCTGCGATTAATGCGGTATACATAGAGTTGTGGAATGACAGAGAACATAGGCGGATAAACTTGGAAGGATTTCCTCCTGCTGTTCAACTGACTACACGCTCTGAGTACATGATATGGTATCAACAAAATAGCTTACGATGGTATACTCGAGAAGCACGTCGACAGTCCATATTGGTATGCATTTACAAATATATTACTGTTTTCAGTAGTATATAATGGTAGTGCAGTACATTTGCTTACATATTTACTTTACGACTTTGTATCTTCTACAACAGGCTGATGGATTAGACCAGCTGCGACATTATGGACATGATGCTGATGTAGGAGCTTATGCTGAATATCTCTCCCAGCAATCAGGGACAATGTATCACCAACGGTACAGACATGTCCAGCCTCAAGTTGATCATCATGCACCCCCTGCGTTCAATGTCTACCAACCGCCCTTCTCATTGAATGACAACCCCAGCAGAAGATCTTCACGTCGACGACCAAAGAGTGAGTTACGTCGACCGCCACATGCAGAACCTGAGATTGAGGCTGCACCCATTATCTTTCAATCTAGCTGGACATATCCTCCTCAACCATCTTATCCGGCTAGCCAGCAACATGACCAGTATGATTACGATCCATGGTATCGTGCCCCTCCAACTGAGCAGTCAAGTATGTGGGGATCATCATTCGGCGGCCAGCAACTAGCTCAGTGGGGTTATCAGACCAGCACACACGATCACTCAGTTGCCCAGACATCCACCCAAGGTGGAGGGGGAGGTAAAGCGGGCACCCTGGATCAATATGGTGTTCAAACAAGTACCCAAGATCAGTGGGATCAACAGGGTGGTTCAAGTCAGTGGGATCTTCAGATTGGTGGTCAGCCGAGTCAGACGAGTCAGTGGGTAGTTCAAAATCCACAAGCTAGATGGGATCAACCACAGTGGAGTTCTTATTCAAGTTCGTACGTTGATCCCACACCACCATCCATCACACCATACGGTGAAGGGTCTTCAAGAGGGGTAGCCCCAAATGTAGCGACTACGCAAGCTGAAAGGTCGGCACACATGAGTGCTAGCTTTGTAAATCTTAATGTGTTTGATGATGAAGATGAAGACGAAGCACTTCGGACTTTCATGGACGCATATGTTCAGTCCAACCCGGTTACTCCTCCACCTCAGACTTCCACGTTTGACATGACTTTGAGGGGACCGAACTCAATGAACCCTCCACAGCGTTATACACCGAGTGAGTACGAACAACCAAGGAGAGGAGGTGCAGGTGGAAGAGGACGAAGGGGTAGAAGAGATGCTGCTTGATACTACTATGCATTGTTATTTTTACGTTTTTCTGACTCATTTGGAGCTTGTAATGGATATTGGAATTTTTATTGATATGTTATGTAACAAATCTCGCCATGTCTCGTTATGAATCTTGCATGTTACGTAATGGTAGTTATATGTTCATGTGATTCGAAGTACTATTCGTACAAAATTGGGAGGACAATGTGAATCATTTGGTAGTCCAAACTTTAAGCGCAACGTAGCACCGTAGTCCAGTTTTTTAATATGCAGTTTTTGCGTTTGTTAGGGACTTTGACTATTTTTTTGAATGGGTTGCTGCTGTCCGTTGGCCGCCATTTTTTGCCACAATGAAATGTGTACGTACTACTACATTCATACAAAATTTGGAGCACAACGTGAATCATTTGGTAGTCCAAACTGTAGGCGCAAAGTAGCACCGTAGCGCAATTTTTTAATACGCAGTTTTCGCCTTTGTTAGGAACTTTGACAATTTTTTTGAATAGGTTTCTGCTGTCCGTTAGCCACCATTTTTTGCCACAATGAAATGTGTATGTGCTACTATATTCGTACAAAATTGGGAGGACAACGTGAATCATTTGGTAGTCCAAACTTTAAGCGCAACGTAGCACCGTAGTCCAGTTTTTTAATATGCAGTTTTCGCGTTTGTTAGGGACTTTGACTATTTTTTTGAATTAGGTTGCTGTTGTCCGTTGGCCACCATTTTTTGCCACAATGAAATGTGTACGTACTACTACATTCATACAAAATTTGGAGCACAACGTGAATCACAATAATAAAACCAAGACGGTCCCCAAATAGCTTAATAATCAACAGTCCAAACTATACGCGCAAACTCGCGCATTTATTGAATGATTAGAACATCCACGTACAGTGTTACAATAAATTACATGTTATTCCAACGACATCCGTCATCATGTCATTATTGTGTGAAAATGACACATTATAACCGGTAAAAACATAGATTAAAACAAACACCGTCACAAATAGCGATCACCACATAGCTTAATAATCATCATTCTCGTATGGTTCATATTCGATCATAAGATCAACGAAAGATGCTTCATGCTGAACCCCGATAAAGTTTACTAACATGTCACGCACAAGCACTTTGCACCAGAATGGCATCGGGTGGGTGTACATCATCCTCCTGTAGATAATGAGACTGACACGATAATATTGGAAGCCATCGAACAGCGCATCTTCGATGAACGATTTGAGTTGCTCGAATGACATGGTATTTGGTATATTTGGGAGGTCAAACTCAATCGTTCTTCCTTCAGTCGTGGGTACCATGCAAAAACCATATGCCGCATAGCTTGGTTCGTAATGCAAAAAAAGCCGTGATGGAAGGGTGTCCATACTCAACAGGATGAGAGGTATGTCCTTTATTCGATGGTATGATGATTGTCCTTGATAGTTGAGGTTATGTAATGAGGAAAATGGGAGAGATGCTTTTATAGCAAGTAGAGTGAGGCACGAGTATAAGATGCTTTATCCAAGGAAATCCAAGAAATCTCATGCCTGCCCGAATCACCGTTGAATTAGCTGCTAAGATATTCTAGTCGTTGGAGTAGCACCGCCTGATACTTCGGTTTTGCAACACCATACTCCAGTCGATGTTGTCCTTGTTAGGGATGTCTGGGGCAGCATGGATGGTCCTTTCATCTCACTTCACAAACAAGTCATCACTTTCGTTATCGAGAATCTAGGGACACGAGACGGGTTATCCATTGTGACATTCGCCGTTGAACTAGCCATTTTCGTAGCCGTTTAACTAGCCGTTGAAGTAACAGTTGAGTCCACCTTTTAACTTACCGTTTAAGTAGCCGTTGAACTAGCCGTTGAATTAACCTTTTAAATAGCCGTTTACATAGCCGTTGAACTAGCCGTTGAGTTAGCCGTTTAACTAGCCGTTTAAGTATCTGTTCAACTATCCGTTCAACTATCCTTTTTAGTAACCGTTTCTCTAGCATTATAAAACAGGGTATTGGTTACCACCCCATTCGTTCCACACAACATTATACAAAATCTTTGTAGCCCGGTAGTGAATTTATCATATCTTACAACAAACTGTCTTAGAAAAATCAAATGGAGTTTCCTTTCAGTTTGCACGTTAACTATGCAGCTACTTTCGGTCGTCATGGTGCGCAGTTTGATCGAAGGATGGGGCACAGACGCATAGAAATAAATATGCCGTATCCTAATAATCTTCGTGATCTCCATCGACGAGTCATCCGTGCTCTGCAGTCTATCCTAGGCAGAATAAACATAGCAACAATGGTGTATCTGGGGTTGGAGGGCGACTACGAGTGGAATTTTATACACGTACGCAATGATGCATCTGTCCAACGGATGATGGAGAACTACATGGAGTACAATGACTTCATGGCACATATTCCACTACTAGTTATCTACGATCCTATTGAACCCGACGATGATTTCCAGATGCAAGAGTCAATGTACGAGATGCGGCGTAACATAATAGCACAACAACTTGACAGACAGAGGTCAGGGAACAATTAGGTTTCACGTATTTGTGTAACAAGAATTTGAATCAAATGGAATAATTTTTTTTGTACAACAGTATGTGGTGATGCGCTGCTCCACGTACAATAGATTAATATTCCCCCTCATCCAATCACTTTACCACTTGTTGAAGCATTAGATGCATATGATGCAGACAGGATTAATCGGATAAGATTTCCCCTGTCCCCCAATGGATTTTAATTTTATTCTCACGATATACGTACTCCCTTACCCTATGCATATAAATACAACAAGCGTTTTACTTTCACTTACACAGATAACTACCCACATCCGTTGTCATTACTATATTGCATAAGTTATCCATATCTCTTACTGAACTTCATCGTCGCATTTCATCAATGGAGATCCCTTGCACAATCTTGCTTGATGTTGAGCCAATCACCAACGATTCAGGTTTGTATTTTGCCAGAACATATTCCACTGAGCAATTCGATTTGGATATCGAAATGGATATTACGTTCGACGAGTTTTACAATGTTGTAGATACTAGGTTGAAAGAGCGTTACGGTTACAATTGTGTCCTTGAATCGATACTTCATCGATTACTGCTGTGCTCCCAGCCACGCCCTGTATGGGGGCCATTACAAATGAAGCATGATGTTGACGTTCAAACGATGATTGAACGGTTCGTTTATAATCAACAATTTTATACTCGATTAGAATTCTATGTGGTGTATGCATTTAGGGAAGTTACCCCACCACCAGCGATAATTTTGCGAGCGTATCCTTGATAGAAGAGTATAATGAAGATTACGGTTCAGATGAGAGCGAACAGGAAGGTTAATATGTTGGTGGATGATGCATATCTCGTCCATTATAAGGCATCAACAGAAGTGATATGTGGATACTCCTATGATATGTGTTATTGTTTAAAAAAGCACGTATGAGAAGATGAATAAGTATTAGTATTTCGTTCTGTAATAAAACAGTGATGGATGTCATTGAATCGCTATATGTATTTGGAATATTTCATAAGCATATACAATGGTATATCAAATCAATCTTTAGTCCTTGCTTATTTAACAAATGCAAATGTAAAGATAATTCATTACAACAGAGAAAGTGGTTGCTTAAAAATGCGTTTAAATTGTTCATGGTATCTTATTCTTCATCATATCATTCAAATTTTTAAGCATCTGTACCATATCTAGGAATATAATCCTTATCATATAAGAATATAATCCATATCTAGGAATAGTATTAAGCATCTGTACCATATTCTAAAGCATCTGTTATATTTCCTAACCTTCCCAGTCCAAACCGAAATGGTTTTCATCTATAAATATCTCAATACGGTTCACTTTTCAACACAAACACACAACTGCAGTATTGCCCTACGCTGGAAAAATGTTTATTCCTTGCGAGTTATATCTGCATTACATCCCGTGCGTGGATGATGATGGTTACAACTTTGAACCTACTGAGCACTCAACAACACGCCCACTAACCATATCACCTTGCTTCGACTTCAACTATTTCAAGTACCTGGTTGAATGTTGCTTAGATTGTGGTCAACAAAGGTTCACCGCCACACTCATTGTATACCGAAGAATGGTTTCTCCTTACCCAACACCCTCTTGGAGTCAGATGGTTATTGCGAATGAGGAAGACTATCGTATCATGCTCGACAACTACATGAGGAACCACCGATACATGGGTAAGGTTGAACTTCTTGTGGAGTATGAACCCGAGGTTGACGATTAATCGTGACGGATGAATAAAAAACAAGACGATTGTTCGCATTATGTGTAATTGTGATGAAGGATAGAATAAAAGTAAGCGATTGTTCGCTTTATGTTTATCTTTATAGTATTATGTTGCTCCTGCTAGTCAGGTTGTGCCTTAAGCAAGCACCAAAAAAAAGTATGAATAAAAGGTCCTCACGAAGGCGTGTGTTTTTTATATTTTAACGCACATAACATGTGTCTTCTTAAATTTAGGTTCAAACCAGCAGTTCATTCATACAGAAGTTTCAAACAAACACTTCCTATTATTAGGACAAAACAAAAGCATTCATCCATAACGTATAGACTTTTATGCTCAAAGAGCTAGCACGTATTGAAAAAAACTAAGTTACTTGCTGAACAAACAAGAAGATTAATTTCCAACTAGTTGTAACCACGGTTCGGGCAGTTTCTCCTGGTGTGCCCCGGTTGTAGACAATGACGGCAGCGTCTGCGTTCTGTAGTTGTGTCATCGTTTTCATCCATTTCATTCCGAATTCGTGAATACCTTGGTCGCCCCCGTATAGTTCGTATCGCATCTGGATGTGGAACTACTTTTGCATCTGTATACGGTGGCCAGTTGTGGTCGTTGCCAAGTGGACGAAAAGGTTGACCACCATAAGCTTCAATCATTGTCTCAAGCCTATAAACACGATGCACGTAATTGTCCCACAGTAACCCTGTTCTGCAACATACAGCCATGACATGAGAACATGGGTATTTGAATGCTTGCCACTCACCACATTCACAAGTCATGTCGCTGAAATCGACTTTGTAATTTCCCTTGTTTCTTCTCAAAGCCACAGATCCAAAATCCTCAACCTCGTATACTTGCTGTACTTCATCAAAAACCCTAACATTGTGACTGTTTGATAGTCTTCGATTTTCCTCAATCTTGGTTGTGGCGTAATCTGTGTACAATGACGCTCCAGCGATGCGTTGACCGTTGTATGTAGCAAGATTATCATTGAAATATGTGACGAGCTTGTGCAGTGTGCTATTGACAATAGCACTAATAGGCAGTAGACGAACACTTTTCAGTACACCGTTGATGCACTCGACCAAATTTGTAGTCATGTGGCCCCATCTCCTGCCGTCGTCATATGCTCTTGACCACTTATCAAATGGAAGATCATGGAAGAATCGTTCAATACCAGGGACCTGAGATAAAAGATGATTGTACCTTCTTTGAACGTGATGCCTCCTAAACTCATAAGCTAAAACAACAAGATATATCATTAATAAGAGATGTTATGGACAAGTTTGATAATGAAGAATCACAATGTATACAAGTTCATACCTGTGTTAATAAGATACTTCTTCATTTTTTTGTTGTGAAACCTTGTCTGGAAGTTCGATGCAACGTGTCGGATGCAGTAGTAGTGATGAGCCATGGGGGGTTTCCAATATGGATCTGATTCGACGATGCTTATGATAGCTGGGGCACGATCCGTAATTATTGACACGTCCGCTCTTTGACCTATCACATGGAGTCGCACCTTGTCGAGAAAGAATTTCCAACTAGCTAAGTCTTCAGACTCAACAATAGCGAACGCAATAGGTATGACTTTGTTGTTACCATCTTGCGCCGCCGCTATCAGAAGCTTGCCTTTGAACTTACCGTATAAATGTGTACCATCTATCTGCAACATGGGTTTGAAGTGTCTGAATGCAGAAATGCACGGACCGAACGCCCAGAAACACCGTTGGAATTGTTTCACTTGGGTTGTTTGTGTGTCATCCTCGAAAGACCTGACTGTCTTTAGAGCAACAACGGAACCTGGTATGAAATGTTTGATGGCCATGAATAACCTTGGTAGCTGATTATAAGACTCAACCCAATCTCCATAGATTTTTCCGGTCGCTTCACATCTTGCCAACCATGCTTTTCTGTATGAAATTGTTCTGTTGTACTGTCCACGAATCTGCTCAATGACATCTAGAACACTCATACCTGGGTTACGACTAATATGGGGAAGAAGAGCTTCAGCAATGAAATGGTAGTTCATCTGCCGATGATCTTGTCCATCATCTGCAGGAGCACAACTATGGGTAGTGAGTCTCGTAATTTTCCATTCGCTCTCACCATTCAACAACGCGCCCCTTAAGTAAAATGGACATTCGTCATGTTTAACACATTGGACAACGTATGCTTTCCTTGAGTTCTTGACAACACTGATATCCATATTTTTGCGAATGTGATACTCCTTGACAGCGGTTACTAGACTGTCTTTATCGTCGAACTCTTGGCCTACAACGAACTCTTCTACAGGATTCCAGTTTGGGACACCGCGACGATCCACATCTGATTGCATTGCGTTGATGGCATCCCATTCCACGTGATGATAAAATGAAGCATCTGGCATATGCTGACTAGTTTCGCCATCTACTTCTGGTCCGTGAAGAAATTCTTCTGGAATGAGTTCAACTTCATCATCTGATGTAACATCTTCATCATCTGCAGGCTCATACTCGCCGTCGTCATCGTCATCATCACCATCAATTTCTATATGAATGTCCATGCACTGAGAGATGTCCCAACAAGACTTATAGTTACAAAGCATTTCCTGAACATCTTCATCAGTTTCTAGTACAAGTGCTGTAAACTGTAAAGGCTCCCTGCTGAACAACTGCCGATATGTCATCCTCGAAACAGAAAATCCAAACTTCAATTGACGGATGGCCTCTGTGACAGAATACTTTAACATTTGGATGGTGAAATCGTCAGCTACACGAAGATAAAAGGTTTTGGTGTCTTCATTGCCTTGGAAGTATTGACTTCCTTGTTCCGTGTATGATAGTTCGGCATTAACAAAAATGGTACAAGGGAATGCCATTCTTTCAAGCAAAATTAAGATCCAGATGCAGAGTGGATTTATCGTGAGTTATTAGCACTGGTGAAATTGATAAAAGAAAGAAATTAATACTCAAAATATCCGTCGGGCTGCAAATAAAACCCGGTCGCAGTAGTATAGAAGACAGAAGCGGCCGGGGTCAAACCGTGGGACTTATAGCGAGATAAAATAGTTCCTAAGCTTGTCACAAAAGGGGGGAAGTTAATTGACTTGTTTTAGAGAAAATATTAAGCAGATTAGAAAACTGAGTGCAGATGAATTAAATGGAACTCCGGGTTCAGGTTAATATGATTTAATTAATTGTGCTATCTCTACCGGTTTAATAAAATAGTTTGGCAAGATTCCTGTAATTTTCTTAAGGTCCGATGAAAACTCTTAAGAACTCGTTTACCTGTAATGCAAGGTCCGATGAAAACTCGAGCAAAAGCCTGTAAACGGCAGAGGAGTATGAGGCTTTATTCTTGCAACATGTATTAACTTAAACGATGAAATTAAGTTCTTACAGTTTTACGGCTTAATTAACCCGTCTGTTTCTAACCGATGAAATTAAAAACAGACTTAGTAAGGCTTTTTAATAAACCGATGAAATTTATTAAAAAGGGAGAGAAACAAAACTTTAATCGTAACAAACTGAATTTATTTTAACCGGTAGAAATATATTACACAGCTAACAAACCATAATTTAAACCCTTGCCCGGAGCAAATCCTCCTTAGCCTGACATAATAACTGGTAATAAGTCAGACAGAGGTTGGACGTAATAATAGCACGGAGATGTGAATAGTGAATGAAGAAATGAAGAGAACGAAGTATGGAACATGTACGTAGGTTATTGTAAGTGAAGTGGGTGAATTGGAGAGTTAGAGAACTGGGGACTGAATGGAGTGTAATGATGTACGGGAGTGATTTACTGAAAGAGAATGAGATGAGGTGAGTGTGAGTGTGATTTTCTGTTTTCCCGTGCACTCGTACAAGGTTGCAGTGAATGGTTATTTATAGAAGAAGGGAAGAGGCTTGCGTAGAGGATTTGCAGTTGATTGCTCATTGATTGAAGCATTGATTGCTTCATTTATTGCAGGGGACAGGAGCTGGAGACGCGTGAGGGAAATAAGGTAGGCGGTGCGGAGTAGATGGATATGGCGAAGCAAGTTGGAGACGACGACGGGCGAAGAGGAAAACTGGTCGCGTGCGATTTTTATTCACGTCCGCCTGCTGTCCTCCTAGGCGTCCGCCCATGAAGCATGCGGACATCTCTGTGTCGACCTCTGGCCGTCCGCCCTCGCTTCCGCCCATTTCCCAGGCGGTCACTCCTCTTCCGCCGTCCGCATCTGCTACCGCCTATTTCCCAGGCGGACACAAGTTGGTACCGCGTGTGTTGTCCGCCTTAATCCCACGCGGACACACATGTGGTACTCATTTTTTTCTACAAACTTTGACCGGCTCTAGATTCTTCGTTTCGACTCCGTTTCCTGAGCCGTTTGCGTCTATACGTTCGTCTCTTCGTCTACTTTACTCCCAGCTTGGTTTTCCTCATGTTAAACCAATAATTTTGTGAGATAAACAATAAAACATAAACTAGAGGAAAACTAACCGAAGTGGAGAAATGAGCAAGAAAAGTGCTTATATTATATATGAAATACACCTATAAAACATGCTCATTTGGACACTTATCACACCCCCACTTATCTTTTTGCTTGTCCTCAAGCAAAACCATGTACCTAAGCAAGTAGGAAATGCTCAATACTAACAAATATATTATGAAGGGTAGGATAAACATGATCTTTAAACTTTTCGAGGAGTGTGAAAAATCAACTGCTGATGGCATAGGTGTGCTCAAGGTAAAAATAAAATATAGAGTTTCGGGGTATGATCTAAGGTACTTCAATGTTTCTTTTGTGTGACTCTGAGAACTTTTACCATGGCCAACTTCTCTCAAGAATGGGCATTGAGAAGAAAACAAAAGGAAAAATAGATTTATGCATTTGTTTCACTTTTGCATAAGAGATGAGAAATATAGGTATCACGCCTTTGTATTTAAGAACACTCAACTCTCTTTTTTTGGTTACCAATGGTGTCTCGCAAGTCCTTATTATTTTTTTTTGTTTTTTTTAACAGAGAAGCACCCCTTAGCAATCCCTAAGAGAGAAGACAGAAAGAAACCCTGAGCAATAAAATCCAACCATTTGCAGATTATTTGGTCACACCGCATATAAATGCTCCTCAAAAGTAATCAAAATTTTAAAATTTTGTACCATTTATCCCACAATTCATAACAGTATTTATTTTTAAAGAGAACAACCTACATTAGCAAGGTACATAATTTTAATTTTTGAACAATTGCAAGATAAGCAGAGAGATTTAAACATTTTAAGCACAGAACGCCCTGAAAAGGCTCTTCCCCCACACTTAAGCTTAAGTAATGCCCTCATTGCGTAGATGGAATTAAAATATTAGGGCATGCAATTAAGAAAGGAAAGAGTGTACTCCCCAGATTTCGTAGAGTGTGTAGAGCTCCCCCACTTGAGTGCAGCTGTGGAATGTCATGAAATGAACCTGTAAAGAATATTCTACACAGCCAGAAGAACTCAAGTGAAACCTGCATTTTATTATAACAAAAAAGGGAAATATAGTACAAAAAAAAAAACAACATTAAATTTAAAGGAAAGATAAAAGATAGATAGTGGGTTGCCTCCCACCAAGCTGCCCGGGTTTAACGTCTCTAGCTAGACGTATGTTCTTTATTATCCCGGATCATAAATGAATGATGACAATGGTAGTACCGGGAACAGGAAATTGGCAATATGTAGGACCGAACCACCTGGATCAAAACAAAGAATTACGGTAACAATTACAGTAGGAAAAGACAAACTCCACAAAACCTGGTTTTGAAGGAGGTTTTGTTGCCATTAATATTGTATTGAAATCCGGGTGGTGGTGGTAGTGCTTCCTCAAACTGGAGAATGTAAACATTCTCCCTCTGTTGTTTAGCCGTATGCATGGAAGATGGTAGTGGTGGTGTTTACTCATAGTCGAGGATGTAAATTTTCTCCTCTGGAATGTAAATGAAGGTGGAAGTGGGCTTCAACGGGTGGGTTGGGTGGGCATTATTTTTCTTTGTCGAAGGGCCCAAATTTTCAAATTTAAGGATGAAGACATCCTTAACTGCGTTGAGTGGATCAGGGAGAACTTCTGGGAAATTTGTATCTTCAAGTTCTGACCCAGGATCAAATGGAAAGGTGGCCTTCTCACTCAGCGAGCTGACTTCGAGTTTCCACCCTACTTCTTTGTTGCACAAGAGGGGAAGGCTGTGATCCTCCAGATGAAGATCAAAGTTGGATGGCTTTTCCTCTTCAAATTTGAGGATGTAATAATCCTCGTCTTCTTTGAGAGGCTCATAGGAAGAGCCTTGTTTGAATTCAACTTCAGAGGGAGGTGGTTCCTCGAAGGCGATATTGGTATTTGTTTGGATGTTCTGGCGGGAGCGAGCATTTCCTCCTCTTCATTCTTGAGGATGTAACAATCCTCATTGTCTGGGTATAGCACAGAGAAGGAGGGAAAATAACGGTAATTGACTTCAGAGGGAGGAGACTCCATGAAGTTGAGGTAGAAGTTGTCCTCTGATGGCTTGTCTTCAAGCTCAAGCAGAAGGTTTGATACCGTTTTCTCAGGTTCGAACGGGGGTGGTGATATAGAATAACTCAAATCCTCGGGTAAGTCGTTCACTATACGAAACAGTTTGCTCTCCGGTTGCTGTGATGCAAGGTCTAGTGGACCTTCCATCATTTCGTTTATCGCAACTAATTTGGCATAGAGCTTCATTTGGTTCATGTCGAGGTATTCTTCCTCGGCCTGTTGCTCCACTTCAGGGACCATTTCACTCTCGGGTAGTTGCTTCTTTTGAGCTAATGTGATGGGCTGGTCCACTACGTAGATTGCTTTTGCATACTCTTTTGGATTTGGATTGGTTTGTGAGGGGAGTTGGCCAGGAGGTCTTTGTTGAGTTAGGAGTTGTTGAATCTGAGACTGCAAGGTTGTTTGGTCTTTGCGCAGAGCTGCGACCTCCTCTTGCGTATCTCTGGACTTACCCATCATTGCCTTAAACATCTCTTGCATTTGAGACATTTCAGACTCAGGATTCGAAGGAGGCTGAGTTGATCGACTCGATGAAGCTTCATTGCCATAAGGCTGTTGTTGATATTGCCTTTGGCCTCCTTGGAAATTGGACTGAGGTCTGTAGTTTTGGGATGTTTGTAGGGTATGTGGGTTTTGGATATTTTCTGTGTTTGAGTAGCTAAGATTGGATTGCATGTTACGTTGCCATGGTTGTCTGTATCCTGAATTGTTGGTGATGTAGTTTGCTTCCTCCACTGCTTTAAATTCTTGTAGTTGGGGGCATTGTTCATAGTCATGAGGCCCGCCACATTGCGTATAAGAATTAGTTGGAGATGGTTGGGATAGAGGAGCATAGCCTGGAGGGGTAGTAGGTGTTCGGGAAATCATCGACTTAGCTTGCTGGGGGAAGGAATTCATAGCCATCTGCTCAACCACTTTTTGTAGAGTACTGACTTTTGTTGCCTGCTGAGCATTGCTTTCCATGAGTTGCTCATGGCTTCTCATCAATTGGTCGAACTTGTTATCACTTTCCCCAACATGATATAATCCTGGAGTACCGCTCCTTGATCCACCGGAGGCCCAGTCTCTAATTTCCTCACAGAGAGACTCCATGCTGTTCAGAAATTGTGCTCCCGGCTTCTTCAGAATGTCAGCCCCTAACGAAGATAACACCATTGTTCTGCACGGACCGATCAAGCCCTTGTAAAACAATTGTGATACTTGCTCCTTCGTCAGACCGTGGTGAGGACAAGTGAGTAGTAGACCTTTGAAACGGTCCCAAGTTTCACAAATATTCTCCGACCCTGGTTGCTTGAAATTATAAATTTCAGCAATCATCTCCAAAGTTCGGCTCGGAGGTAGGAATTTGTCGTAGAACTTGGTGGCCATGTCGTCCCAGGTACCAATGGTACTCGGTGTTAGGCTATGATACCACTTGCTCGCGTTTCCCGTCAGGCGGTGTGTGGGAATAACGACAATCTTGCATATTGAAGTACTGCGTCGGTTGCAGTAAGACTGTTGGCGTGTTGCAAGAACTTTGTAACATGTAACAGGGCTTCGTCCGGACTGGTGCCATCAAACATGCCCAACTCCTTCACACATCGAATCTGATGATATGGCTTCAGCTTCTGCCACTCATCGTATTCGGATGGGCTGAGGTGAGGAAGGATGATAGCAGGCTGTTGTCCTTGGTTAGACGGCCTGTTGATATTTCGAACTGTTGCTGGTGTAGCTGCCATGTTAGCTTCCGGGTCAGAATCTATCACTGTGGTGGTATTTTGTTGAGTTCATCTCTGCCTGAGATTGCGCAGAAAGGTTCTCTCGATCTCTGGATTATAACCAACCGTGTGATTATTAATATTTTCTGGGTAGCTGTGTGACCTGGTAAAAGGCATTCACCACTCAAAACAGAGAAAAGAAACTTGTTATGGGTTAGAATAATAAAAATGTTAGGAATTAGTAGACAGAAATTTAAAGTTAGTAGTTAGGGACAATGGAAAGAAATGACAGAAAATTGAAATGACAATGGAACGAAATGACAATGGAACGAAATGACAGAAATTATAAGTTAGTAGTTAGAGACAATGGAATATTAAAGGGCAATGGAAATGAAATGACAATGGAAAGAAATAACAATAATAATAAGATGTCAGAAGTCCGAAGTCCAAAGTTAGATGTCCAAGTCAGATCAGGAGTCCGATGTCCGAAATTAGATTATTATGAGTTAATATTGACAGATTATTATAATTTAACAGGTGAATTAACCGGGGCTTAGGGACTAGATTAATCAAGTCCCCGGCAACGGCGCCATTTTGCAGAGTGGATTTATCGTGAGTTATTAGCACTGGTGAAATTGATAAAAGAAAGAATTAATACTCAAAATATCCGTCGGGCTGCAAATAAAACCCGGTCGCAGTAGTATAGAAGACAGAAGCGGCCGGGGTCAAACCGTGGGACTTATAGCGAGATAAAATAGTTCCTAAGCTTGTCACAAAAGGGGGGAAGTTAATTGACTTGTTTAGAGAAATATTAAGCAGATTAGAAAACTGAGTGCAGATGATTAAATGGAACTCCGGGTTCAGGTTAATATGATTTAATTAATTGTGCTATCTACCGGTTTAATAAATAGTTTGGCAAGATTCCTGTAATTTTCTTAAGGTCCGATGAAAACTCTTAAGAACTCGTTTACCTGTAATGCAAGGTCCGATGAAAACTCGAGCAAAAGCCTGTAAACGGCAGAGGAGTATGAGGCTTTATTCTTGCAACATGTATTAACTTAAACGATGAAAATAAGTTCTTACAGTTTTACGGCTTAATTAACCCGTCTGTTTCTAACCGATGAAATTAAAAACAGACTTAGTAAGGCTTTTTAATAAACCGATGAAATTTATTAAAAAGGGAGAGAAACAAAACTTTAATCGTAACAAACTGAATTTATTTTAACCGGTAGAAATATATTACACAGCTAACAAACCATAATTTAAACCCTTGCCCGGAGCAAATCCTCCTTAGCCTGACATATTAACTGGTAATAAGTCAGACAGAGGTTGGACGTAATAATAGCACGGAGACGTGAATAGTGAATGAAGAAATGAAGAGAACGAAGTATGGAACATGTACGTAGGTTATTGTAAGTGAAGTGGGTGAATTGGAGAGTTAGAGAACTGGGGACTGAATGGAGTGTAATGATGTACGGGAGTGATTTACTGAAAGAGAATGAGATGAGGTGAGTGTGAGTGATTTTCTGGTTTTCTCCGTGCACTCGTACAAGGTTGCAGTGAATGGTTATTTATAGAAGAAGGGAAGAGGCTTGCGTAGAGGATTTGCAGTTGATTGCTCATTGATTGAAGCATTGATTGCTTCATTTATTGCAGGGGACAGGAGCTGGAGACGCGTGAGGGAAATAAGGTAGGCGGTGCGGAGTAGATGGATATGGCGAAGCAAGTTGGAGACGACGACGGGCGAAGAGGAAAACTGGTCGCGTGCGATTTTTATTCACGTCCGCTTGCTGTCCTCCTAGGCGTCCGCCCATGAAGCATGCGGACATCTCTGTGTCGACCTCTGGCCGTCCGCCCTCGCTTCCACCCATTTCCCAGGCGGTCACTCCTCTTCCGCCGTCCGCATCTGCTACCCCTATTTCCCAGGCGGACACAAGTTGGTACCGCGTGTGTTGTCCGCCTTAATCCCACGCGGACACACATGTGGTACTCATTTTTTTCTACAAACTTTGACCGGCTCTAGATTCTTCGTTTCGACTCCGTTTCCTGAGCCGTTTGCGTCTATACGTTCGTCTCTTCGTCTACTTTACTCCCAGCTTGGTTTTCCTCATGTTAAACCAATAATTTTGTGAGATAAACAATAAAACATAAACTAGAGGAAAACTAACCGAAGTGGAGAAATGAGCAAGAAAAGTGCTTATATTATATATGAAATACACCTATAAAACATGCTCATTTGGACACTTATCACCAAACGAGTAACGTAGTTTATATCTGCACAAACAAACAATATTTAAATTTTAAGCAAGAAAAAATAATAAACGATAAACTAAATGCAAAAAAAAATATTGAATTGTAAGAGCAAGTCTGAACATTTTTTAGCTAACTACAACCCAATTTACAAGATGTAAATATAATAATAAATTTAACAACACAAATGTAGTAAAACTTACAAAATATTAATTACGAATTTAATTAATATATCAACAACTAAAATATTTGAAAAATATGTTTAAACCATTACGAACAAATCTACATATATTGTACCTAACTTATACACCTATTTTGGTAAACAAGTTGTTATAAATTATTAACAATAATAAATGATGAATTACACCATTTTAAGTTAAAAACAAGTTATGAAGTAATGTATTAATTAATTATGAAATAAAACACTAATTAAATGACTAAAGCTACCATAATTAATTTTTTTCCTATAACATAAAAAAACGTACTTAATTATTTGACTAAATTATACACCATTTTAAGTTAAGAACAAGTTATGATATTTATGCATTAATTAATTACGAATTACATTACTAATTAAACAACTAAAACTATCAAGATTAATTTTTTCCTATAACATAATAATACCTACTTAATTATGTGACTAATTTATGCACAATTTTAAGTTGAAAACAATTTATAAAATTAATGCATTAATTAATTACGAATTAAAATACTAATTAAACAACTAAAAATACCAAGATTAATTTTCTTCAATAACATAATAATACCTACTTAATTATTTTACTAATTTATGGACCATTTTAATTTAAAAACAAGTTATAAAATTAATGCATTAATTACTTACGAATTTAAATCCTAATTAAGCAAATAAAACTTACAAAAAATTAATGTAAACCATTAATAAGATGTCTACATATTATTTTAACTTACATCAAATTTAAAGAATAATAAGTTATACGGTAATGACGTAGTTAATTATGAATTTAATCATAAGTAATTAGATAACTACTTAAATATATATATATCAAAACCTAATAAACAAAGACATTTACTATACAAATAAATGAAAAATAAAAATTAAAAATAACCATACTAACCTCATAAGCTTTGGAGCATTTGTCATTGTTGAAGGGGATTTTTTTGGTGTTTGTGATTGATGGAATGAGCTTGGCTGAGTTTGGTTTTTATAGGGATTTTCGGCAGTCATAAACCGCACTGGGGCGATGCGGTTTATATGCAAGATTGTGGATAATCTTATCCGACAAAATCGCGGAAATCGCGGAGTACGAATGGCTCATATTCATTCCGTGTTTGCAAATAAACCGCATCGCCCCAGTCCATCTTTTGGCAAAGACGCGTTCGTTCGGTGCGGTTTATGACATAATTAGCCGGTAAATGCATTAACTTGATGCGGTTTACGGTAAGCAGGATCAGGCTGATGCGGTTTATATGACCCGTTTTGGCACATCCGCGTAATTTTTTTGAAAAAAAGCCACCGCAAGTAATTTTTTTTGACATATTTTGGCGAAAATTTTTCCGTCAATCATACACACTGCACAGCTCATTTTGGCCCCATTCTTTTGCACCCGAATCAACTGGTTTATGATTTATCAGCTGGTTTACCAGGCTCAGCTCATTCTTTTGTTATATTATAGGTCAGATATCATTTACATATGAAGCTTATTCAAAACAGCATAATCAGTTAGTTAATCAGCTGATTTACGCATTACCAGTCGCATTATCAGTTGGTTTACATATTGTCAGTCACATTATCAGTAGGTTTATCAGTTCAAAACTCTAATACAAAAAGAACAACTTATATAGGTTTTTACACAATCATCTAATTTTGAAATCAGTCATCAGCCCATATCAGCTATCAGCTGGTTTATTCTTTTTGCAAAAGAATGGGGCCTTTGTGTTTCGGCTGCTCCGCAGGTTTAGTTCCCGAGTGCTAAGTTCAGCGACCTAAAAAAAACCGTACCGTGCAATTGATACCGAAATCGGAAAAATCGTACTGAAAATCCGGTTAATCGTATTGATTTTCCGGTTTTGATTAATCGACCAATTAAGTAAGCCAGTTACGATTACAGTTATGGTTATTAGATTTAACCCAACCAGTTAACTGGATTGACCGTTTAACTATTATAAATTAAAAAAATCTTTATATACTTTCTTTTCTTCTTTTGAATTCTAATCCTTATATTTTGTGTTAGATAAAATAAATTTTGAATTAGAAGATATAGAAATAGATGAAGGTCACATCTTTTTATCATATAGTTATTTTACAATTAATATTTTATATCATTACTATAAAATTTTCTATAAAACTTGTAGAAATGTAGGAGCTCACTGTGGAGTTACTTATAATAACAATTGATGAGTCTCTGACTTTTCTGTTGATTGTGAAACTTGGTTGGTATTTGTTAACAATATTTAGTTGTTGTGAGTTAATGGAGAGAAACTAAGGTGGTTTGCTGTAATAACAAAAAAATTTATGATGTAACGGAAAATTTTATGATTTTAATTATAGGTTATAATCTAAAATAGTACATTTTTTTCTTTATCCGATTTACGGTTAACCAGGAAAAACCGTACCGAAACCGGCGGTTAACCAAACCCAGTTAACCGCTCCTAAATAAAGCGGTTACGGTTATCAATATTGACTAACCGTCAAATGCGGTTAACCGGGAATAACCAGTTATGAACACCCCTACAGGGGCTTAGGAAATTTCAAAAATAGCACCCGTATTCCCACTGTAAAACAGGTAGGTACCGTGACTACCGTCACGAGTCAGGCCCGTAGTCTCAACTAAAATGGCCCAAACCTTTACACGATGGAAGAACCGTGAGTCCGTGTGATTTTACGAGGTGAAAGGCAATGCGGTGAGCCCGCAGCCATGTCTGGAGAAAGTTTATAGAGGGGGCGGTATTCATCCACCGACTCCCTCCGTCCTGATTTGACTGTCTTGTTTACTTTATGATATATTTTTTTTATTTTAATATTAAACATATAAGGTACAATGATTTCATAAAACTAAATTTTGTAATATATAGTTTATCATGTAAGGAATCATTTTTAAAACTTAAATTTAAAAAAATATTATTTCTTGTATGTTAAATATTAAAGTCAAACGAATTTTCAAATAATAAACAAGACGGTCAATTCAGGACGGAGGGAGTATCTAATAGACAGTGATACAATGTACATGATTCAGAACCCAATTAACCATTCATATTAGTAGATAACGGGATACATAATAACATGTTTGTGATTTCTAAGAACCCCACAAGAAGCCACTTAGCGAGGAAGGCAACACCTATACCCAACTCTCATCTCTTAGCAAGGATGTCAGTCATGCTGATTAACTTCACATAGAGCATTCGTAGCTCATTAATCCACACCAACCAAAACAGCACAAATAGTAAACTTGTATCAATGTTATGACAAAACATTATATCTAACATACTATGAGTGTTACCATAATCCCTACCCTAAAACATAAGAGGAGAGGTGATGAACAAATCACCCTACAAAAACCATAAGGTATGGACCCCTTGCTCGATAGGCTGACTTGACAAGTAGCATGGATAGTGCAAACTGTGTTGCAATCTCTAGCGTTGTGGCAGAGTCTGTTGAAGTGACTCGTGTTAAGATACTTAACCCACAACCCAAAGATCTTGAATAATGAGCTTTGTATTGCTTTATTGAACCGCTCGCATGAAACTTGAAGATCCCCGTCACCACTACTAATCATCTTCCTAATTCCTGTTTTTGCCAACATATGTTGCTCAAAATAGTTGATGGAGTTCACTACCAACATTAAGCGATCGCTACCTCCCGCGCTGACCAAGATTCCATCAAATTTATCTACCATTCTCCACCTTTCCAGCAAATCACAACCCCTAGCGTATTAACAACGAAACCGAGAGCATAATAAGTATGCTTAAATCGGCAGGACACAACCACGCCAAGATTATTAGAAATAAAAAATAACATATTTGGAAGCGGCAACTTCTACCCACTCCTTCTCTCACTCAAAATACTCCTCCAATAAAAAACTATTACATGTAGTCACATTTGTGGAAATCAGCTAGGAATTGATGTCGATGATTGTAACTTTGCCCATCAACATTAGAGAACCCAATAAAACAAAAGACAAAACAGACTTCTCCTTTGGTTCAAAACTACCCATAGCTTTAGACAAAAACACAAATAGAGACAGATGGAAAGTCTTTATAGAAGAAGGAAGTTGAAAAAACATAACATGCAAAGAGATAAGTAAAGACAAAAGAAACATAAGAAACTAGGGAAGAAATCTAAAAATTATAGATAGAATGTTATAGTATATTAGGATTGTTATACTGAAGTAGTAGGTAACTCATTTTACAGTCATTAAAATATGGTATGAGTGAACATGATATATATATATATATATATATATATTAAGTCAGCAGCTTGTGAACAGAACACGTTATTATTGTGAGGTTCTCTCTATTAATGAAAATGGATGTTTTTCTCTTACCTCTTTGTCTTCTTCCCTATGCTTAGTCTCGATTTCGTGGACTGGTTTAGTCAGGATTCTGAGAGTTTGTAGCATGGTATCAGAGCAGGTCATTCAAAGATGTCGACGATTTCCTCCCTTTCCTAATCTTGTTCTTCTCCTTCCTTTGCCTTCTTTGATACTGCATCTTCTTTGAATCTTGGCGAACAAAGTTGTAACCCCAATTTCGATTTCCTTCCCTTTCTTTTCCCTTCGATACTGTCACTTCTCTGAGTCTTATCCATCGAAAGTTGATAAGTGTGAAATATATCTACTTTTAGGACTATAATTCTTCCTATTATGATAACAATTCATGCCATATTTCTCATTTATCATGTGTTTTTTCTTATATTTATGTTTTGATGTGAACTGATACATGTTATGTGTCTAATGCAGTGAAAAGTCTAGAAAATGCATAAAATTTCTCATGAGGATTCCAACACAACAAACGGGGAGCAAAATGAAACTAAGACGAAGAATCTAGGTCCTGTTGAAGTTGTGTCCAATCTTACGTCTGAACTTACAAGGCCGGACAAGTGCCAAGAGACCCAGGACTTATGTCCGGACATGTGCCCGACATACAAGTTCGAACACATGCCGAAAATAATAATTGACTCATTACTAGATAATGATTAAATCATTATCTAATAATGATAATGATTATTAATGACGAGATTCATGTTTGCATATCATTATTTAATAATGATAATGGAGTCACCATCATACAAGGATGAGATTCACGTTTGCATCATGCAAAAAAAAAAACTGAATCGTCATCACACATGTAGTCTTGTGACAACACACCTTTATACATTGGTTAATCATCATGGCTGCTCATGTAATATGCTATACTATTAAAGAATGATGAAGAAGAAATAAACAAACCATATCGTTTTGTTAAATGAGGTATATTGGCACGGGATGGTATACATATATACATATATATATCAAGGGGGAGGATGGACGCCAAGCCCTAGCCGCGGCAGTACAGATTACTTCCATCAGATTCTTCAGAGGCCAACAATTGGAACCCATCCATATACCATCATCTCTACCATCTTTCAGCACCATCAAATTCCTCACATACTCCACCGCTTGAGACATTCACGAGCAGGCCATTCACCATCACCAGCATCCACATTCATCCATACCGATCCGTTCTACCACACCACCAGAATACGATTCCTACACCAGATTGAGGCACAAGTCAACCGGTCCACAAAACAGTCAGAAATGACAACGCAGGGACTAAGAACAGAACCGAGATCCGGATCGGAGTTTCTTCAAAACTGGAGTTTTCTCTTTCCTTATCTTTTATCCTATAACACCCCTACCGGTAATCACACCATTACTCCTAACCCGTCTCCATTATCAATACACAAGCAGCGGAAATTCTAATACGATCGGGGGTGACACAATGCCGTTAGCCACCCACGTGACTAACAAGGCCAATTCCAAACAAACAATACAACACACCATCGGTCTGATGGGTCTTTACCGAGTACACTATACAAATGATACATTCCATTCCCTTATCAGTTCTCAAACCGAATACAACCTTCAATCCCATGATATACAATACATTCTTCATTTAATACTATACCGAGTATCTACAATTCCCAACATTATTGATGACCTTTCGGTGTTACATTTCCATAATACAACAATACAAATATTTAACAACTACCCATGCTTAATCACAACTCCGTCCTCTCGAACGGTGCTCGGCTTCATTGTACCTGGAAAATAAAAACATCACCCCAAGGGGCTCAGCAAAATTGCTGCATATGACTTCCGCATACCCCGCGTACTAGCGAGGGTACGCCGACTATTTGGTCGAGAACATGCGGTTCATTTTAGTTCAAACAACATGCAATACAACAATACATCATATATGTACATTCACACAACACTCCACATTCAATCCAGGAATACAATCCACACAGATATCACATCCAGTTCGGTAAATTCTACTACCTTATTCTTTAGACCTTGAGAGACCGTATCTCAAGTGGGTTTCATTCTCGTTAATCACCAACTTTCATCCCAACTGGGTAGTTTACTTGTCTCCTAGATCTTTAGGCACTCTCGGTCCTGATCTAGTTTTCTTAATTATTCTACTCTTGAATAATTTTAGGTTAAGCCTCATAGGCCTCCGGGCAGAGACATATATAGATCTCACCACCGGGATTTTATAATCTCAATACGGGATTAGAAACATTCTCTCATGTTCCCTCTTTCCTATCCCACAGTACCCAGCTTACCTCTTTAGACGGGTAAGCTCTGCAGGTCTTACTCCAGTCGGGCACCACTATGTGGCACACGGCCCGGTAACAAGGGAGTTCGACCACGGATTCGAAAACATACGCTCTGTTGCTTCCTCTTCCTTGCACGTGTGACTCACAATCCCCCTAACCCAACTCTCGAGTTAGTAACAATAGGTACTCATATATAAATACATATATAGATATCAGTCAGCCGCATCTCTCTCGATGTTATTATACAACTTAGGAGATTTTCCTATTTCGTCGTATCCACCGATTTAAGGGTCACCCCTACACTTCCATTACTTAGGAACTATGTTCGTTTTCTAACATTGAGTCACATCCTTGCATAGGAGGTCGACTATTGAAATTAAGGACGTTCACTAGTCTCGTGTGTCGCTTGTTCTCATTTCGAGTAAATTCTTAAGTTTGTTTTATTGTTGTCCATTAATCGATGGTTTTCGTGGGTTACCTCGCTTCCGTTATTTCACATCATAACTCTTTCTTCGAGTTTCTAGTCAAACAAGACTCAACTATGAGTCGCACTACAGTACACATTCACATGCAAGCAACTCATTCACCATTCATCCATTTCATGAATTATACAAACTTAGTTTAAATTAAGTCCAACAAACAACAATACAATACAAGCACTATTAAGTGCACACAATCCGATTCGTGCATTTATCTTGTTAGGTGATCACACAATCAAACAAGCACACAAATCGGGGTAACCAAGTTAGGATACAGAGCATGAGGAAATCATACCTTTCACCGGGGTTAACTTTACCGGGTGTTCTCATGTCCCTCGGTTCACACTCGTTCCTCGAGTCTTACTCTCGATTCACTAATAATGTTTCAAACATCTTCATTAATTTACAGTACTACGGTATGTAGGCTAGTACTCCCGTAATTAACCCCGTTAACCCATTATTCTTTGGTTTTGTTTATGTGCTCTTAAACTCACAACTACCTCAATCACTTCTCCAACTTGTTTACACTTCTTAGGAACTTTACATACCACCAAACAAGGCCTTAACAACTTCTAAAACCATTACCAATCAATTCCCCATCATTAGGACACCTTAAAACACATTCTGGTACATTTTTAGCCTGGTCCGGGTTTGTGTCCGGGGTTACAAACCCGGACCAATCCCGGAAATACAAATATGCCTTAAAAATACATTGGTCCAGGTATGTGTACTTAGATGTAAACCCGGACCACATGTGAAAATGGGTTTCTAGGACGTTTTTGAGGTGGTCCCGGTTTGTGTACTTGTTTACAAACCCGGACCATGTTGTAGGTGTTTAAATTGACAGTTTTTGACCTCTTTTCAACCACTAATTCACCTCCAATCATTTCCTAAACTTTCCACATGTTTCCTACATGTTTAAAACCCTAAAACATGGTCTAAACCACTTCTAGACATTGGTTCAATCCTTACTCAACTTCTTGCTCAAATTCTACAAATTTGCACTCTTGTTGTTGCACTTGCACACTTGTGCATTTCCTAACTTCCTCTTTATGGTTTATAACTTCTACCAACCTTACCAAAACACTTACTCACCACTACAATTCCATCCAAGGCAAATACACTACCTATACCCAAGTCCAACTTTCATTTCCAAGCTTTTGCACCTTAACTCTTTTCTAGCATTTCAAAAATCCTCACAAGCCATTTTGCTACAGATTTTTACACTCCTCTCCCTAGTTCTCCAAATGCCATTTCAAGGCTACTAATCCACTACACTCAACACTACCAACACCTAGGTTCTCCCATTCACTAAGTCATCTCAAAACACTTGTTTCTCTACCAAAATTTTGCCATAACCTCCCCATAAACCTTATATGTCCAAACTCATCTTTTTCACCATTTCAATTCCTAAACTAGCCCCACCCTTACAAGGGTCCTACCAGCACATAATATATCCTCAAAATCATCCAAACAACAATATAGCTCCAAATTCAAATACATTGGCACTTAGGCCCTTAAACCAACACAAGTTCACAAACATCTCTAAAATCAACTATATACATCCTCCCACATGGATTCCAATTCATAATTTGGGTTCATTAATTTATTTACCCATCCCAAATCCTAAAACAATTAAAACAAGGTTTAAGGTAGATTTTTACCTTAATTTTTCCAAGTCTCTTTTCAATTCTCCTCCTCCTCTTCTCCTTCACCAATTCGGTCAAATGGGCAATGGTGTTGCCAAACTCCATTCCCAACATTCAAGAGGCACAAAATGAATATAATCAAACCTCTAACCCTTAGAAAAATTCTAATCCAAGAAAGAGCTTAAACACCACAAGTTAGGGTTTACCTTTGGAGTATTCAAGAGGGGTTTTCACCCATGAATCAAAAGGGAAACTCCACCACCATTGGAGGGTTGAATTGAAGCTCAAAATCAAGAAGAAAACAAGGTATCAACATGGGGAAAAATTGGCTACACCAAGAGATGGAGGGAAAGTGAATTTTTCTTGGAGATTTTTTTACCTTGTTTGAAAGAGGAGACTCCAAGCTACACTTTGATGTCATTTTCTCTTCAAATGGGGAAAACCCATGGAGATGAAGTTCTTCATTTTCGAATTTTGAAAAGAGAGGAAGATAGAGGATGAGGAGAGGAGTTCAAATATGTAATTATTTTTGGATTTGGAGCTTAGATGTAGCTTGGTTGAGCAAGAGAAGAGAGGGTAGCCATGGGAGAGGGCTTGGAATCGTTCCAGCCAGAGGAAGAAGAAGAGAGAAATCAGAGAGGAGAAAGAGAGAGCAGTACGTGAGGAAGAAAGAAAATGAGAGGAGAGAGAGTGTGAAAAGAGTATTTGTTTACTTTTTCACCTTTTTGCTTTTTGTTCTTTTCTTTCTTTCTTTATTACTAGCTTAGTGTGTGAGTGAGGGGATGACTCACTATATAAAACGGCCCAATATATATGTGCCAGCTGGAGCGTTTTTCGCCTTTTACAGAAAACGCTCGTTTATTTACCCAGTTTAGCACTATTCACTAACTGGGCCCGTTTTCCAAAATTTTCTCGTTTCTTTAAATTTAATGGCTATTGAGCTCCCATTAATGCTTAATTATAGTTATTTAATGAACTATAATTTTTACGGGTTCGTTTGACCACTTAAAGCCACGTTTTTGGGTTTTCTAGAAAAACGTGCACTAAAGCTTTATTAGCATTTTAATACATTATTTGGATCCGTTTTCTTCGGGAATTGTTCCCATATATTATTTAGGCATTATTAAGCCTCTTAAATTCATCTAAGACCACCCTCGAGGTTGTATTCCTCCTATGGTCACTTAACGCTCAATTTAGCGTTTTTTGCTTTTTAAGCGTTTTTCTTGTTTCTTTTGGACTTATTCTTTTTACCAAAATTTATTAGGCACTAATAGGCCTTCAATATCGCATTAGAGTAATTTAATCACCCTAATTAAGTTTGGGGTATTTCATATCTGTTCCATGTGCTTTTATGTTGTTAATTTTGTTATTGAATCCATGAGTGAGTAGTCGTTTTTAGTTCCCGGGTTAGGGAAGCGAACCTATTTCATAGAACTTTTTTATGTAACTTTTCACTACTTTTTATTAATGCAATAGTTTAATTCCTGTTCTTCATGCACTTTAATTCTCTGAACAATTATTAAAGTAATGTTTGTAGTTTTCTAATCAAAATGCGGTGTTGAGATTAGTTAACAAGACATAGGAAGTTAAACCGGATTAACGACTAGAAGCATGACCCCGCCTATAGCAGGGGCAGAGCTAGGATTTCAAACTTAGGGGGGCCAAAATTTTTTTTGGCTATATATTTAATATGAATACTAAATATATTCTAAAAATAAATAATACAATTTTAAAATAAAAATACTTACAATATGGTTTAAAGGTTTATATTTTAAATATAGATATAACTTACTAAAATATACTCTATCCTATTTTTCATAGATAATTCTCATAAAACATGGAAATTAAGGAGACAATTTTTGGACTAATTTATCCTTACTTTTTCATAAGAAATAGAGAAGTTGTGAGTGAGAGAAAAAAGTAAGAGGGTATATGAAAATTGAGTGATAAAAAAGTCCAAAACATCTTATATGTTGAAAAAATGGCAACTTTCAAAACATCATTTATTAAGAATAGAAGGTAGTACATAGTGACAATTACAAGACTCATTGACTTAACTTTAAACTAAAATTTGATCAACACAATTAATACTATAAAAGCAAGTTTTTCAGTTCAAATTATGGTTATAAAATAATAATGTATAAAATATAAGACACTTAATAACATCAACTAATGTATTAAGTGTAATTTATTATTTCTATTTATAACACTAGACAATTTAAAATGGACTCATGTTAATTAATAATAATAAATATCATAGATACTTTTAGACAATTTAAATAAATTCAGCTTAACTTGTAACAATTATATAAAACTAGTAATAAAAAAATGATGTCATCGGGACAATTGAGGGGGCCGGGCCCCCCTAACTGATAAGGTGGCTCCGCCACTGGCCTATAGGTTAATCTGTCATAATAGGAACTGTTCTTTAAGCAATTGATCTGTTTCCGGATTAGAGCATTAGTCTGCTGCTAGTTCTTCAGTCAATTATAATTCATCGTACATGACCCGGTCGGTGAATTATTTAAAGTTCCTGAGTTTATTGCAATGTTAGTGAAATTGTTATTTAATAGGATTTGAAGAAATAGGTTAGCAGAACAACCCGGGGAGCACCTTTTATTTATCACATTAATCACCTTTAATTCTCACTTTGTTTCAGGTTATTGTTAGTTAATTATTTTATTTCTTTTTATTAATTTAGTTACAATTAAATTAATTAAGTAAACCTGAAAAAGTGACGTTTCTTGTTTTCTTAGTTAAGTTTAAGTTTCTCAGTTAGTTAATAAATTGTCAATATTGAACCAGGTCCCAGAGATTGACAACCCCACTTCATTCACTATACCTGCAAAACTATAGGTACACTGGCTAGGTAGAGATAGTCACATATTTCTGCTACAAGTTTTTGACGCTGTTGTTAGGGACCTCCGATACGATTGATTGACAAGTTTTATTTATTTAATTGAGATTTAGTTATTATTATTATTATTTATTTAATTTGTTTTTTGTATTTGTATTATTAATTATTCTCGTTTTCATTTATTTTAACTATGCTAAACTTTTTTTACGATTTGGTTAATAGTATTTAACTTCGTTAGTTGCTGTTCTAGGTTAATTAGCTTATTTTATTATTCAAGTACATTTTGTTTTCTTTCAAAATTATGTTCAGTTATTTTGTTTCGATTTGCCATCGATTAAGTTTTTGTTTTATTTGGTGTTGTTGGTTACGTGTTTTAGTATTTCATTCATTAGTGTAGTTATTATTTTCAGCATTATTTAGCTTTTGTTTCATTTTAAATTTTGTCAATTTCGTTTTTATTTTGTGCTAGCATTAATTTAGTTGTTATTCAATCATTATTTAATGTTTATTGTTAGTTTATTATTTAGCTTATTTTTCCAGTAATTTTGTTTGCTTTAGTTAATTCTTTTTGTTTATAATGTTGTTTTTTTTATTTCATAGACAATTTTAATTAGGATTTCCCAACAGATTGATCTTAGTTTTATTTTTATTAGGAACTTTGTTTTTCTTTTATTTTTATTATTTCTAGTTTGTTCATTCTATTTAATTTTGGTTTTGTTTTATTTTTGTTGATTCTACCTTTATTTTGGTTTTCATTTATTTAATTTTATTTGTATTTTTTATATCTCTGTTTTATGTATTTATTATTAGTTTTATCAATTCTTTTTATATTTTGTTTTTCCATAGTATTTCAGAGTGGCGGACAGGCAAACCTTGAGTGAATATTAGCAACCGTCAGTTGAGGGAAGACCTTCTGCTATTGTTCTTCCCCAAGTTACAACAGTTGGATTAGATTCCTGGTAATTTAAAACAAGTTACATTACTACACTTTACCACCAAGGGCTATTCAGTGGGCTAGACTCGGATGATGCTCCACATCATATTTCTTCATTCCTAGAATTTTATGGTTCATTTAATAAAACAGGAAATTTAAACAAGCGTATTCGTCTACAATTGTTTCCCTATTCTTTGAGAGATTGAGCCTCTAGGTGGTTAAGAAGTTTGTGACCTCGTAGCGTTCACACCTGGGCTGATCTAGCAAGTAAGTTCTTGGCCAAATATTATCCACCGTCCAAGACTAGAGAAAAGATCGGTGAGATTAATAACTTTTGTCAGGAACCAGGTGAGTCACTTTATGATTCATGGGATAGATTCAAAGAACTTCAAATTGCATGTCCACACCACGGTATGAGTGATAGGGACCTTGTTTTGTCATTCTTTAATGGTTTAAGTAACTCTAATAAGCTTTTGCTAAATTCTGCTTCTGGGGGAAATTTTATGAGTAAGACAGGTGCAGAAGCAATTGAGCTCCTATATTCGATGACCGAGAGCACCAGACAGTGCTGCAAGAATAAGGGGAGAGTAGAAGCTAAGAGAGAAGCTGGAATTCACAGTTTTCCCCCGTAAGATCATGTTTCAGCTCAGTTGTCAGCATTAGCAAAAGCTATCGAGAAGCTTACCTTGAATCAGATACAACAAACGGTGAAGACATCAGCTACTTCTTCCCAGTATTTGAATTCGTGATGTGATATTTATGATGGAGCCCACAAGACTTACAACTGTGAGGGCCCTGGTTTCGTTGAAAATCCAGAAGAGGTAAATTTGATCAATAATAGACCAGGTAACCCTTACTCTAATAACTTTAACTCTAACAGTTGGAGGAACAATCAACAACCTCCGTGGAGAGGTAATGATCAATCTTTGGATAATCATGCTTATAATCAGAATAATAGGCAGTCTTATCTTAATAGACAACAAGAACAAGTTCAGAATCCCCATGGGGGAAATAGCAAGATTGAGAGCATGCTAGAGGAAATTTTGAAACAAAGTCAAGCTACAAACACCAGGTTTGCTGATATGGATGCCAAGTTTGCTGATCAGGCATTCATAAATCAGAGTGTAGAGAGGCAGTTGAGTTAAATGTCACAGCAGTTAGCACAAATACAAGCAGGGTCGCTTCCAAGTCAATCGAAGCCAAATCCGGTAGAACATTGTAAATCAATAACATTGGACAGTGAGAAGCGACCAGAACCTAGTACTCCTGAAGCTGCAAAAGAAACTCCCAGGCATGAATTTGTAGAAGTTGAGGACTCCGACAACAAAGTGGAAAAATCCAAGGAGGAGGAGTCTCCTGAAACTCAACCTACTTTATTTTCTTTTGCTGATTCTCGAATTGCATTAATAAATCATTGCCATATCCTGTTCCAGTTTTAATGAGTGATATGATAAGCAATTTGAGAAATTTCTAAGCTTCGTGGAATCGTTTACTACTAAATATTCTTTTAAATATATATGTACTAGGATGGCCAATTATGCTAGATTTTTGAAGAATCCCAAATTTGATAAGCATAATTTACAGGAGCAGGAGATAGTGGAGTTAACAGAGATGGTCTTAGCAGTCCTTCTAAAGAAGCTCCCTCCTAAGCTTGGTGATCCTAGACTCTTAATTATACCTTGCTCTATTGAAAAGGTAAATTATGGTAAAGGTTTGTGCGATTTAGGTGCTAGCATCAACTTAATGCCTTTATCAGTTTTTGATAAACTAGGAGTTGGTCAATATTCCCCTACTTCCATTCAATTGCAATTGGTTGACCGCTCCATAGTTTATCCAAAAGGTAAGGTGGAAGACTTAATAGTGACGGTAGTAAAATTTTCTTTTCCTGCTGATTTTATCGTTGTAGACATGGAGGAGGATTCAGAAGTGCCTATTATCTTAGGTAGACCTTTTATGCGCACTGCTCGTATTTTAATAGATGCAGAAGAAGGGAAAATAATATTGCGATACCATGATGAACAGGTATCTTTTGATGTGACTCCTAATAAGAGAAATCTTGGAGGAGTTCAGTTTTGTTCTGGTATAGCTATTGTTAACTCTTCAGTGCAGGCGATAGGATTATAGAGAGAGCTTGAGGTGCCTAAAACTTTTTCAAAGATCACCAAGACATGTAAGAGAACTGAGGTGCTAGTCAAGAAGTGATATTCTTCTGCTGTCTACATGACTGAGGTGCCGGATAAAGGTAAGGATCATATTTATTTTGTTTGTCCTGCTGACTCTCATGATGGAATATACACTCCCAAACGGATACGAAAAAAGAAGAAAGTTGAAAAAGTTTGGCGGGTTAAGCGGATCCTACAACCAAAAAGAAGTTGTATAGTGGATCCCGTAAGCGTAACCCTCCTGATTCAACATGCTGCAATGGAATGACGTAGTCGAGGGAAAGTCTAGCCAAAGACTATAAAGAAGGGCGGCTGACTGGGAAGCAACCTAGTGGTAATCTTTAGTTATGTTTTGTGTTTATTTTGGTTTCAGTTTCCTTTCATTCATTGAATTTATTTCTTTTCTAGTTCACATTTAATTAACACTCACTCATAGGACAGGGTTATGCCTGTGCTGCTAGTGCAACGCTTTCCAGTGTTTTGTGGTGTTTTTACTAAGTGTGTGTAGGTGAGAATTTTTGCGGTATTCCCAAGGCTAGACACTTGCTTCACAACAAGTGTGAGGAAGATTCCTACCCCGTTAAAGGACTTAAGGGTGAGGAAGGTACCCTTCCTCAATCTGAAGATTTCTACCTTGGTGAAGGACTTAAGTGTGAGGAATGTGCCCTTCCTCAATCTGAAAATATTAGAGGAGTTTTCGTGTCCTTTCACTTTTGTTTCAGTCTAGCTTACGCTTTGCATGAATCAAGTCCATGAGATTTTTCATTAACCCTTGACGAGTTTGCAATATTTAGAAAGTCCTTTTATTGGTTTTAATTCGTGAACAGAGAGGACATTGCTCCTCTTAAGTATGAGGAAGTAGGGGTACTTTCTAAATATTGACAATTGCACTTAATGCCACATTTGTTTTTGTTTGTCCTCTTATTCTGAAAGGATTGCTTCTTTTGAGCGCCAATAAATATTAAATCTCCAGGTGAAATTTTTCGTTGAGGTTTTGAAAACAAGCCTGATGGCCACCTCAAGAATCTTTCTACTTTTGGCTGTTTGTTTGTATAGTTTTATCCAAATTGAATCTATTTTCATTGAAATTTGGTGGATTAGCTGATTATGAAAACTGAATTGGTCTAGTTTGGGATTTTAGGAATGATAAGAAAGTTTGGTATGAAAGGATAAGGCAAGGTACTCCGCTAATCAGAATTGAATATTCTAAACCTAAAACATGCCTCTTCATTCGGTTATTAAGTCCTTGGGGTGCTTCATCACACATCTACCTAAGGTCTTGTGATTTGGGATAGAAGGCCCAAAGCCGCTACATGGGTGAAGAGAATAGTCTGAGGGGATTAATTGAATGTGTAAATGGCAAGATACAATGTTAAAGCAGAAACAGGACTTAAAAGTTAAAGTACAATTCAAATTTGCTTATTCTAATCATGAGTATGTGGTGTTGAAAGGTATCACGGAATAAGGCATTACTTCACACCCCCTGTCATCCAAAGGTTAGAGGAAGAAACGATGGAAAATCCCAGACTATTCTGTTTTAGTTTCTATAATCTAACTTATTCATGCTTTTAACTCCTCTCTCTTTTTCACTGTTTGTGAAAACCTACAGCAAGTAGCAAAACTATTCTTTTGCTGTCATTGTACTTGTTTTCCATCGGCAGTTGTTTGATCCTGAGGTTCAATACTACTGTACTTAGAAGTAGGCATATACTTTATTTGCAAGCTAAGTGTGAAGAAGTTTGATAAGTGTGAAATATATCTACTTTTAGGACTATAATTCTTCCTATTATGATAACAATTCATGCCATATTTCTCACTTATCATAGTTTTTCCTTAGATTTATGTTTTGATGTGAACTGATACATGTTATGTGTCTAATGCAGTGAAAAGTCTAGAAAATGCATAGAATTTCTCATGATAATTCCAACACAGGGAGCAAAACGGAACTAATACGAAGAATCTAGGTCCCATTAAAGTTGTGTCCAATCTTACGTCTGAACTTGCAAGGCCGGACAAGTGTCGAGAGACCCACGACTTATGTCCGGACATGTGCCCCGACATACAAGTTCGAACAAATGCCAAAAATAATAATTGACTCATTACTAGATAATGATTATTAATGACGAGATTCATGTTTGCATATCATTATTTAATAATGATAATGGAGTCACCATTATACAAGGATGAGATTCACGTTTGCATCATGCAAAAAAAAAAAAAAAACTGAATCGTCATCACACATGTAGTCTCGTGACAGCACACCTTTATACATTGGTTAATCATCATGGCTGCTCACGTAATATGCTATATTATTAAAGAATGATGAAGAAGAAATAAACAAAATGTATCATTTTGTTAAATGAGGTATGTTGGCACAGGACGGTATATATATATTTGATGATTTTTATCAAGGGAGAGGATGAACGCCAAGCCCTAGCCGCGGCAGTACGGATTACTTCCATCAGATTCTTCAGAGGCCAACAATTGGAACCCATCCATATACCATCACCTCTACCATCTTTCATCACCACCAAATTCCTCACATACTCCACCGCCTGAGACATTCACGAGCCGACCATTCACCATCACTAGCATCCACATTCATCCATACTGATCCGTTTTACCACACCACCTGAATACGATTCCTACACCAGATTGAGGCACAAGTCAACCGGTCCACAAAACAGTCAGAAACGACAACGCAGGGAAGGAGAACAGAACCGTGATCCGGATCGGAGTTTCTTCAAAACTGGAGTTTTCTCTTTCCTTATCTTTTATCCGTTCCATGTGCTTTTACGTTGTTAATTCTATTATTGAATCCATGATTGAGTAGTCGTTTTTAGTTCCCCGGGTTGGGGAAGCGAACCTATTTCATCGAATTTTTTTATGTAACTTTTCACTACTTTTTATTAATGCACTTTAATTCTCTGATCAATTATTAAAGTAATGTTTATAGTTTTCCAATTAAAATGTGATGCTGAGATTAGTTAACAAGACAAAGGAAGTTAAACCAGATTAACGACTAGAAGCACGACCCTGCCTATAGGTTAATCTATTTCCAATAGGAACTGTTCTTTAAGCAATTGATTTGTTTCTAGATTAGAGCATTAGTCTGCTGCTAGTTCTTTCAGTCAATTAGAATTCATCGTACATGACCCGGTCGGTGAATTATTTAAAGTTCCTGAGCTTATTGTAATGTTAGCAAAATTGTTATTTAATAGGATTTGAAGAATAGGTTAGCAGAATAACCCGGGGAGCACCTTTTATTTATCGCATTAATCACCTTTAATTCTCACTTTGTTTCAGCTTATTGCTACTTAATAATTTTGTTTCTTTTTATTAATTTAGTTACAATTAGATTAATTAAGTAAACCATAAAAAGTGACGTTTCCTGTTTTCTTAGTTAAGTTTAGGTTTCTCAGTTAGTTAATAAATTGTCAATTAATTGAACGAGGTCCCTAAGATCGACAACCCCACTTCATTCACTATACCAGCAAAACGATAGGTACACTGGCTAGGTAGAGATAGTCACATATTTCTGCTACAAAAGTGTAACCCTAATTTTGGCTTCCTTCTTCGTTCTTTCCATCTTCGATATTGTTCTCAGTTGAGCCATGGTGGATGATGAATGCTTGGTGAAAATGGAAAGAAAAACCAGGAAAGCACAAGTAGGACTTCTAACCCCATCATCAAGGTTGGAGATCCTCTGTATCCGGCATGTTCAGACCACCCAAGCTGCGTGATTAGAAACCTATGCGAAGGTCAGGGCTTCTCGTGTTGGAAGATGAAGATGACGATAACCCTAAGTGCCAAAAATAAGTTAGGCTTTGTCGATGGAACATTCAAGAAGCCATTAGATTGTAGTCATAAGGTGCAAGCCTGGTTCCAATGTGACTTGATGCTGAAGTCCTAGTTGTTGATGGGTTTAGAAAGAAACATAGCAGACATTGTTCTTTTTCCCCAACCACTGTAGAAATTGGGAAACAACTATGCGCAAGGTATGATCAATCTGATGGCACAAGAATATATCAATTAGATCATATACTAGCCAACACAAATCAAAGGACTAACACCTTTAGCAACTACTTCACAAAACAAATAAGTTATGGGATGAAATCGATTTTAGCGAAGCTCTTCCTTACTACGATTGACGATCGTGTAATTATGAGATTTCATACAAGCTCAAGGAATACATCAGAAAAAAGAAAAGTGATTAAGTTCCTTATGGGTTTGAATGATAGGTTTGGTATTGTTCGTGGTAACATCTTCATGATATCACCTCTGCCATCTATCGGACAATTTTTTCTCTTCTGATTCAAGAAGAGAGACACCAAGCACCTCATTGCTCCAAGCTCATCGGAGACTAATTCCCTTTCCTTTGTGGTCGAATGAGGAAAAAGGAATGGCACAAGAACTCAAGGTGGGAATACCAGATGTAGCTCTCTTCAGTGTACCCACTGTCAAAAATTGGGACACACAAAAGATAGATGCTATATGAAGATTGGTTTCCCTAATGGATGGAGGAATCCCAAAGTAAGGAGAATCAATGCAAATGCCAGTAGTTCTTTGAAGTATAAGGAAGAAAGTCAGGGCAACAACCCTAAAGACCATTGTAACAGCCCAGTAATCAACCCACTTGTGAGATATTGTCCGCTTTGGGCCGCAGCCCGCACGGTTTTGCTTCCAGGGTACCATCCCCAAAAGGCCTCTCACAAGGCAAGAGTATCCCACACCTATAAGGTGTGGTTCGTGCGCTCTCCCGATCGATGTGGGAGGTGACCCCTACACTGGGTATCACACTCTACCCCCTTGGGAGCCCAGCGTCCCCGCTGGCACACCGACCTGGGCCTGGCTCTGATACCATCTGTAACAGCCCAGTAATCAACCCACTTGTGAGATATTGTCCGCTTTGGGCCGCAGCCCGCACGGTTTTGCTTCCAGGGTACCATCCCCAAAAGGCCTCTCACAAGGCAAGAGTATCCCCACACCTATAAGGTGTGGTTCGTGCGCTCTCCCGATCGATGTGGGAGGTGACCCCTACACTGGGTATCACACTATTGAAATACCCCGAACTTAAATATAGGGATTAAGATTAACCTAATACGTAATTAAAGGCTAATAATGCCTAAGTAATATTGGTAAGGAAAAATAAATCCAAAAGAAATAAGGAAACACTTTAAAAGTGAAAAACGCTAAATAAGCGTTAAATAACCATAGGAGGTATGAGACCTCGGTTAGCGTGTTTCTAAGGATTCTAAAGGCTTAATTAAGTCTAAATAAATACTAGGAACAAATCCCGAAGAAAACGGATCCTTAAAATGGATTAAAATCACTAACGAACCTTAAAGCGCGTTTTTCGAGGTAACCGGGAAAACGTGTCTTTAAGCGGGTCAAATAGACTCGTAACAATTTTGGTCAACTAAAATATCAGTAATAAATATTAGTGAAGCTTTAGGACCAATAAAATCAAGAAAACGAGAAATTAGTAAAAACTGTCAAAAACGGGAAGTTGTGGGGTAGAAGTATAAATAACCAAGAGTTATGTGTCCACTTTCAAAATAAAAAGTAAAATTTGTGTGTGTGTGTGTGGGTGTAGCCGATGGGCTTTATTTCTCCCCCCTCTCTCACACTCTCACACACTCACTCACACTCTCTTATTTACAAACAAACAAAAATAATAAACTACCCCACTCACACATATTCTCTCTCCTATTCCCATTCTCTCTTTTCCCTCACGTGGAGCAGCCCTCTCACCCTCTCTTTTCTTCCTTTCTTCAACCTCATGCGATTCCATGGAGGAATGAGAACAAAACACAAAAACTAGCACTTCTCTCCTCTTGTTACCTTAGCAAGCCTCTTCCAAAAATTATAAAAACACCACCATTGGAATCCCCTCATCAAAGGCTACATTCCTATCTTTTCAAAACTTGAAAACAAGCACTTTCGTTTTTATGGGTATACCCCATTGGGAGCTTCAACACCACCATTAGAAGGCCCTTGCTCTCCTTGTTCTTCTAAGGTAAAAATCTCTTCAAAAACTCCATCTTTTCTAGCCTAAATGGCAAAACGAAAATGTGAACTAAGCCTTGCTTGCTCCTCTTATGCCCAGCCGGTTTTGGCATCTTTGAAAGGGTGGAAAGATTATCCTTGAGCTACTTCAAGTGTTTTATAAACCCTTGCAAGGTAATGAAACTCCTAAACCCTAGAATGTACACTAAAAGCTTAATAAGATTTAGTGTGGGTTTTAGTATTGAAACTATGTATAAATGTTGGTAGTGTTAGAGGGATTGAAGTTTACAAAACCGGTGAGAAAGGGGAAGGAAAGAGGAAGGAGAAAGAAAGGAGAAACTTGTGGAGTAACAAGGTAAATATGCTTGTCTTTGTATATCTTGGTAAATGAGTATGTAACAGATTTTTAGAAGTAAAAACATGTATTGTAAAGTTGTAATGCGTTAGTAGTATAAGGTGTAAGAGAGTATAAGCATTGGGAAGCCTTAAAAAGACATTTTAAAACTGTCAAAACAGATTGGGAATTGAGTGTTAAGTGCAGGAATTTTTAAGTGATTGTTTAGTGTTGGTATAATGTATGGGAGCTTGTAATTGATGTCTATTGCAACAGGTGGAATAAGTATAGAAATGTGAAATTATAATGTGGTGGTGAGAGTGTAAAATTATAGGGGAGGTTATGGCAAAATTTACCTAGGAATGGAACACTTAGTGTGTTAGAAACTAGGTGACCAATGTGTGCATGTGTAGCAGATTTTGATTAAGGAAAATAGAGGGTAAGTGGAGAGAGATAGGTAATGTATTCTAAATGCATTAGGGATGTTAGAAATGTCGATCGAAGAGGGAGATACGGAAGAGGATTGTAAATGACAAATCTGTAGCAAAGAGTATTTAAGTGCATAGTGGGAACTAGGAGAAATGAGTGTAAAGATTGGTGAAATGAGGAGTTGGATTTGGGAATAGATGTGTAACTACTTGGAAATGTAGTTAGAATGCTAGGAATGACGTTGGTTGAGAAAATTTTGGATGGAGAGTTGAATTGTAAAATCTGTAGCATTGGTGTGAAGAAACTAGTATAAGTGGGAAATGAAATGAGGAAAAATGTGTAAGTGAATGTAAGGTTGAGTAGTAAGTTGGTGGATGAACTAAGGTGTATTAGGAGGTGTAATTAATGTTATAACATGTGGGAATAAGTGTAGGAACAATGGGGAAGTAGTGGGTAAAAGAGAGGACTGAAAACAGAAATTAAAATGCAAATACTGGGCCGGACCGAACTTGCGACCGGACTTGCAAGTTCGGTCGAGCCCAGATTTACAAAGACGGGTGAGCTACTGGAATCGACCGGACTTGCGACCGGACTTGCAAGTTCGGTCGGACCAGAAATTTTCCCCGTCTGTAACCTACTGGAATCGACCGGACTTGCGACCGGACATGCAAGTTCGGTCGGCCAGAAAAAAATTCCCATCGTGTAAGCTATGGAATCGACCGGACTGCGACCGGACATGCAAGTTCGGTCGGTCCAGAAAAATTTCCCGAGGTAGCTACTGGAATCGACCGAACTTGCGACCGGACTTGCAAGTTCGGTCGGGCCAGAAAATTTCGGTACTGGTAGCTACTGGAATGGACGGACTTGCAAGGTCGGTCGCAAGTCCGGTCCTGACAAAAAAAAAAAAAAAAAATTAAATAATGATGATATATATATATATATATATATATATAATATATATATATATATATATATATATATATGTATATATGCATATGTATGTATATCACATAGTACATGTATAGAAAGTAACCTAAGTTAAGTAAGAAAGTAAAACTAATGTAAAGAAAAGTAAATAAGTAAAGTGTAAATATAAGAAGTGTGAGGACATAGTAAGTACGAATTAAGTGAAATAGTTAGATTAATCATTGAATGTATGTATATCATAGGATTTGAATTGTGAATACCGGAGGAACGTTGGGATACAAGTACAACGGTTGAAGGTATGATTTCTTCATGCCCTGTATCCTAATCGGTTACCCCGATTTGTGTGCTACTTGATCACCTAATAAGATAAATGCACGAATCGGACTATATTGCACTTACTTGTGTTTGTGTATATTGTTCTTGGTATATTCTCTTGAACAATAGTTTGTATAATTCATGAAATGTATGGATGATGATATGGTGTAAATGAATATTGTATTGACTTATGTATTGTATTATATTTAGTATGAAGTATATTGGGCATTGTATTTGTAAATGTGGCTTGAATGTTGACTTGTGCTAATTCCTAACTATCTAACTCCTAACTTAAGTGAGTAAATTGGAGGAGTACAAGTCCGATATAGCTTCGGCCGATGTGAGGATGAGGTGACACAAGAGGTTGGATCCGATTCTGGTTTCGTAAGCTGGTCCACGGCCAAATCCCTTAAGTGGGTAGCATCCTGGATTGGTGAACCAAGTAAATCCCGGTGGTGGGACGAGTAGCCCCGGCCGGAGGGTCCCGACGACTTAACATGAGTAAGAGTAAGAGTAAGTAAGTATGTATGAGTATGAGAATGAGTATGTATGCGTTGTATGAAGTAATGAGTAAAAGAGTAATCTCCACCCGATTAACCCGGGTGGACCAATGAAGCTAACAAGAACTGTACTGTGTATGTATGAGTATGTGTATTCGGAAGAAGGTAAGTATGTATTGGATGGTTATATTGTATTCCCTGTATGCAATGAAGTGTATGTATGTATGCTTGCGTAAGTATTCTTGTATTGTGTATAAGAGCATGTATGCATGTATGTTTGAATGAAATCAACCGCATGTATTCGACCAAGTGGTCGGCGTACCCTCACTAGTACGCGGGGTATGCGGTTATCATGCTCGGCGAAAGCTGACCCCTTCGGGGGACATTTTTTAGTGTGCAGGTACCCGAAGCGAATGTGGTCAAGGCACGAGACCGGCGACTACATTGGATAGTAGTAGTAGAATGTAGAGGTATATCAACTAGCACACCCCTTGTAGTTAGAAAGTAATGTAGTAGTGAGGAATGGGTAGACATAGACTCATAATGAGTACCTATGAACTTGGAGGGAACATTGTATTTGTATGAGAACCTAGTAAACTCGGTATGTATATTGCATGGTATGGTATTGTAAAGGAGTAACGTGTTGAACGGAATATAGTAGTATTGAACTGGAGAATGGAGTATGTATTGTAGATGTGTAATACTCGGGATTCCGGTCCATCAGACCGATGCTGTATGTAGAAGTAGTAGCCTTGTTAGTCACGTGGGTGACTAACGGCATTGTATCACCCATTGTATGTAAGTAAATATCCGCTGCGTGTATCTGATATGTAAGGAGATTGGACGGTAAGCACTGTATTAATGGTAGGGGTGTTACAAAAAGTGGTATCAGAGCGAAGTATCGCTCTGATGACTGGAAATACCGAGTTTAGGAATACCGAGTTAGGAATTAGAAGCTTAGGGCTAAGGGCTGAGTGTTAGCATTAGAGATATGCTAGTTAGGAACTACCGGTGAGTACCGGATACCTACAATACCAGTCCCGCCCGCCGCAAACCCCCACTGTATAACTTGGGAAAGGACGCCAGAGAGAAGGAAAGTCCTCTCATACTCGGGGAAACCCGATCTGGCAGTCGTGAAGCAATCACACAGTAAACAAGAACCGACATATAGCAAATTCCAAGAATGGAAGTCCGGAGATGGATCCCGGTTGAACCACAATACCCGCACTAATAGCGGTGAAAGAACACTCCAACCACGAGGAGGCTGCAACTTACAACAGCATGGGGCGACGTGCTTAGCAGTCGCGAGACCAAGCTAGGCAACCAGCAGCAGGAAAGAAGCACTAACTGTGCAATAAAATAGAAAAAGGGAGTAATAACAGAACCCGAGACACAAGTCTACGGGATAGTAATACTTGAATATTACCACCAACGGTATACTAGCTGACTAAGGACATAGTCAGGAACGGTTAACTCCAGAAACCACAACGCTGAAGAGGTTACAACACCTGGCCAGCATAGTTTACACAGCTACAAGAACATCCAGGGATATAATCCGATAGGACTACAAGAGTAGTGCCTAAACAAGGTAGGCTCAGTAACCACCACAAATGTGTGGGAACGAGCCACAAGGAACGACGCAAAACCAAATAGAATGGGAGTCTCCAAGGATTGGAGAAACATCCCGATTATCAACAATCACGTCAAGATCATTAAGAAGCTACCTAAAGGAGCGAGTATACCAATTGCAGATCAACAAGATCAAGGGAAAGGTCAACAAGACTACTAAATACAAGCAACCATACCAAGATTGGTATAGGATTATCCAAAAACCACCGTACCGCGCACTTGCCAAGGCAAGTGCAGTAAAGACAGAGATATGTAAAGGAACACTAATACGTCAAGTACATAGTAATGTACGGTGACAGTAACGAAACAACCACAGGATCAACATCCTAAAACTGAAGGAATGGAACCTTGGAAAGGCCTAACGGCCCGACCACTGTACTTAGAGCATACCAGTCAGCGGAGGCTAGACTTGGTCAAGACCTCAAACATGGCTATGCCATGAGAGATTCTTTTAACATGGACCATTGTTTTAAAAACCAAAATTTTCTTTTCAAAACCACAACCCTCTTTTAAAAAAACCTTGGATTTTAAAACCAGACCAACAACATTATGGTGAGTATCATGGGATGATACAAGAGGAGTTGACAATAGAATACTTCACCTAGGCGTGTGACGAACTACGAGTGTACCCGTTACGGGATGTGGGACAACCGCACTCCGAAGGAGCTTGCGGGCCCGACAATAGTTGGGTAAGTGGCAACGTATCAACATGGTACCCCACGTATGTGCACGTGTAGTGTACGACACACGGGAAGTAGTCGACTCCGTTCTACGGACCATCAGTAAGTTCAAACCAGAACAGCTGGACACCTCAGACGACCGAGTATCAAGGAACTCAGAGAATCCATCTGAAGATGGGAATGAAGAACTGGAAGTGCAAAACGCACAGACTAGTAAATACAGACATTGGACATGTCTCGAGGACACCAAACAAATACCTGACAGCTGGATGGAATGCCCAGCCTAAACACAGGAAGGCGAATGCCCAAGGTGAACCTAACAATGCTCAACAAACGGGACAGAACTCCCAAGAGCAACCCCAAGATTACCACAAGTACACTCCATCATTGAAGGGGATATCAAACCTAGTCCTAAGCACTAGGAGCAAGTGTAAACAGTCTACCCAAGAACGGAAGACGTTACGACCCAAAAGGGGACGACTCAGCTACAATACCATAAGACGGTATAGAGGACGACACACGTTATAAACATTAGCTGGGTGTAACGGCACAGCCACCAACACCCAGGAGCGATCCTTGAAGGGTGTCTGCGTTAATAACAGTCGAACAACCGTAACGACATGAGCACGGGAGCTAAAACGAACACTCGGTTAGGACACCGAAGGGATTTCACTTAACAGGAAATGCCCTAAAATACTGAGAGGCACCTATTAACACCTGATTGCCTAAAGGGTCTCCTATGAACGGAAGCGTGATGCCACGACTTACCATGGAGCCCAATAATACCTCCAACCTATGACGGTATACAAGGAGTGGAAACATGTATAAACAGCTTGCAAAAAGCATAGCTTGCAGCAATACGACTCAGAAGTCGTAAACCAAATACGTTATATAAACTTAAACGGTTGCAAAACCGGCACCAATTGTTAACAAGACCTACAAGAGATATTGCCTCATACGACAAGAAATCAACAACTGGACCATAAATCCAACCCAACATCCTGAGTGGCTTGTAGTAATGGCCACCTCAGTGTCACTGTCACTAGAGCACCAGTCTAGTATACAGCTGACGGAGTTAAATACCCCTCATGCCTTCTGTAGCAATTGTACACAGAGGCATAAGAATCATGATAATGCCAACATGGCTAGTCCACACTTGGACACTACGAGAACCCAAGGGAAAGTACCCCTCGTTAACCGAAGACCACCAAGGTGGTGAAGATGTGAATCCTTAGAAAGGTTTCCATCTATTATAACAGTAAAGCCTACGCATATAGATATTGCCAAGAGGCGATGGAATCAGGAAATGAGATTTCCAAACCATTACGACTTAAGGGAGTAAGATACTCCTCATGCACCCAAGCATGTGGTGAACCATTACATAAATACTCACATGGTAAACCTTGTCATGAGACCTATGAGTGGCAACAACCTCTCAACCAGAACTTCATTTACCAATGATAGAACGGGACCAGGAAACCCTTGGAGTTTCATGGGATGTCCTGGTAAAATACATACAAGCAAAACTACACAGCCAGAGCCTAAACCAATGCTCAGCACCGAAAGGCAATAATTAACAAAGCAGTTAATGTGAACGCACACTGAACACCATGAATGATTAACGCTCAAAAGAGCTTATGACCCGATGAGTTATCTCATCCTTGGTCAACCAAGATACTTGGTGAATTGTATCACAATAATGAAAATGATGTGAGGTAAGTCAACCTACACATGAAACCTAAACTGAAATAGAACATCTCCACAATGGGAAGATGATAACGTACAGTATTCTACGACAACCGTCATACACACGAACACTAGGAACCTCCTAGTGTACACACCATAAGGAAATGGTGCCAACGACAATGGCAATGAGTAAAGAGAAACTATCACACAGTAACAGGAAACAGTAAAGACAATGTTGTACAGTGAGTAAGAACACGGTGCGCAACAAGCGACCGCTATGAGGGAGTAGCTAAGCAATAACACAGAGTATAAGTATGAGATGACACACAGAAATATTCTTTCCTATCACATAAGTGACTTACTGTCAAGCGTTTACGCCTCTGCACTCTGTAGGACTGAGTGTTTTGGTATTGCGTTTAGGCAGCTAATGATCTAATGGGATGGCTAGGGATATGGAGAATGTAAACCGTAGTAAACCTTTCTTTTCACCAACAAACATGGCACTAGCCAGTTCAGCAAACTTAGCAACAAACCGTGCGGCCTAAGGCCAAAGAAGCACGAAGAGTGTACAATACACTAACAATCACAAAGTGCGAATTCCAATGGAATGAGGAGAAAAGAGACTTAAGGAAGTCACTAGGACCGACACATAGAAATGCAAGGTCATACAAACAAGAACACTTGTACTGAACCAGGGAAACTGGTAGAATTCAGAAGCCAGTGACACCAGAGGAAGCACTACAACTAAGTAGTGACTTAACCTCGCCCGACAATAAGTCGGAGGAGCTTAACGAATAATCGTAGAAGCACGAATAGCATGTGCAGAAGATTACCAGAGAGCCGGTTATAAACCTTAAACTCATTGAGTTCAAACACGGTAAAAGAATACCGCATTTGTTATAAACCTTATGCCTATAATAGACGGATAAAAGGTGATGCATAGTACATTAAGGATAGCACGAAGGGTAAATAACCCGAGTTATCAGGTCGCACAGCAGAAGCTGGTGGGCCCCAGCTAGTAAGTATAGCAAAATGGCTATTAATGCCTTGAAGCCTAATAGGCTAGAACCGAATTAATGATGAGTTAAATAAACTCATATAGAAATCCTTGGTGCAAAGACTAAACCATTGGTATGGTTAAGACCCTTTGACCAGAGTATATTGTATAATGTACCGTAGTGAAGCTAAACGCTTCAGATTGCCCAAATTGATTAAACCAATGTGTAATAATAATAACATATGGTAGATTACGTGGGCGTAATCCCTTTTAAGGGGGGTAGAGCGAAAACCGCTTAATGTAAGTTTTTATGAATAAAACACTTAAACCGTAATGTGCATAGCACAAATGTGAATCAAATTGATGATTGGTACTATGTTAAACAAACATAAGTACTCATTCATATTGTAATTATGGTAGCTAGACATTAAACATGCAAATACCATAGGAGGAATGTACCTATCTTGTAAACACCAGTGTAAGAGTATTAGTAAAAGAAAAGTAATGAGTAGTGGACGGAGCTCCACAAGTATTGTAACCCTTGAAGAAGCAGTACGAAATGAATGAGGATAGTAGATGAATGAAGTTTATGAGTAGTGGAATCGTAAGTAAATTATTTGAAACAATTGAAGACAACTAAATCTTAGAAATGAAGTATTCCTTAGTTAGAATGTAGGATATGATGGTGAGTAATGGATGAAAGCAGTGAAGGCTGAGGAAGTGAGCACTTAGGTATTGAACCACGGAGTAAAGCATTTGGGAAGTAGAGTGAGGATGATTGATGGATTGATTCCATCCTTTGGAGATGTATGAATTTGTAATCAACTAGGAGAGTAAAAAGATAGAAAATGAAAACAACCAAATTATTTGCCTGTTTGAAATTGATTTGGGAAGTCGAACTTGATCCTGATCAGATCAAGGGAAACCGAACACAAATTGGGGTGGAAAGATAGTTCAACACTGATGCTGATCACATCAGGGTCGAACGATTCTTGAAGCTCCCCTCAAGTGGTCACAAGAATCACACCTAGGATAGAAGTAATGAATACAAATTGGAATTTGGAGTTGTATGCTTTAGAAAGATTTCCAATTAGTAGTTGTAAAAGATATTTCTTAGCCTGGAGAGTAAGTAATTGTTGGAAGTTATACCGGAGAAGATAGTAAGGTAGTATGTTGTATTATTCCAAGGGCAGCGGGACATAGAGGAGTCCCGTGTCTAGATGACCAGAGTGCCTGCGGGATTGTATGTGTATTGCATTGCTTTGGGGGATAGCTTTGCACTGTATGTACGTATAAATGTGGTAATGAGGAACCGGATGGTAAGTAGTAATATGGATTGGAATAGGTATTGTACATTGGTATGGTATGGGAAGGAGAAACCTGGAGTAACGAGTCTGGAATTAAGGAGGAGGAATGTATGGCTTTGGTATTAGGCAAGTATAAATGAGTAAGTACAGTAATCCCATAACCTCGAACAACTTTGAGGACAAAGTTCTTAAGGGGGGTAGATTGAAATACCCCGAACTTAAATATAGGGATTAAGATTAACCTAATACGTAATTAAAGGCTAATAATGCCTAAGTAATATTGGTAAGGAAAAATAAATCCAAAAGAAATAAGGAAACACTTTAAAAGTGAAAAACGCTAAATAAGCGTTAAATAACCATAGGAGGTATGAGACCTCGGTTAGCGTGTTCTAAGGATTCTAAAGGCTTAATTAAGTCTAAATAAATACTAGGGAACAAATCCCGAAGAAAACGGATCCTTAAAATGGATTAAAATCACTAACGAACCTTAAAGCGCGTTTTTCGAGGTAACCGGGAAAACGTGTCTTTAAGCGGGTCAAATAGACTCGTAACAATTTTGGTCAACTAAAATATCAGTAATAAATATTAGTGAAGCTTTAGGACCAATAAAATCAAGAAAACGAGAAATTAGTAAAAACTGTCAAAAACGGGAAGTTGTGGGGTAGAAGTATAAATAACCAAGAGTTATGTGTCCACTTTCAAAATAAAAAGTAAAATTTGTGTGTGTGTGTGGGGTGTAGCCGATGGGCTTTATTTCTCCCCCCTCTCTCACACTCTCTCACACACTCACTCACACTCTCTTATTTACAAACAAACAAAAATAATAAACTACCCCACTCACACATATTCTCTCTCCTATTCCCATTCTCTCTTTTCCCTCACGTGGAGCAGCCCCTCTCACCCTCTCTTTTCTTCCTTTCTTCAACCTCATGCGATTCCATGGAGGAATGAGAACAAAACACAAAAACTAGCACTTCTCTCCTCTTGTTACCTTAGCAAGCCTCTTCCAAAAATTATAAAAACACCACCATTGGAATCCCCTCATCAAAGGCTACATTCCTATCTTTTCAAAACTTGAAAACAAGCACTTTCGTTTTTATGGGTATACCCCATTGGGAGCTTCAACACCACCATTAGAAGGCCCTTGCTCTCCTTGTTCTTCTAAGGTAAAAATCTCTTCAAAAACTCCATCTTTTTCTAGCCTAAATGGCAAAACGAAAATGTGAACTAAGCCTTGCTTGCTCCTCTTATGCCCAGCCGGTTTTGGCATCTTTGAAAGGGTGGAAAGATTATTCTTGAGCTACTTCAAGTGTTTTATAAACCCTTGCAAGGTAATGAAACTCCTAAACCCTAGAATGTACACTAAAAGCTTAAATAAGATTTAGTGTGGGTTTTAGTATTGAAACATATGTATAAATGTTGGTAGTGTTAGAGGGATTGAAGTTTACAAAACCGGTGAGAAAGGGGAAGGAAAGAGGAAGGAGAAAGAAAGGAGAAACTTGTGGAGTAACAAGGTAAATATGCTTGTCTTTGTATATCTTGGTAAATGAGTATGTAACAGATTTTTAGAAGTAAAAACATGTATTGTAAAGTTGTAATGCGTTAGTAGTATAATGTGTAAGAGAGTATAAGCATTGGGAAGCCTTAAAAAGACATTTTAAAACTGTCAAAACAGATTGGGAATTGAGTGTTTAAGTGCAGGAATTTTTAAGTGATTGTTTAGTGTTGGTATAATGTATGGGAGCTTGTATATTGATGTCTATTGCAACAGGTGGAATAAGTATAGAAATGTGAAATTATAATGTGTGGTGAGAGTGTAAAATTATAGGGGAGGTTATGGCAAAATTTACCTAGGAATGGAACACTTAGTGTGTTAGAAACTAGGTGACCAATGTGTGCATGTGTAGCAGATTTTGATTAAGGAAAATAGAGGGTAAGTGGAGAGAGATAGGTAATGTATTCTAAATGCATTAGGAATGTTAGAAATGTCGATCGAAGAGGGAGATACGGAAGAGGATTGTAAATGACAAAATCTGTAGCAAAGAGTATTTAAGTGCATAGTGGGAACTAGGAGAAATGAGTGTACAAGATTGGTGAAATGAGGAGTTGGATTTGGGAATAGATGTGTAACTACTTGGAAATGTAGTTAGAATGCTAGGAATGACGTTGGTTGAGAAAATATTGGATGGGAGAGTTGAATTGTAAAATCTGTAGCATTGGTGTGAAGAAACTAGTATAAGTGTGGAAATGAAATGAGGAAAAATGTGTAAGTGAATGTAAGGTTGAGTAGTAAGTTGGTGGATGAACTAAGGTGTATTAGGAGGTGTAATTAATGTTATAACATGTGGGAATAAGTGTAGGAACAATGGGGAAGTAATGGGTAAAAGAGAGGACTGAAAACAGAAATTAAAATGCAAATACTGGGCCGGACCGAACTTGCGACCGGACTTGCAAGTTCGGTCGAGCCCAGATTTACAAAGACGGGTGAGCTACTGGAATCGACCGGACTTGCGACCGGACTTGCAAGTTCGGTCGGACCAGAAATTTTCCCCGTCTGTAACCTACTGGAATCGACCGGACTTGCGACCGGACATGCAAGTTCGGTCGGCCAGAAAAATTCCCATCGTGTAAGCTACTGGAATCGACCGGACTTGCGACCGGACATGCAAGTTCGGTCGGTCCAGAAAAATTTCCCGAGGTAGCTACTGGAATCGACCGAACTTGCGACCGGACTTGCAAGTTCGGTCGGGCCAGAAATTTCGGTACTGGTAGCTACTGGAATGGACCGGACTTGCAAGGTCGGTCGCAAGTCCGGTCCTGACAAAAAAAAAAAAAAAAAAATTAAATAATGATGATATATATATATATATGTATGTATATATGCATATGTATGTATATCCACATATACATGTACATGTAAGAAAGTAAACCTAAGTTAAGTAAGAAAGTAAACTTAAGGTAAAGAAAAGTAAATAAGTAAAGTGTAAGTATAAGAAGTGTGAGGACATAGTAAGTACGAATTAAGTGAAAATAGTTAGATTAATCATTTGAATGTATGTATATCATAGGATTTGAATTGTGAATACCGGAGGAACGTTGGGATACAAGTACAACGGTGAAAGGTATGATTTCTTCATGCCCTGTATCCTAATCTGGTTACCCCGATTTGTGTGCTTATTGATCACCTAATAAGATAAATGCACGAATCGGACTATATTGCACTTACTTGTGTTGTGTATATTGTTCTTGGTATATTCTCTTGAACAATAGTTTGTATAATTCATGAAATGTATGGATGATGATATGGTGTAAATGAATCTTGTATTGTACTTATGTATTGTATTATATTTAGTATGAATGTATATTGGGCATTGTATTTGTAAATGTGGCTTGAATGTTGACTTGTGCTAATTCCTAACTATCTAACTCCTAACTTAAGTGAGTAAATTGGAATGAGTACAAGTCCGATATAGCTTCGGCCACGCGTGAGGATGAGGTGACACAAGAGGTTGGATCCGATTCCTGGTTCGTAAGCTGGTCCACGGCCCAAATCCCTTAAGTGGGTAGCATCCTGGATTGGAACCAAGTAAATCCCGGTGGGACGGAGTAGTCCCCGGGCCGGAGGTCCCGACGACTTAACTGAGTAAGAGTAAGAGTAAGTAAGTATGTATGAGTATGAGATGAGTATGTATGCGTATGTATGAAGTAATGAGTAAAAGAGTAATCTCCACCCGATTAACCCGGGTGGACCAATGAAGCTAACAAGATTATTGTGTATGTATGAGTATGTGTATTCGGAAGAAGGTAAGTATGTATTGGATGGTTATATTGTATTCCTGTATGCAATGAAGTGTATGTATGTATGCTTGCGTAAGTATTCTGTATTGTATAAGCATGTATGCATGTATGTTTGAATGAAATCAACCGCATGTATTCGACCAAGTGGTCGGCGTACCCTCACTAGTACGCGGGGTATGCGGTTATCATGCTCGGCGAAAGCTGACCCCTTCGGGGGACATTTTTAGTGTGCAGGTACCCGAAGCGAATGTGGTCAAGGCACGAGACCGGCGACTACATTGGATAGTAGTAGTAGAATGTAGAGGTATATCAACTAGCACACCCCTTGTAGTTAGAAAGTAATGTAGTAGTGAGGAATGGGTAACATAGACTCATAGAGTACCTATGAACTTGGAGGAAACATTGTATTTGTATTGAGAACCTAGTAAACTCGGTTATGTATATTGCATGGTATGGTATTGTAAAGGAGTAACGTGTTGAACGGAATATAGTAGTATTGAACTGGAGAATGGAGTATGTATTGTAGATGTGTAATACTCGGGATTCCGGTCCATCAGACCGATGCTGTATGTAGAAGTAGTAGCCTTGTTAGTCACGTGGGTGACTAACGGCATTGTATCACCCATTGTATGTAAGTAAATATCCGCTGCGTGTACCTGATATGTAAGGAGATTGGACGGTAAGCACTGTATTAATGGTAGGGGTGTTACAACCATCTTCGGGGTATTCTCTCCACCGAGCAAGTAACCAAGCTTCCGAACTACTTAAGTGTACGTGTGAAAACGTATTGCAGCAAGTGTACTGGTCTGTCGTAGCAAGTTTTCCTAGGTAGTGTTCCCTAGGTTATTGAACCAAAAGGAGGTTGTGTCTAGTTTAATCTCTACCCTAATCTAACTAATAAACTATAGAAAATAATAATAATAAAATTGGGAGTTTGAATGCAGAAATTAAATAAACTAAATAAAAACAGTTAAAAGATGATCTTCTAATAATTCTAAAAGGGTGAATCCTGGTTTACTACTTCTTCCTAGTTAATTAATTCTCTTCCTGAGTGTTTTCTAAATTCTATATTGCAACCTCAGATCTAAATTAATCTAAAACTGGTCTCCCGCAAGATAGATCCTTACTAGAATTCCCAAATCCTAACTCTCGTTACAAATTTACAAATTAACTAGTAGCATTAATGATTCATCTGGTTTCTAGTCAACTAATCCCTAAGAATTACCATCTGTAGTTTCACTGGTAATATTGCTAAGGTCTAATGAACGCCACAGTTCTCACTTGTGAGCAATTCATACCAAATAAACTCAAGCAATTAATCACAAGAGAAATCAATGAATAACTAGGAATAAAACAACAATCTGTAGAGAACTTATATTTAACAACTCAGGAAGCAAAATAATAAACTAGTTGTCCATAGTAAACCAGAATTCTAATGACTACTCTGACATCGGAGACAAAGAAATAATAACAGTAAAAAGATTAGGAAACAAAATCTAATTGTGGAACGATGACGAATCCGATCTTTGTATTCTGCTCCAGTATGTCAAAACTGTCTGTTATTCCCAGGGGCGGAGCCAGAAATAGAAGTTGAGGGGACAAAGTCAGAATTATAACAAGTTAGGGGGTCTTTTATTAAGTTTTTCTAAAAAAAATTTTTTACCCTATAATTTTATGTAATTTAATAAAGTTAGGGGGTGTTTTAATCTCCGGGATACCCTTGGCTCCGCCACTGGTTATTCCCTCTCTGTCTGACTTGTATGTTGCTCGCGGCTGCGCTAGGGTTTCTTTGAATTATTCTGTTCTGTATCGTAATGCCGTTCCCCATGTTGTTACTGCTCGCCAGTTTCATAAGAAATCAACTTCTCATTACCCTCACGTCATTCATAAAACGCAACACTTGACTAATGATGCTATAATCATCAAATGTATCCCCTCCGCAATCAAATTTCACCAGCCCATTTATTCCAATGTTGGCTCTCTCTTGATTCCAGCAGTCCGGTCCAGCTTGTGCAAAAGAAAATAATATATTCCATTTGATTGTATGTGCATGCGGACTTAGCTCCTCCTCTACATGTATGTATCTATGCAAAAATCTAGCCCACGTGATATCTCTGCTTGGGCCTTCATGTGCAGGTCGATGATGACCAAAGTCTAGCACCTCGATCCACTGCCCTTTTGATTGTCTGCGCCACTGAAGATTTTGGACTGCACCTCGGTGATTCTGTCGGCCCAGTAGAAAGATGTCTGCGCCTCTTTCATTTGCTGTCGGCCTAGGAGGAAGACTTCAATGTGCGTGGCTTCTTGTTGAAATTCCATAAAGGAATCACGTGTGCACTTTCCATTATTATACCGGATACATATTTCCAGCCCAGCGACCAAGTCATGCATGGAGCCCACGCGACCCATGTCCAAAAACACGCGAATGAATAATCTCATTGGTCCGGGAATTGAAACAAAATGCGAACCCATACCAATGCAAAATATATACAGTAGTTTACGCCAAAGTGTGGTCCGGGTTTATAAACCAGTAAGTAAACTTGGAACATGCTGTAAATTAAGTATAATGTCCATTTTTGTTTCTGTTTGGTACCAGTTTGACAGTGAAGCTTTTGACATATATTTTGTAGACCTTTTCTCCAGCGTTTTTAACCTGTTTCAGCACAAGTGAGGGAAGTTCTTTGCATATAACATAAAATAACATATAATGAAATACCCCTAATCTTTAAAATATAATTAAATGATCTATTAATGATATAAGATGATTATTAAACATCTAAATATTATTGGGGAACAATCTATAAGATCTCAACAAGGCAAAACACGCCTTAAGATCGGTAAAGCCAAAATGTGCTTTAAGACGCCATGAAGGTTGTATGACCCCAAGTAGGATCCAAAGTGGATTCCTAAGTATTATAATGAATCAAGGAACACAATAAGACCATTCTCAAAGAGAACTAAGCTCAGGAACATCCTGTGACACAAAAATGTGCGCTAAAACTCCTTAAAGCACGTTTTTGTGAGATTGCCTTTTTAATTGATTTTAATAGGCTTAAAAATTATAAATATCCTTAAATATGATATAATCATATTATATCATATTAGGAATTTAATTCCAGAAATTTACGAATTTTTACAAATTTAATATTAAAATATTAATAAAACCCTAAAGTGGGGCCCGCATGAGTCAACATTGACCAAGCATGGTCAATGGTCAATTAATTGACTCATTTGAATCATGGTGGCCGGCTGCAATAAGAGAGGAGGCTGCTTAATTTCCTTGATTGACAATAATGCTACCTAATGTAAGACTTTTTCAAAATAATGTTACTTTTTACATTATTTTCAAACTTTACTTACCTTTCCCATCTTCTCCTTCCTCCTTGTCCGATTCCTCTCATCCCAGCCGAGCCCTCTCCTTCCTCTCAAGCTCTCCAAGATTGTTCTTGGCCATGGAAGGCAAGTCTAGCTCCTAAGCTCCTAATGTAAGTGTTTTATATGTCATTTTTAGCTCTTTTCTTCATCTTTTCACCACCAACACCTAAAATTCGTGGCTCATCTATTCCTATGGCTTATTCTCAGTGTTCTAAGGTTAGAACAAGAGCTAAACTCGGTTGAGACCAGTAGAGGGACCAAGGTTGTCCAAATCTACATTTTAAGGTAAAAATGTGAAGCTCATAACTTTTGATTCCCTTCGAGTTTGGCTGTTAAATTTTGGTCATAGACTCATCTTCATCTCCTTTTCATGTGGGATCTGTTGGTTAGCCATTTTGAGCAAGGGTGACCGAGATCCAAGAGAAATACTCTCTTTTAAGGCATTTTTCCAAGGTAAAACCTAATAACAGGTAGGATTTCGAGATCTAACTATTCCCTATGTTAATATGGTAGATCTAACACCTTGTGGTGTGTTTGGTTCAGGTCGAAAATACCTAGAACCCCCCTTGCATTTTAAGGTGATTTTTGCCTTAAATCTTACATTAATTATTCCTTATGGTTAAGCTCATGCTTGGAGTGTAACCATATCTTATTTTTGTGTATTAAACATGTCTAAATCAAGTGGTGAATTTTCCTACAAGTGACCGAGCCTATACAAGGATAGATCAAGGTATAAACACCTTAAACTTATGATTTTTGCAATCTCTAAGTATATATATATATATGGCTGAGAGTGAACATACACATATAGGTCATATTGACCTAAAAATGTAAAAAAAATGGCTAAGATAAATTAAGCTAGTCATTTAAGAGATTTAATTAACATAATGGTCAAATTATGACATTATGTGGAAAAATAATTAAACCATGGAGAGGCCGAATATATATGCTATATTTTGAGACATTTATTGTGTAATTTATTTTGCAAGATCAAGGTTGTAATAAGGCCATGTCATTAGGCCATTTTAATTTAAGTTTATAAGCTTATTTAGTTTTATTTATGCTTATAATTAAAGTTGGGGCCAATTCATAATTATTAAGGAATTAGAAAAGCCGTGGGTAATTTAGAGCAATTTAGGGTTTTTAAATGAATTTAATAAAAATTATAACATTTTATAAAGTTTTGGGTCAAAATTGTAAAAATAGAAAAGTATAGGTCATTATTTGTAATTACCGAAAATTGGTTCCCATTTGGTATTAGGGGTCAAAGTTGACTATATAGGAGACTTTGACCAAGTTTAGAAAATTTAAGAAATTAAAATACTACCTTATAATGAGATACTTATTAAATTGTAAAAGATTTATAAGGTTTGGGGTGGTAATGTAATTACCGAGAATTAAGGGTAGTAAATGGAGTTTAGTAAAAGCCTTAAGTTATTAGAAATTTTTAGAAGTTTATTTGGTTAAATTTGGAGTTCATGTGAATTATATAAGTATAATATATGGTATTTTATGACATTGTTATAAATAGGTAACAAATGTATAAAAACCGTGAATTAAAAGAAGTATAAGGTTAGGAATAATGTTTATAACCTTTGGTATAGTTTGGTAATTTTTGGAATGGTATATAAGATTTTATAAAGATATATGTATAATATATAGTTTTAATGGGGTTAGAAAACTATGTATTATAAATTGGAATTGAATTGTGAGTTTATAGAAGTTTAATGGTTATAAGTGAAAACCGAAATACTAAGGCTGTTTGGTATTTAAAAACAAAATATAACTATAGGTTATAATTGTTTTAATGATTTAAATGTCATAAGATATGTTATATAACTATAAGATGACATTATATTAATTAAGAGGTGGATTTTATAAATATTTAAGAACATAGGTGCTGTTCGAAAATAATAACATTTTTAAATGGAATTTATATATGGTTTTTAATGTTATAAGAGTTATAACATTTATAATATAATATAAGAGATATTCATTAAAAAGAATGAATATAGATTATGAGACTTACCATATAATAAATAGTTCCATAATACACACATATAAATAAATATATGTAGTAGTGTAGAAAATGTGACATGGTTCAATAATCATAAATTATCATAATTAAAATGATAATAGTTAAGGAGAAAAGAATTATAAACATTAGATACGGAAATTCTAAAGTTAAGAGTATTCATGGGATAATAAGGATCCTAGATACTAAGAGTATAGTTTACAGATGAATTATACCACATGAAATATAAAAAAAAGAGACAAACCTTAGAAAATAAATACTAAGGTAAGATGCATAGTGCATGACAAAGGATCACACATACAATAATGAAACAAACTGTATGATGCAAACAAACATTAAGTTACATGCGATAACAAGTTTAACAACAACTATACTAATATACAAACGAGACTACGCGTGTAATATAACACCTTTTCCCAATCTCGAGTTAAACCTAAAACCCGACAACATTGATAGTTAATAACGGGGGGTTAACCGGGAGGTGTTAGTGACGGTACGGGGTACCGTAGGATTGTGTTGTTATACAGTATGCTAATCAGTAGCATTGTGTATTGTTTAGTTCGTTAGAGACTACACAAGGAGCATAGGATCTTGCTGATTCATACTCCACCGTAATACATCAGGGTGAACGGTATGTTTTATGTGTCTCTGATTGTCTCTGAGGGCTTCCTCAGTTCAGACTTCTGTGTGATCTGTGATAAGATTGTTTGTCTGAATGTTTAATTTAATATGCATGATCTTTATATTTATAGCTGCTCATTATTTACTGTTGATGAGTTAACAGTATTGGTTCGTATAAAACCTATATATAAAACGAACTAGCGGCTATGGTGCTATCTTATACGAAAAATAAGGAACGTCAGAAAAACGTTGTAGCACTAGGATAATAATACATATATATTATCCAAGACTTTCATACGGAGCATTGGCCTTTCTATACGCCGCTCTCGTATCTAACACTGGATCCCGAGTTTACAGACTCCGGATTGGACTAATGATCTTGGTCTGCTGTGTTAGAAAATTTGGTAATGCGATGCGATGGTATAATTAAGTAAATAATGAATGGAAGTAAAGCCAAGAGGATGTGGCTCTTGGTGCGCGCTGTGATCACAAAAACGATACCAGGATGTCCGCGTACGGGTCCGCAAGTATCAAGAAAATTTCCCGTGAGCTAGAATGGCTCGTTGGTCGGAGACTCTACCGTTGGAGTGGCTACTGCCGTGGGTGACCCGCCATAATATATGGGTAACTAGAGACATGTCGTTTTAATGAGACAATGTCACTAGGTATAACTGAACAATAATACATTTGAGATTTATACAGTGGCGAACAATATTGGCTTCTACACCATGGATGAGAATTAATACTTATTGTTACTCTCGTTGTTTCGCTTATTGTTCATTGGTTATACTTGTGGTATATTATGTGTGTTGATGGTTGTGTTGTTGTATGGATTACTGTTGTTTATTTTACAGTTTATATATTAAAATGGTATTGCATGTAATGAACCTCATGCTCTCGACCAAATAATTGAGGGGTCTTTGGGGGCATGACGGGGCATGTGATGACATACTCAGCAGGGGCTGATTCCATACCACAAACCATCTTTATTTCAGGTGATTAGCTGGTGGGTCGCAGCGAGACGTGACCATTGTGATATTACAGTTGGTTTAGACTTGGTACGGTGTGATACTCAGGTTGTTTTGGACTCGGGTTGTTTAACCGAGGTGTATTTGGTTTAGATGCTCACGGTCTGTAATAATTGTTGATGTTAGATTTGTTTTAAGTTGTTTAAGCTCTACTATCTATCTCTTGTGGTCACTGCGGGAATACGTTTCGCAAGTTGATTATCAGGTAAATCGTTATCACCCGTATGGGCGAGTGATAACAGTGACACCAGTAGGGCGATAGTTTATTATTTACCGCTGCGAGATATTATTGTGCGCGACTTCTATAGGATTTCTAGGAACCGGTTTAGTAGGGGTGTTACAAAAGTGGTATCAGAGCGGAGTACCGCTCTGATTACAAGAGATAGTAGTTTAAGTACCGTGAGCCTAGGTTATCTACACACCAGTACCAAGAGATAGTGTAAATGATTTGAGTTAAGATATAGTAAGGAAAGTACGGTATTTATACCAAGAGCTGACCTTGGCTTTGAATTCTTCAGATGTCTTCCGGGAGGCGATCAGCAGGAAGAGGAGGTGGTGGAAGAGGCGGCGGGCCTGGAGGAGGACCTCCGGAGGCCCCACCCGTGGGCGTGGCTGAGACGGTAGCCGCCGTCTTCGCTCAGCTAGCCCAGTTGGGAGGTATCCATATAGGAGCACCACCTGCACCACCGGTAGTCCCACCCGTACCCGCACCTAGAGAGCCGAATTGGCTGAAGAGCGTAGCTGACACGCGAGTACCTACTTACGATGGAGTTGCTGATCCTACTGTTCTTGAGAGATACATCGTCGAGCACGAGAAGGCCTTCGATGCCATACATGTGCCTGCTGGGCACCGAGTTGATATAGCAGCCTTTCACCTGAAGGACGCTGCCAGCACGTGGTGGAGGTCCGTGAAGGCACACTACCTTGCTACAGAGGGTTTTGGGTGGACTGAATTCGTGGAGATATTGAGAGAGAAGTACTATCCTGCTCACCTGAAGCAGAGGAAGAGGGAGGAGTTTGAGTCCCTGAGACAGGGTAGTATGACAGTAGATCAGTACTACTCCTTGTTTATTGGGCTCTTGGACTTCGTCCCAGGAGTTGTATATTCTGATGCTGTGAAAGTAGAGAAGTTTAGAGGCGGGTTGAGATATGCCATTAAGGCCGCCATGGGTGCTACCTTGTACCCTACGGTTCAGGTAAAACTAATTGACAGTTTGTACCTTATGATTCAGTTGATTTGTCACAAGTTCGGAAACTTATTGATGTAACAGGAGTGTTATGACGCTGCTTCTCGGACTGAGATGATGGTGAACAGCCGGGAGGACGGCCAGGGGCAGAAGCGTAAGGCCCCAGAGAAAGAGGCAGAGACTGAGGCTGGAGGCGGAGGCAGTAAGGGCTGGAAGTAAGAACCACCCTAAGTTATTTAATCTATTTAAATTACTTACTTACTGCCTGCTTTTATACCTGCTAATCCTGACACTTTGACGATCACAGGAAGAAGAAGTTCTCCTGGAGGGAGAAGAAGAAGGAGCAGGCCAGCCAAAAGGGTAAAGACAAGGTCCCGTTGCTGACCGGGCCTACCTATGATGTGCAGCCTCTTAGATCTGTACCCCCTAAGGGTAAGCGATCTCACCTTGTGAATAAATTGTGTACTACACTACCCATTACCATCCTTGTATTAACCTGAGTGTGATATGATAATAGGTTCTGCACCCCAGCGCCACTTTCACTGCAAGCGCTGTGGTAAAGACCACCCGGGTGTCGACTGCACCGGGCAAGCGGTGGACTGCCACCACTGTGGGAAGAAGGGCCACAGGTCGTACGAGTGCTTCAATAATCCTGATAGCCGAGCGTACCGCCCACCGAAGGGGACTCAGGGCGCACCTACTGGAGGAGGTGGAGCCCGAGGTGGCCAGAGGGGGTCGGCGCCCCAAGCCCAGAGAGGGCAGCAGCAGCAGCAGCCGCAGCAGAACCAGGGCCAGAGGAACCCGCCGGGCAACCGTATGCTGAATGCAGCGGGAGCTTCAGGCGCTGGCACTAGCACCCAGCGCGGTGAAGGTTAGCATTTGAAACCTTAACCATTGTATGAAAGCATGACTACTTGTTACACAACGCTTTACCTTAGCATGAATGTGTGTTTAAGTTACCGCTTTAGATGGACAACTTACCTAGGAAACCTTTTACCTCTTAGGAGACTTCGATATCTGCTATCCCACACTTACAAGACAGAGATCACCTAGACCCGTGGAAGAAAGACGGGAATACCCTAGTGAGTTGTGTCATGTAGTCAGACCGGGCATGATACTTCTCAGAGAGTTCCTAACCCTAGATGAGCAAATCACCATAGTGAATGAGTGTAGAGCTTTGGGTAAGGGCATAGGAGGTTTTTATACCCCTGTATTTACTAGTGGTTCTAGAATGAAACTGCACATGATGTGCTGATAAGTGTGAAATTTATATAGTTTTATAGGTGCTTGATCATTATTTTATATAACTTTTTACGCACCTTCTCACACTTATCCTATGCTTTTTGTAACTCTTACTTTGGGTAGGAACTAATTCCAATTTATATGATAAAATCAGGAAATGATGACAGAAATGCATAGTTCTCCTCACAAGCTCTCCAACGCAACAACGGCGAGTAAAACGGACTTAGAACGAAGATTTTAGAGCCGAAATATGTTATGCCGAGCTTGTTAATACCTTTGAAGCCCGGATCAACACTCAAAATATACTCTTCGGTGAAAACAGCACATGGTCCGGGACTTAACACTTGCCCAAGGCCCGGACCATCAAGACAATGTCTTCTCGGCTGAAATAAAAACATGGTCCGGGACTTAGTTCCATACAAAATCCCGGACCATCAAAGGAAAACGTTCTCTCGGGTAAAATTCAAGGTGGTCCGGGACTTCACCCATGGACCAAGTCCCGGACCATCAACAAATTGTAATCTCCAGAATTCTGTACGCGACCGCCTATATACCAGGCGGACTTGCAGGCGGACAGGATACAACCGCCTGTTGTTGGGGCGGTTACACAAGGAAGACAGGCGCAACACACGTCCGCCTGAATATGAAGCGGACACACAGCGGTACATCAGGCGGACTTGAAGAAGAAATGTGAGGCAACCGCCTCATACATAGGCGGACAAGAGAGTCAGGACCGCCTGTTAACTGGCGTTCTCAAGGCGGACAAGCATATATCGCACCCAGAACAGAATTTCGCACAGTTTTCTTCTCCGATGGGCGCCGCATTCGAACTGCTACCTCATTAATTGCAGACGGTCGCCCACCTTAATTTCTGCACGCGTGACTCTGCAATCAATTGCTCTGCCCCCGATGAAATCTCTGACAGCAATTTTTCCAGATCTGCATATCAACTCCACCGCCTTTGACTACTACTGCGCCGCTCATCTCCTTGTCTGCATCCTGTTCCACGTATCTATAAATAGAGCTGCAAATCACTCTGCTCAAAACGTCCATTAATCGTCCATCGTCCAGTCATTCACCCCGATCCAAATCGCTCCACTCCATTCACAAACCCATTCACAAATCACCCGACACCATACTACTCCATCGCCCCCACCTTCACCTTTCCCATTTCACAAACATTCACTTACGTACACATCCATTTACAATTCACAAATCATTCGACCACCACCACACAAACGCACTCACGCCCCACCATTCTCCTATATTATCATCTGCCTCCTAATTTCTATCCGTCTGTCAGAATAACGGAGCAGGAGTCAGCAAACATGATTTCTTTTACTCTTATCTCTGCTCATTTATTTACATGTCCGGCTAGATTAATTATACTCTGGGAGATGGTTATTATTAGTTTGTTTTAATTGTGCACTTTATTTACCGGTTTAAGTTAATTATGATTTGATACGATTAATGTTATTATCTCGCTTTTTAATAAATCATGAGTTTATTAAATTGCTTTACGAAATCTATTTTGATCAGATCCGTGATAAATAGATAGGTCATATTAATTGTTATGTCTGTGGAAAATTTATTCTGATTGAATAAATATAGTATTTCAGATGCAAAATTATATTCCTTTTAACTAGCCGTTTACATGTGTTTTGCCTGAGTTTAAATCAAACCTTGCATGTTCTGGTAAACGAGGTCATTAGAATTTAGGATTTAAATAAAGACTATAAAAGGAATTTTGCCAATTTTTCTTAATTAACCGGTAGAATAGCATAATTAATCAAACAAGTAAACCTGAACCCAGAGTCCGTTCTTCCATATTCACAACCACTTTTATTTTCTGTTATTTTAATTATTGCTGTTATTTAATTCTTGTTGACTTTATTATAATTCACAGTTTATAAACAAAACAAAAATTCCCCCTCAATTTATAACCTTTGCTAAGTCTAGATAATTGTCACATAGTCCCACGGTTCGATACCTGGTTCCCATAAACTCTACTACAATAACCAGGATTTTGCAACCTGACGGTCGTTTGATTTGTTATTTTCTGAGATTATTTCTTGGTATTTAATAGGTCAAATTTATCGTTTGCAAATTGGCGCCGTTGCCGGGGACCAGACTCCTGTCTAGTCCTTAGCTTGGGTTATTATTAATTAAAAAAAAAACAAATATTATTATTACTATTATTATTGTATCTATCTATTTTTATTTTATTTTACTCTACTTTTAAATTTTTGTGGAATCTATTTTTCCTTTTTGCAGACTGTTGATGGTGTACACTCGTTCTGGTCAGACACTCATCTCGATTGGGACAGAATCCTTGACCCGAAATCGAACGTACCGCTCAGCTAGCCAGACGCCAACAGAGGTTCCAAAGAGAAATACAATGGCAACTCCTACAAACGGTAGCCAAGCAATGAATCAATTTAGCAGACGCAGCCATTCCAGAAAACCCAGTACTCTCCTTCCTACCTACCACTGAATTAATGAATAATGGAAGGATCTAAACTCTTCACATCATAACAAAGTCATACGAGAGATGCCCTCAGGCACATTTGACGGTTCCAACCCCAACGACGCCCTAGATCATGTCAACCGATTTCTAATAAATATTGATCAAATTGGGTGCTCAGATAGTCTCCTGGAGTATGCTAGAATGAGTTTATTTCCTAGCAGCCTCACCGGTGAAGCAATGGAAATGGTTCTACTGTCTTCCCTCTGGTATTATCACTAGTTGGGAGGAGATGACAACCAGGTTCTATGGAAAATATTATCCTATTTCTAGAACTAGGAATTTGGTTGCTGCTTTACTTGCTTTTAAACAGGGAGGTACTGAGACTATCTGTGAAGCATGGGATCGTTTTAAAGAAATGCTCCGACAGTGTCCTCATCACGGACAAGATCTCACGTGTATTGCTATGACATTCTTTAATGGTTTGCAGCATATACATCAAGCCGAAGTTAGATCAGCTTTGGGAGGAAACATCCTCAACCGATCCGGCAATGATTTCATGGCGGCCATGGAGACGTACATTGAAGAGGTTCGTCAGTGGGGCACCGAAGGTGGCAGAACTATGACAATGGGTGCAAAGGGTGCAAGAAATATAGATCCTTGGATGGAGCAGATGGCAGAGTCACAAGCTCAACAATCCACACTGGTAAGCTCACTAGTAAAAAGATTTGATGATTTTCTAATTAACGGTCAGCCTTCTCAGCAGGTAAAGAAGATAGCTTCTTCATCCTCATCTGAGCCTCTGTGCTCTCATTGTGGTGGTGACCACTCGTTTGAAGTATGCCCTTATCTGGAGGAGATACGGATCGCTGAAGAAGCCAACTTCGTAGGACAAGGGAATTACCAACCACCCTGGAACCGAAATCAACATCCAAATCTCAGGTATGGTAATCCCAATAATGCCTTGAATTCGAATCTTTTACAAAGTAATGTGCAGGGGACCCCCAGCTTCGCGAGGCAACCATACACTCAAGGCGTCCTCAGATGCAGATGGGCACACATTCCTACCACCACCTGCCAAGTCAGCTTCTGATGAAAAGATGGAAAGCTCCAAGATATAATTACTTCCATGGCTACCAACCAGAAGGAACAACAAACTCTCAACCAATCCTTGATGGATAGCCAGAGAAATCTGGAGCAGCAGATGAACCAGCTGCTTAACAACCAGCATCAAAGGCAGCCAGGCTCATTTCCATCACAATCTCAGCAGAATCCAAGAGAGACGGCCAAGGCCTTGAGGATCTGCAATTGTGGTGCATCTTCAGAGATCCAACCTGAGGATGAGCTCAGTGCAGCCGTGATTAAGAAGTGGCAAGCAGCTGGGAGATAATCAACAACAAGTGACTGCCAACAAACTGGTGAAAAGATCACCCATTCTAATGAATCACCAGAGCCTTCGGTCCCACCAGTGGTAGTTTCTGAGGAGATACAGGCTCCAATCAATTCTTCCCTTCTCCATCTTCTATTCAAATTGATGTACCTTCTTCTACTCCTAAGCGAATAGAGCTTCCATTTCCAAACAGGATGAAAAAGAAGTGTTTAGATGAGCAGTTCAATAAATTCTTAAGCATATTTAAGAAACTGACTATGATATTCCTTTAATTGATGCTCTTCAGGAGATGCCTAACTATGCAAAATTTTTGAAGGATCTCGTGACAAAGAGAAGAAAAGCAGGACAAGGAGACTGTCCACCTTACAGAAGAGTGCTCTACGGCATTACTTCGAGCACTTCCCCCAAAACAGAAGGATCCAGGCACTCCTATTGTTCCCTGCTTTATCGGAGATATAGATTGTGGAAGTGGCCTGTGTGACCTGGGTGCAAGCATCAACATCATGCCATATGCAACCTTCTTGAAGGTAAAAGGAGGAGAGCTTCACCCAGTCCCTTTTAAACTCCAGCTAGCCGACAGATCCGAGATAAAACCGATGGGAATTGTGGATCTTGTAGGAGTTGACCGCTTCATCTTTCCTGCGGATTTTGTTGTTTTAAACATAGATGATGATGTGGAGGTCCCACTCATTTTGGGTCGTCCTTTTCTAAGTACTGCCAAGGCGGTCATTGACGTGCATGATGGTAGAATCACCTTGAGGTACGGAGATGAGAAGATAGAGTTTGATATGAAAAAGATGATGAAGTTAAGTTCTACTTCAGCTCATTCAGTTATGTCGGTAAGTATGCAAGATGAGGATGGCGAGGTATGTGAACTTTCTACTGATGATGAGATTTATTCTATACTTTCTTCTACTTTTTCAGATTTTGAACCTTTAGAACATATTCTTATATTCTGTTGAGGATAAAACTCTTAATATGGATGTTAATACAGCTCTAGCACATGTAGAGAGAGGAAAACCAGGTTTTCAAGCCTATCGCCCTCCTTTGGAGAGACTTGATAAAGAAATCCAAAGACCTGTTCCTTCTATAGAGCAACCTCCAGTACTTGAGCTTAAGGAGCTCCCCTCTAATCTCAAGTACTGCTTTTTAGCTAATGATAATTACTTGCCTGTCATTGTTTCATCTTCTTTGACTTCTGGGCAAGAAAGCAGGTTACTTGAAGTCTGAGAGACATAAGAGAGCCATCGGATGGACTCTAGCTGATATCAAAGGCATCAACCCGGCCTTCTGTACACATCGTATCTATATGGAGGAAGACTACAAACCTGTCAGACAACCCCAGCGTCGGCTCAACCCTAACATGAAGGAAGTTGTCAAGACAGAGGTGTTGAAGCTTCTGGACGCTGGGATCATTTACCCTATATCAGACAGCACATGGGTAAGTCCTGTACAGGTAGTTCCTAAGAAAGGAGGTTTTGAAGCTGTTTAAACGACAAAGGTGAGTCCATTCCCCAACGAAAGATCACTGGATGGCGTATGTGTATAGATTATAGGCGTTTGAATTCAGCCACCAGGAAAGATCATTTCCCACTCCCCTTTATTGATCAAATGCTAGAGAGATTGGCTGGGCAGGAATATTACTGTTTTTTAGATGGTTTTTCAGGGTACTTTCAAATTCCTATTGCACCTGAGGACCAGGACAAGACTACCTTTACTTGTCCATTTGGTACCTTTGCATACAAAAGAATGCCCTTTGGTTTATGCAATGCCCCTGCCACTTTCCAGCGATGCATGCAGGCCATCTTTGCAGACTTCATTGAGCAGAGTATAGAGGTATTTATGGACGATTTTTCTGTCTATGGCTCTGATTTTGATGTTTGTCTAGCACAGCTTGATCTTATCCTTGGACGGTGCGAAGAGACCAACCTAGTTCTCAACTGGGAGAAATGCCATTTTATGGTAAAGGATGGGATAGTGCTCGGCCACAAGGTGTCTGCTAAAGGGATTGAGGTTGACAAAGCAAAAGTCGAAGTGATAGAGAAGCTACCAGCTCCCACTTGTGTAAAGGAAGTAAGATCGTTTCTTGGGCATGCTGGTTTCTATCGAAGGTTTATTCAAGACTTCTCTAAAATTGCTAAACCTTTGACTGATTTGCTAATGAAAGATGTTTCATTTATATTTTCTGAAGATTGTATTTCTGCTTTTAATTTAATTAAGCAAAAATTGGTAGCTGCCCCTATCGTTGTTTCTCCTGACTGGTCATCGCCATTTGAAATAATGTGTGATGCTAGTGACTTTGCAGTAGGTGCAGCCCTGTGCCAAAAGAAAGATAAGGTGTTAAGAGTTATTGCTTATGCCAGCAAAACTCTAGATGATGCCCAGAGAAACTACACAACAACTGAGAAAGAGCTCCTAGCAGTGGTCTTCTCCTTAGATAGATTTCGATCATATTTATGGGGAAGTAAAGTGATTATCCACACTGACCACTCTGCTCTTAAATATTTGTTTGCCAAGAAAGAGGCCAAGCCTCGCTTGCTACGTTGGATTCTTCTTTTACAGGAATTCGATATAGAAGTGAGGGACAAGAGTGGTAAACTGAATGTTGTTGCTGACCATCTCTCTAGGATGGTAACTCCTGACGACGGTATTCCTATTAATGAATTTTTTCCGATGAACCGTCTTCAGTTTGAAAAAGGTGCAAGAGCCATGGTATGCTGATATGGCTAATTTTCTTGTTTCTGGAGTTGTTCCTCATGATTTATCATATGCTCAGAAAAAGAAATTCCTTTCTGACTCACGCCATTATATCTGGGAAGACCCTCACTTGTTTCGAGTGTGCAGATAGCTTAATTCGCAGGTGTCTCCCTGATGATGAGGTACCTAGTGTTCTGGAGTTTTGTCACTCCAGAGAAGCTGGAGGCCATCATGGATCCCATCGGACGGCAGCCAAGGTTTTGGAGTCCGGATTCTATTGGCCCACACTCCATAAAGACTGCCAAACCTTTGTGGCTAGTTGTGATAGCTGTCAGCGCATGGGCAATACTTCAAGGCGACATGAGATGCCTCAGCAAAGCATTTTGGAAGTCGAACTTTTTGACTGTTGGGGTATCGATTTTATGGGGCCATTTCCCTCTTCACAAGGTTATCAATACATTCTGGTGGCAGTGGACTATGTGTCCAAGTGGGTTGAAGCCATACCATGCCAGAATGCTGATTCAAAGACCGTGTCAAGTTTATCAAAAAGCACATCTTCACTCGCTTCGGAGTTCCACGAGCAATTATCAGTGATGGGGGATCACATTTTTGCAACCGTTCATTCGATGCCTTGCTGGCTAAGTACGGAGTACGTCATAAGGTTGCACTACCGTATCACCCACAAACAAATGGACAAGCTGAAGTATCCAATCGAGAGTTGAAGTGGATTCTCCAGAAGACAGTAAACTCTTCAAGAAGGACTGGTCTCTACGGTTAGATGACGCTCTCTGGGCCTACAGGACAGCATTCAAGACACCCATCGGGATGTCTCCTTTTAGGCTGGTATATGGGAAATCTTGCCATCTACCTGTTGAGTTGGAGCATAAGGCGTACTGGGCACTTAAGGCCCTGAACTTTGACATACTGCTGCTGGTGAGAAACGCAAATTTCAGCTTTCAGAGCTTGAAGAACTAAGAGATAAAGCTTACAACAGTGCTCGAATCTACAAGGAGCGCACCAAGAAACTCCACGATCAAATGATCAAGAAACGTGACTTCAAAGTTGGAGATTGGGTGCTCCTCTACAATTCTAGATTGAAGATCTTTCCAGGAAAGCTTAAATCTCATTGGGCAGGACCATTTAAGGTGGTAGGGGTTACTTCATTTGGAGCCTACGAACTGGAAAACAAGAAGGGTGAAACCTTCAAAGTTAATGGGGCCCGTCTGAAAAGGTATACTTGTCCTGCTGATGTTTCTACTAACTTGCTTGGAGTTTCTTTTGTCCAGGTACAGCAGGATCTTCTTCCCCTGTTTCGGAGTCGGCGCCACCTAAAAGAGTCTCTACCATGGCGATTGAAGCATAAGTTCCGAAAGCTGCGCAACTTAGTTCTAGGAAGTTGTGGGACCCCTTCCCACTCCTCTTCCTCTTCTAATTAATCGGACTTATGAGTCTAGCTTGAGACTATAAAACAGAGCAGCTTGGTGGGAGGCAACCCACCACTTATTTTCAATTACAGGAAGAATTCTCTATCTTACCTTACATTATTTACACTGTGCTTAAAAAAAAAAAAAAAAATGTTATTAGTCTATTCTTATTTTCTTCATTAAGGAGTGCAGCGCATGAGGCAGTAATAACTTGAGTTCTTCTGGCTGTTTAGAAATTCTTTCCAGGCACATTTGCGCAATTCTACAGCTGAACTCAAGTGTGGGGTGGACCGTGCAACACACCGTGAACGGACTCTGGGGAGTATTCTAAATCCTTTTCACTCTTTACTGTTACACATATCCCCTCTGAACTACTATATGTCTTACTTTTGTTTCCCGTTGGATTGCTTGCACAATTAATTCTTCCAGCAATGAGGACATTGCTTCACTCTAAGTGTGGGGTGGGGTAACCTCCTTCGTAGCTTATCTTTTGTTATCTTTGAGCTCTTTTCTCTTGCATTTGTTTGACTCCTGCTGTGTTGCTCAACTTGGAAGGAAGCCATAGAGGAGGAATAATTGGTTAGCTGATAATGGGGTGCAAAATTTTTAAATTTTTCTGGTTTTAATTGATTAAAAATGAAGTCTATGTTCTATGATAAATGATTGAGAATACTCACCATCTGAACCCTGTTTTTAGCCTTGAGCCTTGGAATGTCTGGATTGAAATGGTTGGAAAAAGAACAAGGCAAGGTACTCCGCTGATCCTAAGCATGCTTAATTTTAATTCTGATCCAAAGTCAGGCCTCGTCCACTTGGTTATTAAGTCCTTTGGGGTGCCTCATCACCTAGCTACCTAAGGTCCTTGTGATCTGGGATAGTTGACCCAAAGCCGTTACATGGGTGGAGAGAAAAGTCTGTGGTGAAAGAACTTAAAAGCGCTTAAATTGAAAAAATGTGCAATCATTGTGCTAAATGAAAAATAATCTTCTCTATGGATCAAGAGTATGTGGCATTGAAAGGTATGATGGAATAAGATCTTACTTCATGCCCCTTGTCGTTCTAACGGTTTGAGAATGTAAAGGTGGATTGGCTCATTGCTAAAGGCGAGGTTCTTATGGTTTTGTTTCTCTATTATTAGCTTTGAATGACTTCTGTTTTATGAAAAAAAAAAATGCCCCTGTATTGGTAAAACTATAATCTTTCTTTGTGTCCTTCCTTTTGAGTTGAGTTTCATTCGCTTGACTTGAACTCGTGTTTGAGAGTTTTGCTTGAGGACAAGCAAAGAGCTAAGTGTGGGGTGATTTGATAAGTGTGAAATTTATATAGTTTTATAGGTGCTTGGTCATTATTTTATATAACTTTTTACGCACCTTCTCACACTTATCCTATGCTTTTTGTAACTCTTACTTTGGGTAGGAACTAATTCCAATTTATATGATAAAATCAGGAAATGATGACAGAAATGCATAGTTCTCCTCACGAGCTTCCAACGCAACAAACGGGAGTAAAACGGACTTTAGAACGAAGATTTTAGAGCCGAAATATGTTATGTCCGAGCTTGTTAATACCTTTGAAGCCCGGATCAACACTCAAAATATACTCTTCGGGTGAAAACAGCACATGGTCCGGGACTTAACACTTGCCCAAGGCCCGGACCATCAAGACAATATCCTCTCGGCTGAAATAAGAACATGGTCCGGGACTTAGTTCCATACAAATCCCGGACCATCAAAGGAAAAGTTCTCTCGGGTAAAATTCAAGGTGGTCCGGGACTTCACCCATGGACCAAGTCCCGGACCATCAACAAATTGTAATCTCCAGAATTCTGTACGCGACCGCCTATATACCAGGCGGAACTTGCAGGCGGACAGGATACAACCGCCTGTTGTTGGGGCGGTTACACAAGGAAGACAGGCGCAACACACGTCCGCCTGAATATGAAGCGGACACACAGGCGGTACATCAGGCGGACTTGAAGAAGAAATGTGAGGCAACCGCCTCATACATAGGCGGACAAGAGAGTCAGGACCGCCTGTTAAACTGGCGGTTCTCAAGGCGGACAAGCATATATCGCACCCAGAACAGAATTTCGCACAGTTTTCTTCTCCGATGGGCGCCGCATTCGAACTGCTACCTCATTAATTGCAGACGGTCGCCCACCTTAATTTCTGCACGCGTGACTCTGCAATCAATTGCTCTGCCCCCGATGAAATCTCTGACAGCAATTTTTCCAGATCTGCATATCAACTCCACCGCCTTTGACTACTGCGCCGCTCATCTCCTTGTCTGCATCCTGTTCCACGTATCTATAAATAGAGCTGCAAATCACTCTGCTCAAATCGTCCATTAATCGTCCATCGTCCAGTCATTCACCCACGATCCAAATCGCTCCACTCCATTCACAAACCCATTCACAAAATCACCCGACACCATACTACTCCATCGCCCCCACCTTCACCTTTCCCATTTCACAAACAATTCACTTACGTACACATCCATTTACAATTCACAAATCATTCGACCACCACCACAAAACTCACGCCCCACCATTCTCCATATATTATCATCTGCCTCAATTTCTATTCCGGTCTGTCAGAATAACGGAGCAGGAGTCAGCAAACAGATGATTTCTTTTACTCTTATCTCTGCTCATTTATTTAACATGTCCGGCTAGATTAATTATACTCTGGGAGATGGTTATTATTAGTTTGTTTTAATTGTGCACTTTATTTTACCGGTTTAAGTTAATTATAATTTGATACGATTAATGTTATTATCTCGCTTTTTAATAAATTACATGAGTTTATTAAATTGCTTTACGAAATCTATTTTGATCAGATCCGTGATAAATAGATAGGTCATATTAATTGTTATGTCTGTGGAAAAATTTATTCTGATTGAATAAATATAGTATTTCAGATGCAAAATTATATTCCTTTTAACTAGCCGTTTACATGTGTTTTGCCTGAGTTTAAATCAAACCTTGCATGTTCTGGTAAACGAGGTCATTAGAATTTAGGATTTAAATCTAAAGACTATAAAAGGAATTTTGCCAAATTATTCTTAATTAAACCGGTAGAATAGCATAATTAATCAAACAAGTAAAACCTGAACCCAGAGTCCGTTCTTCCATATTCACAACCACTTTTATTATTCTGTTATTTTAATTATTAGCTGTTATTTAAATTCTTGTTGACTTTATTATAATTCACAGTTTATAACAAAACAAAAATTCCCCCTCAATTTATAACCTTTGCTAAGTCTAGATAATTGTCACATAGTCCCACGGTTCGATACCTGGTTCCCATAAACTCTACTACAATAACCAGGATTTTGCAACCTGACGGTCGTTTGATTTGTTATTTTCTGAGATTATTTCTTGGTATTTAATAGGTCAAATTTATCGTTTGCATGTGCTTAGGAAAAGATTGGGATCCACAAGCTAGGGTCTATCGAGAGGTGAGGATGGTAGGTGACGTATCTATACCTAGTATACCTGAGAGTTTCCTTACCTTGGTGAGAAACACAATGGATATTGCTCAAGACTGTGAGGTTTATCCAATACCCGACATGACACCTGACGTTTGCATCATCAATTACTATGAACAAGGAGGGAAGCTTGGAATGCACCAGGACTGTGATGAGACGACCGAGTCCATCACCAGAGGAATACCAGTTGTATCATTTTCCATCGGCGATGATGCTGAGTTTATCTATGGAGACCAGAAGAGGATGGACCTAGCAAGCAAGATCATCCTCAAGTCTGGAGATGTATTAGTATTTGGAGGAGAGTCGAGGCTTGTATATCATGGTATTAAGAGCATTAAGCTCAATACCGCACCACCCACTTTAGTGAACGATACCCACATCCGACCCGGCCGTTTAAATTTGACTTTTAGACAGTATTGATGTTACAGCAGTAGCTAAGGTGTAACCTTGTAAAATACCGTTGGATGAATGAAATAAGAGTTTCCTACTTTCAAGTGTTGTGTTCAGTTTTGTTGTGATACCGATAATTCATAACTTCAGGCTATAGTAATGAAAAGGAGGGTACCATCTGCATCCTAGACATGGCGCAAGCCAAGGAGTCTGGTAATGTCATCACAGGTATGACAGTTACAAACAACAGTGAATTAGTGATTTATTGGGACTCGATGCTAATACGAGAGATAATCTCAGGTACCTTTCCTATTGATGGTATTAGTGCTTCCGTATTGTTCGACTCAGGAGCTTCGCATTCTTTCATTTCCTCGACGTTTGCTAGGAAGCTGGGGGCCACCCCCGAACAGCTTTCAGACTTTTCAGTCACCCTTCCTTCGAAGGAGAAAGTAGGTTGCACTAGACAGTATACAGGGTTAGAGATCAGCATTATGACTGAGACCTTCCCCATTGATCTAATTGAGTTCAAGAATTTGTTGGGTTTGACATCATAGTGGCATGGATTGGCTACAGAAGCATAGGGGCCGCCTTCATTGCGCAGAGCATCGACTACTACTGAAGGGGCCGAGCGGCAAGACAGTGTCATACCGCAGAGTGTGAGGAGAGAGAGACTGTCAAGATCGTGTCAGCATTGTCCCTGATGAAGGATGTTAGGAAGGGCCGACAAGCCTTCCTCTGTTATGTACAGGACACGAGACAGCGCGATGTGACGGACGTAGACATTCCAGTCGTGGTAGATTTTCCCGACTTATTTCCTGATGAGCTGCCAGGCATGCCGCCTGTGCGCGAGGTTGAGTTCGCCGTCGACTTGTTGCCAGGTACGGGCCCCATTGCTAAGGCACCCTACGTATGGCACCGGCTGAGATGAGGGAGCTGAAGCTACAGCTGGAGGATCTCCTCGACAAGGGATTCATCCGACCTAGTGTTTCTCCTTGGGGTGCTCCAGTGCTGTTCGTCAAGAAAAAGGACGGCAGTATGCGACTCTGCATCGACTACCGCGAGCTTAATGCGGTTACAGTCAAGAACAAGTACCCATTACACGGATAGATGATTTGTTTGATCAGCTGAGAGGAGCCAGTGTGTTCTCTAAGATAGACCTCAGATCTGGCTACCATCAGATTAGGATTGCAGAGGGTGACATTGAGAAGACAGCTTTCAGGACGCGGGTATGGACACTATGAGTTCACCGTTATGCCATTCGGACTGACGAATGCGCCAGCCATATTCATGGACTTGATGAACCGACTTTTTAGAGAGCATCTTGATAGTTCAGTTGTAGTCTTCATCGACGATATTCTGATCTATTCAAAAACCAAGGAAGATCATGAGTTCCATTTGAGACAGGTGTTGAATATTATGAGAGTGAACCAACTGTATGCCAAACTCTCTAAGTGTGAGTTCTGGTTAGACAGCGTGTCATTTCTAGGACACATTATATCAGCTAGCGGCATATCTGTAGATCCTGCTAAGATTGAGGCAGTAAAGAGTTGGCCAAGGCCGAAGACAGTCACAGACGTCCGTAGCTTCCTGGGTTTGGCAGGGTATTATCGAAGATTTGTGAAGGACTTCTCCAAGGAAGCCAAACCAATGACTAATCTAATGAAGAAGGAATCCCAGTTCTTATGGTCTGCAGAGTGTGAGCAGTCCTTTCAGACGCTGAAGGATCTCCTGACATCAGCGCCCGTTCTTACTATCCCTGAGGGCACTGATGGGTTCGAGGTATACTGTGATGCCTCTGGAACCGGTCTAGGCTGTGTGCTTATGCAGCACGGGAAGGTGTTGCTTACGCATCCCGACAGCTGAAGAAGCATGAGGTGAATTACCCCACACATGACCTTGAGTTAGGCGCAGTAGTCTTCGCTTTGAAGATCTGGCGACATTATTTGTATGGTGTGACAGTCACTATCTACTCTGATCACAGAGTCTACAGCATCTCTTCTCGCAGAAGGAGCTGAACATGCGACAGAGAAGATGGGTCGAGTTCTTGAAGGACTACGATATAGACCTGAGGTACAAAGAGGGCAAGGCGAATGGTAGCTGATGCCCTGAGCCGCAGAGCTCATTCATTGTTCACTTTATTAGCAAACAGCAGTATGATTGATGAGATACGAGCTGCACAGGAGAGCGATCACTATATGCAGAGTATCAGCAGGAGAAATGATAGATGGTTGTTTTGAGAGGCTAAAATATGACTTCGAACTGTGCGATGATGACATGATTCGACTGAAGGGCCGTTTGTGTATTCCGGAGTCGTCTCCTGATCTGAAGGAGAAGATACTCCAGGAGGCTCATTGCTCGTCCTTATCCGTCCACCCTGGTTCGTCGAAGATGTATAAGGATTTGAAGGTTCATTTCTGGTGGAGCGGGATGAAGAAGGATGTAGCTGAGTATGTGGCTAGATGCTTGACCTGCCAGAGGTTAAGTTTGAGCATAGGAGACCCGGAGGTTTAGTGCAGTCTATGCTATTCCTTGTTGGAAGTTCGAGGACATTTCGATGGATTTCATTGTCGGTCTCCACCGACTAAGGGAGGAGGACTGAACACGATTTGGGTCATAGTGGACCGTCTGACGAAGGTGGCAAAGTTTATTGCGATGAGGGATACCTGGAACGTCCCGAAGTTAGCAGACTTGTTCCAGAAGGAGGTGATCCGGCACCATGGTGTGCCAAAGACTATTGTGTCTGATAGGGACCCTCGATTTTTGTCCAGATTCTGGGGGCAGGTTCAGGAAGCCTTGGGTACAAGTTGAAGCTTAGTACGGCGTTCCATCCACAGACGACGGTCAGAGTGAGAGGACCATCCAGACACTGGGAGGACATGCTGAGAGCATGTGCCTTAGATTTTCAGGGGAGTTGGTTAGAGCGACTACATATGATAGAGTTCGCCTACAACAACAGCTACCACTCCTCGATACAGATGCCACCATTTCAGGCACTTATGGTAGACCGTGTAGGACTCCTTTATGCTGGGATGAGAACCAGCGAGACTACGCTCCTAGGACCAGAGTACCTAGAGCAGATTAAGGAGGATGTTCTACAGATTCGCAAGAATATGAAGGCAGCTCAGGACCGGCAAAAATCTTATGCAGACACCAGAAGGAGGGACATTGAGTTCACTACCGATGATATGGTATTCCTTAGAGTGTCACCCATGAAGGGGATATTCCGGTTTGGACAGTAAGGGCAAGTTGAGCCCAAAGTATGTTGGACCTTATGCGATTAGGGAGCGAGTGGGCCCATTAGCCTACAGACTGGATTTACCAGCAGAGTCGGGAGGGTGCACGACGTTTTCCACGTTTCACAGTTGAAGAGGTATGTGCCCCACCCATCGCACGTTTTACAGCCAGAGACTTTAGAGTTGGACCCTGCTCTACGATATGAGGAAGTACCACTCCGCATTCTCGATACGAAGACGAGACAGACTAGGAACAAGACCGTTAGCATGGTCAAGGTTCTCTGGTCGAACCATGAGGTGGAGGAGGCCACATGGGAGTTAGAGGACTCCATGAGAGCGAAGAGTACCCAGCACTCTTCTCTAGTAGTAGCTGTGTTACTTGTACGGGTTCGTGGTCAACCCTTTTTAAGGGGGTAGACACCACTTGGCTTGCGCACATGTTTGTGCATTAGGTTTGTTTTTGTGTTGTGTTTTTTGTTGGTATGTGTCATACATGTGGTTTGGACGATTGTATGTGTATATGATACATTTTATGTATGTATGTGCCTTGGTGCACCTGGTTGAATGTATATAGTACGCTGAGTATTTTGATCGATGAATGAGATGTGCATTTGTAGTGCTGTGTGTGAATGAGTATACCATGAGTTTAATTATTTAATAATGTTGTATGAATAGGACTAGGTCTGAACCTAGTGGGAGTTACTCCTAGCAATGGACTGTTGGTTACTTAGTGGAACTTGATTCCTTAGGTGAACTGTAGAGGATTAAGGACTTCGGGACGAAGCCTTTTTAAGGGGGGGGTAGACTGAAATACCCCTAATCTTTAAAATATAATTAAATGATCTATAATGTATAAGATGATTATTAAACATCTAAATATTATTGGGGAACAATCTATAAGATCTCAACAAGGCAAAACACGCCTTAAGATCGGTTAAGCCAAAAATGTGCTTTAAGACGCCATGAAGGTTGTATGACCCCAAGTAGGATCCAAAGTGGATTCCTAAGTATTATAATGAATCAAGGAACACAATAAGACCATTCTCAAAGAGAACTAAGCTCAGGAACATCCTGTGACACAAAAATGTGCGCTAAAACTCCTTAAAGCACGTTTTTGTGAGATTGCCTTTTTAATTGATTTTAATAGGCTTAAAAATTATAAATATCCTTAAATATGATATATAATCATATTATATCATATTAGGAATTTAATTCCAGAAATTTACGAATTTTTACAAATTTAATATTAAAATATTAATAAAACCCTAAAGTGGGGCCCGCATGAGTCAACATTGACCAAGCATGGTCAATGGTCAATTAATTGACTCATTTGAATCATGGTGGCCGGCTGCAATAAGAGAGGAGGCTGCTTAATTTCCTTGATTGACAATAATGCTACCTAATGTAAGACTTTTTCAAAATAATGTTACTTTTTACATTATTTTCAAACTTTACTTACCTTTCCCATCTTCTCCTTCCTCTCAAGCTCTCCAAGCTTGTTCTTGGCCATGGAAGGCAAGTCTAGCTCCTAAGCTCCTAATGTAAGTGTTTTAATGTCATTTTTAGCTCTTTTCTTCATCTTTTCACCACCAACACCTAAAATTCGTGGCTCATCTATTCCTATGGCTTATTCTCAGTGTTCTAAGGTTAGAACAAGAGCTAAACTCGGTTGAGACCAGTAGAGGGACCAAGGTTGTCCAAATCTACATTTTAAGGTAAAAATGTGCTTTAAGCTCATAACTTTTGATTCCCTTCGAGTTTGGCTGTGAAATTTTGGTCATAGACTCATCTTCATCTCCTTTTCATGTGGGATCTGTTGGTTAGCCATTTGGAGCAAGGGTGACCGAGATCCAAGAGAAATACTCTCTTTTAAGGCATTTTTCCAAGGTAAAACCTAATAACAAGGTAGGATTTCGAGATCTAACTATTCCCTATGTTAATATGGTAGATCTAACACCTTGTGGTGTGTTTGGTTCAGGTCGAAAATACCTAGAACTCCCCTTGCATTTTTAAGGTGATTTTTGCCTTAAATCTTACATTAATTATTCCTTATGGTTAAGCTCATGCTTGGAGTGTAACCATATCTTATTTTGTGTATTAAACATGTCTAAATCAAGTGGTGAATTTTCCTACAAGTGACCGAGCCTATACAAGGATAGATCAAGGTATAAACACCTTAAACTTATGATTTTTGCAATCTCTAAGTATATATATATATATGGCCGAGAGTGAACATACACATATAGGTCATATTGACCTAAAAATGTAAAAAAAAATGGCTAAGATAAATTAAGCTAGTCATTTAAGAGATTTAATTAACATAATGGTCAAATTATGACATTATGTGGAAAAATAATTAAACCATGGAGAGGCCGAATATATATGCTATATTTTGAGACATTTATTGTGTAATTTATTTTGCAAGATCAAGGTTGTAATAAGGCCATGTCATTAGGCCATTTTAATTTAAGTTTATAAGCTTATTTAGTTTTTTTATGCTTATAATTAAAGTTGGGGCCAATTCGTAATTATTAAGGAATTAGAAAAGCCGTGGGTAATTTAGAGCAATTTAGGGTTTTTAAATGAATTTAATAAAAATTATAACATTTTATAAAGTTTTGGGTCAAAATTGTAAAAATAGAAAAGTATAGGTCATTATTTGTAATTACCGAAAATTGGTTCCCATTTGGTATTAGGGGTCAAAGTTGACTATATAGGAGACTTTGACCAAGTTTAGAAAATTTAAGAAATTAAAATACTACCTTATAATGAGATACTTATTAAATTGTAAAAGATTTATAAGGTTTGGGGTGGTAATGTAATTACCGAGAATTAAGGGTAGTAAATGGAGTTTAGTAAAGTCCTTAAGTTATTAGAAATTTTTAGAAGTTTATTTGGTTAAATTTGGAGTTCATGTGAATATAAGTATATATGGTATTTTATGACATTGTTATAAATAGGTAACAAATGTAAAAAACCGTGAATTAAAAGAAGTATAAGGTTAGGAATAATTTTATAACCTTTTGGTATAGTTTGGTAATTTTTGGAATGGTATATAAGGTTTTATAAAGATATATGTATAATATATAGTTTTAATGGGGTTAGAAAACTATGTATTATAAATTGGAATTGAATTGTGAGTTTATAGAAGTTTAATGGTTATAAGTGAAAACCGAAAATACTAAGGCTGTTTGGTATTTAAAAACAAAATATAACTATAGGTTATAATTGTTTTAATGATTTAAATGTCATAAGATATGTTATATAACTATAAGATGACATTATATTAATTAAGAGGTGGATTTTATAAATATTTAAGAACATAGGTGCTGTTCGAAAATAATAACATTTTTAAATGGAATTTATAATATGGTTTTTAATGTTATAAGAGTTATAACATTTATAATATAAGAGATATTCATTAAAAAGAATGAATATATGAGACTTACCATATAATAAATAGTTCCATAATACACACATATAAATAAATATATGTAGTAGTGTAGAAAATGTGACATGGTTCAATAATCATAAATTATCATAATTAAAATGATAATAGTTAAGGAGAAAAGAATTATAAACATTAGATATGGAAATTCTAAAGTTAAGAGTATTCATGGGATAATAAGGATCCTAGATATTAGAGTATAGTTTACAGATGAATTATACCACATGAAATATAAAAAAAAGAGACAAACCTTAGAAAAATAAATACTAAGGTAAGATGCATAGTGCATGACAAAGGATCACACATACAATAATGAAACAAACTGTATGATGTACAAACAAACATTAAGTTACATGCGATAACAAGTTTAACAACAACTATACTAATATACAAACAAGACTACGCGTGTAATATAACACCTTTTCCCAATCTCGAGTTAAACCTAAAACCCGACAACATTGATAGTTAATAACGGGGGGTTAACCGGGAGGTGTTAGTGACGGTACGGGGTACCGTAGGGTGTTGTTATACAGTATGCTAATCAGTAGCATTGTATTGTTTAGTTCGTTAGAGACTACACAAGGAGCATAGGATCTTGCTGATTCATACTCCACCGTAATACACCAGGGTGAACGGTATGTTGTTATGTGTCTCTGATTGTCTCTGAGGGCTTCCTCAGTTCAGACTTCTGTGTGATCTGTGATAAGATTGTTTGTCTGAATGTTTAATTTAATATGCATGATCTTATATTTATAGCTGCTCATTATTTACTGTTGATGAGTTAACAGTATTGGTTCGTATATAAGAACCTATATATAAAACGAACTAGCGGCTATGGTGCTATCTTATACGAAAAATAAGGAACGTCAGAAAAACGTTGTAGCACTAGGATAAAATACATATATATTATCCAAGACTTTCATACGGAGCATTGGCCTTTCTATACGCCGCTCTCGTATCTAACACTGGATCCCGAGTTTACAGACTCCGGATTGGACTAATGATCTTGGTTGCTGTGTTAGAAAATTTGGTAATGCGATGCGATGGTATAATTAAGTAAATAATGAATGGAAGTAAAGCCAAGAGGATGTGGCTCTTGGTGCGCGCTGTGATCACAAAAACGATACCAGGATGTCCGCGTACGGGTCCGCAAGTATCAAGAAAATTTCCCGTGAGCTAGAATGGCTCGTTGGTCGGAGACTCTACCGTTGGAGTGGCTACTGCCGTGGGTGACCCGCCATAATATATGGGTAACTAGAGACATGTCGTTTAATGAGACATGTCACTAGGTATAACTGAACAATAATATTTGAGAATTATACAGTGGCGAACAATATTGGCTTCTACACCATGGACGAGTTAATACTTGTTTATTATCTCGTTGTTTCGCGTTCATTGGTTATACTTGTGGTATATATGTGTTGATGGTTGTGTTTGTATGAATGTTACTGTTATTTTTACAGTTTATATATTAAAATGGTATTGCATGTAATGAACCTCATGCTCTCGACCAAATAATTGAGGGGTCTTTGGGGGCATGACGGGGCATGTGATGACATACTCAGCAGGGGCTGATTCCATACCACAAACCATCTTTATTTCAGGTGATTAGCTGGTGGGTCGCAGCGAGACGTGACCATTGTGATATTACAGTTGGTTTAGACTTGGTACGGTGTGATACTCAGGTTGTTTTGGACTCGGGTTGTTTAACCGAGGTGTATTTGGTTTAGATGCTCACGGTCTGTAATAATTGTTGATGTTAGATTTGTTTTAAGTTGTTTAAGTTCTACTATCTATCTCTTGTGGTCACTGCGGGAATACGTTTCGCAAGTTGATTATCAGGTAAATCGTTATCACCCGTATGGGCGAGTGATAACAGTGACACCAGTAGGGCGATAGTTTATTATTTACCGCTGCGAGATATTATTGTGCGCGACTTCTATAGGATTATTAGGAACCGACTTAGTAGGGGTGTTACACTCTTGGTGTATGTATAGGTTGTATTCCAATTTGGTTTCAACTTTCCCTTAGCTTATCCAAAGCTAGTTTACTGACTCACGTCGGGCCACAGGGGCATACGAATGTTGTTTTCGGTGTGCTTGGGATTACTATATCTGACACGCCTTGGGTTTAAGTTAACCGTTCGATATAACTGGACGGTAACGAGGTTGGTAACGAGCTTAGCATGAGATTGGCAATAATCTCTAGGCTCACTATGTATACTAATTATGGTGGAAGGTTCCTTGTGTGAACCGTTATGTATTATATTGTGCTACGCAATTTCCCTTGCTAAGCTATGTTATATATATGTTGGATGTTTAAAATGAATGCCATGTTATCATGACAATTGGTTGCGCGTATCCCGGTAGCCGATGGGCGCGTTAACCATACCAGCAAAAGGTTGCTGACCCCCTCTGGGGGCTCCATATTTTATTTACAGGATGAGGATCGAAGAAGCGGAGTGGCTCTAGATCCTAGGCTGCTGGAATACTTTTGGATCTTGTAAGATAAACCCGGGATGCGCCTGTGCTCCCGTAGTGTTGTTTATTTTGGTACTGTTGTTTACAGTGACAGGTGTTTAAGGTTACAGTTGGTATGTAAGATAAATACTCGGTATGGTTTGGTTATGTTTATGTATGGATGTTAGGACCTATGCTCGGGAGTCTGATCATCAGACCGATACACTTGTATTTATTCTGCCTAGTTAACCACGTGGGTGGTTAACGGCGTTGTAGCACCATAGTGTTTAGTTGTTGTTTAGTTGTTTGTTTCCGCTGCGAATTTCGGTAGTTGGTAAGTGCGTTGTAGGGGTGTTACAATTAATACGGATGATCCTTCATTCACCCCGGATTTTTTATATGTTCGAAGTTTCTTTTTACCTTTTTGATGTTCGGTCTAAGTCTTATTTCCGCTTCTTTTGGATGTTTGGTTTGATGTTGGGCACAAGTTTGAGACTAGATTAGTCCGCAATTTCTCATTCAAGTCGGAGAAATCATCAACAAGATCTCCTTGTACTCCGAATCTTGCATTTCTGATGCATCATCAGCTTCTTGTAGCACTTCTTAATTATGGATGCTTTCTTCGACTGCTAGATAGACAACCATCCGCAAGGATAAAGTTGACCCCAGTGGTCTGCCCCTTTAGGGTTCGCCGTCGCCACTCTCGCTTCAGCTTTTGGTCTTGGAGATCTGCTGATTTCTTCAGCTTTTGTGTCCATTAGTTGGTTCCATCTCGTTGTTCGTGTTTCATCTTTAGTCTTATTCCTAGGCTTGTATTGCTCGTACTTTAATATATCTTAACTCTTTTCGAAAAGAAAAAAAAACTCGAGTCAGGTTCGGGTTGAGCTTAACCCGACCCAAAACCCGAAATTGACAACCCTACTCTACTTACCTACGATAAATAATATTACTCACACAATAAGCTATGAAATATATAAAACAATAACATAATTTCACAAATGACGTTACGGGCATCACTTCAACATGTTCAATTCACCAACTACAGATGTTAAATTACATTCACCCAATCACAAGTTATCTCCTTTTTTTTCCTTAGCCATTCACAATTATTACTCCCCCGTTAACAATATCTGTCATTTTAGAAACTTGCACACTTGTTAAAGAAAGTACAAAAATGACGCATGTACCCCTAATTTTTACTTTTCTATCTAGATAATAATTACTTTTTTGTTGAATAGTAAGGTTAAACTTGGAAAAAAGTGTGTCAAAAAGCTAAAATGACATATATTTTAGAACAAGAATCACATCCTAAAACAATAAATATTAATTAACGGAGGGAGTACTATTTTATGGATATATTTATTTACATAATAGTTTATAAGTGATCTTTTACTCATTAAGTGAAAATAATTCTTATGTCATTAAGTAAAAATGGTTTTCGAATGATCATTTCATTTAGAGGTTAAAACAAATACTAAGTCACCAAAGCAAAACGTACCACCTTAGATAAATAAAAATATATATAAAATCATATTAATTTTTGTTGTTGATCAGTAAACATAATTCATGAGCCCACATAAAATTTATTTTCCAAATTAGACATTATACAAAATGCAAAAAATGTAACACTAATTATAAACCTAGGAATCAATTAATATAAAACGTTTTGTATGTAATTAATATTGTATATTATAATGAATAATTATAGAATTTTTATATGATTTTGCATAAATTTATAAATAGACAAAAACAAAAGGTATATAAATTATGTAGATATTATTTTTAAATGGAAAACAATTTTATTTTTGGAAAAATAACATAAAAATCACAATTAATATTGATAATTAATACAAAATATTTGTGTGCCTTTATCTATAAAACATTAAAATTATTCAAATAATTGTTCCAAATAAACTTCTCATAAAGATTGCATATTGAATTACCGCAAAGTGTTGGGTAATTTTGATTAAAAAAAAGGTGGTGAATTCATCACTTATCTCCGGTGCCCACATAAGCCATGTTTTTCTCTGAATACCGACCTTTCCTTTAGTCTTTCCTATTTTTAAAGAAAAAAGTGTCATATTTTCATTAAAAAGTGAGATCAATCATTCTTTCGCGATTTTTTTTTTGTTTTTTCCAAGGGGAATTAATATTTTTTCACGTGAGAGAACTTTATACACCAAATACTATAGATCTAAATTTAGAATTATCTATAAAATTATACTAAAGTTCCATTTAATATTGACTTAATAAATTTTATTCAGTATATTTCTATTTTTTAATTTATAAAAGAGTCAGCCAGACGAATTTTAACAAAATCACAAAGATTAATGAACTAAAAAACCAAAGGTAATCTCGTAGAACAAAAATGAGTTCGGAATAAAAGTGGGAGGATGAAAGAAAGTGAAGTTATATGAGGATTGGTGTGTTAGAGACCAAGGTGAGCCCATATTAAAAAATTGTATGGCTGGGTAGATGTTCATATAGTTTTATTGGTTACTCCACTTCATGGCAATTGATTTTAAGATGGAACCTCCTAAGTTATTGAGTCTTACTAGTCTATTGAGATTGAACTACATGGCCAACAAGTGGATGTAGAGAAATGACTCACTCATCTTTAGAGACTTATAAAAAAAATTATTCCGGAGGCAGGGGCGAAGCCAGAAAATATTTGTAAGGGGGGCGAGATTTTTTTTAAATAATATTTTAATTAATATTTTAAAATTAATTTTATATTTATATTAATATAATTTTTAATATTTATAATTTTATTTTTAAAATTGATATTAGATATTAAATTTGACATAAAAATAAAATAAAATTGAAATATATAGATTAACATATAAATAATTTTGTTTTACCTTTTTTTCAAATTATAAAAAATTGGTATACTAACTTATATGATAATGCAATTAATATAAAACAATAGTTCTAAACTAGTACGTAATTTTGATATTATTTAATTTACACAAACTGTAATAAAAAACTAAAAACACTTATATTATGGATATAAGGGGTATATGATTACTAAGAATGACATAATAATATGTTTACTTTAGACTACATTGTTAAAATAAAATATTAAGAGTTTTCTTATCTAATATAGACTAAATTTTTATAATATAATTTATAAAAAAATATTACATATTAATAGACATAAATTGATAATAAATAAAACTTAGTGATATCATGTGATATTTTACAAAATTTTATGGGGGCGAACAAATATCTATTAACATAAATAAAACTAAAAACACAATAAAGTTAGAACTAATTTAACTATGTACCGAGGGAGTGGGGGGCCGCACACACCACCCCCCCTGTCTCCGCCCCGTTCCGGAGGGGATTAAGTGGGTCATATTTTCATTCAACATTAGGGTGATTATTATTTTTCCTTGTCCTTACATACAATCTTAATACACTAATTTTTTAATGAAATGCATAAAAGTGTTACCAAAGAAGCACATCACAATATTAATAAACTAAACACCAAAAGTAAAGGGGAAAGAAGACAGAAATATAAGTTGATAAACTTACCAATGATTGTAGATTAAAAATAATAATAAACTTACTCATTTGATTAATATTCAAAAGAGTATGCTCTATGGATAAGAGGAAAAAGAGTAAAACCCAAGTTGGTATTTTCACTATAACATTATTGGTTTTTTAGGGCAATCTACATTATTGGTTTTAGGCCATCATCACAGTCTAACATGACGCATTTTTAGAGGCAACCGTGAGGGTAATTGTTCACCTACCCTTATATTTAAGGTGGCAAGTTATTGATTGCATGTTGATATGTTGTTGTTGTGTTAGAATAGATGAGAATCGAAGATGAGAAAGGCAAAGGAAGAATAAAGTAGAATAGAAAAGATATGAAAATATGTGTGATTGTTTGATCATTCAAGAAAATGTGTAAGATAATAAAATATTTAATGTTGTTGATGTTAAATTATATGTTATGTTTAAACAGTCTAAATAATTTTAATACTATTTTACAACTATAAATTGAACACTTCAGATTTAGTCTATAATTTAACACTATTGTCTTACCTACTTACAATTAACAAATAATATTACTCACACGATAAGTAATGCATGAAATATATTAACCGATAATAAACATAGTAAGACAAATAATATTATCCGCATCACTTCAACTTGTTTTGTTCACCAACTACCATTGTTAAATACATTTCCACCCAATCATAAGTTAATTTCTTTTTTTACCCACTCATTTTTATTACTCTATTATGGTGATATTTAATAAGATAATATTGTAGATATATGTGATCTTTCACGTCTTTAAGTAAAAAATAATTCTTCATTTTAATGATCATTTTCGTTTTGTAAGAGTTAAAACAATACCAAGTTACCAAAAGAAAAACACATACTATCATTTAGATAAATAAATGGTATTGACATAACTAAATAAACATATTGTTAATTAGTATGTATAATTCATGAGTCACATTATGGTTTTATATTTATTTTCCAAAATTCATATTCTATACAAAATGCAGAAATATAACAGAATATTACTAGCAAACAAATAATACAAACATTTGTACATATTTATTTAGTTATAATATCATGAATATTTATTAAACTTGTACTATCATTTTTACGGAGCTTTCTAATATAAAAAAGGTAGAATGTATACAATTTAGGTAGATATAATACATATAATTATTCAAATGAATAATGGGTACAATTTCTTTATTTTTTCCACAATAACATAAAAAAACACAATTCAAATGATAATGTTGTAAAACTTCAATTTGTGTATTAAATTATCTCAAAGTGTAGGGTAATTTTGGAATTTGAGAAAAATAGTGGTGAAAAGTTAATTCTAAATGAAGTGTGGAGGAGGGAGACAGGAGGTGGATTGAAGGCGAGAGAGTAACGGAATGAGTTATGAAAAAGAGGGGTGAATGCAAGTGAAAGGACAGTAGACTAGGTGAGGGGGAGACGTAAAGAGAGATATAAACAAGAAAATGAGGAGCTGGGTAGGGGATTGATACCGGCTATGATGTTGTGAGGTTGAACTATATGACGAATAAAATGCATGCTTTCCAATATTCTTTGTCCTCTAATTTCAATTTTCTCATTATAGGAAGATGGATGGTCGACTCATTTTTAATGACTCTTCATTTTTTCCGAAAAGAATAAAAACTTTCAAATGGGAGTCATGAGTCATTGATTTATTATTTTTTGGGTTGATTTTCCTATTTATTGTTCAAAGTGCATACAATCTTAATACAATTAATTTTTTTTGCTTGAATATAAAAGAGTTTACCAAAGAAAACCTTTCAACCAAATGAGAAAGATTAATGAACTAAGCAATCAAAAGAAATCTTAGTTGAATTACATTAGTAAAAGATCATGTATCTTTCACATAAATTGCACTTGAAAAATTACAAAAAATTTCATAGATATTTTTAATAATGATTGAAGGATTTTCTTTTTTGAAAAAAAAAACCTCAATGGATTGATCTTCAAAAGATTATACTCCATGGATCATGTGAAGAAAGTAAAACCAATCCATTTAATTGTAAAGTACGAACTGCATCCTTAAATGGTTTCATATAATAACGTTTGAATAAATTATTTGGTCATAATATAATACTTGCACCTGAAGTCAAAGGAATCTCATCAGATTAGTCATAGACAAATGTAAATAATTATTTAAAACCTTTAGCATCACTAGATGTTCTAGCAAACATTATAATCATCACAACGCTACTAGTCTTGAATAACTATTTGAAATCCTTGTTGTCACTAGAAGTTCAAACAAAACAACATGATCATCATAACACTACTAGGAAAAAGAGGTTAAGCATTGGAATAGTTTATAGCAAATGACCTAGCTTTCATCTATCTACTTCTCCATAAAATTGTACAACTCTTGCCGATTCGTTAGTTGACAACTAACTAAGCTTAGAATATGTGTTTTCTAAATTGTCAAATGAGCATTTTATCATCATTTTTAAGTCAAATTTCAACATCACTTGCATCACTTAGATGAGGTTGCTATACATCCTTTTGCAACAAACTATATCCAACTCTAAAACACGATAAATTAGGGTAGGGTATCCTTACCTTAATCCCATACTTTATTTCCAATTCTCATATTGTCTTTCTCCTCTTCTACGTGTTTGTTAATGGTGGCCACGGGTCCGGTTCCACCGGTTCCAGTTCCGGTTTCACCGGTTCCGGTTCCGGTTTCGGAAAATGTGTATTCGTATTCGGACCGGTCTGGGCGGTTCCGGTTCCAGTTTCGGTTCTGAAATCTGGATTCGCTTCAGATTCGGTCAAAAAAACGGTTCCGGTTCTGATCGGTTCCGACCGGTTTCGGAGCGGTTCCGGAACGATTCGATCGGCTCCAATTGCTTCGTTTTAGCTCCGATTTGAGATCCGTTTGAGCGCACACGTTGCTCTTTTCATCCACTTTACTCCTAGATAGGTTTTCTTCAAGTTTATAATCTTAAATGTGTAAGATTAAAGACTTAGGAATTTTTATTGATTTACAAAAAAAAGGACAAAGAGAATTTTATATATGATTCACTGCCTCATTAAAACCTTATTAGGTAAAAACGCATTGGGAAAACCCTAATAAGGAAAAAAGGTACAGCTACTAAAGGGTTACATGATTTCAATTGCAAGTCTTAAAAAAAAAGATTACAGCTAACACCCCTACCGCTAATACCGTCATTACCGTACCATACTTACCTTCGCAGCGGATACTACTTACTCAACGGAGGGTGTACAATGCCGTTAGTCACCCACGTGACTAACAAGGCGAGTTACAATACTACATACTATCGGTCTGATGAATATGAACATACCGAGTACTCTACACACATACAATACTTCCCATGCATACTCATCCATAATTCCAACGTCTCCAATACAATACTATACCGAGTATACTACAATCCTTAATTACCGATACAGTTTAACTTCCAAATTCGATACCTTACAAGTACAAATCCTACTACACACAACTACCCATGCTTACGTAGCAGTCCCCGTCCTACTCTCTCGAACGGTGATCAGCTTCGGGTACCTGCACACTAAAAATGGTCCCCCGAGGGGTCAGCTTACGCTGCGCATGACCTTCGCATATACCGCGTGCTAACCGCGGTACATCGACTACTTTGGGTCGAATATACATGGAGTTCATTTTACATGCATACATACATACATACCATTACTATACAATACATTCATCAATATTACATACGCATACAAGGTACAATACTTACCAAGGAAGACATTTCTATAGTCAACCGTTCGTATAATTACTTACTCGTTGCTACTTCGGGGTTGTCCGATATTCATTACTCTACTCATACCTACTCTTTACTCTTACATACGACACTCCATGTTCGATACTTACTCGTAATGCATTCTTACTCCATACTCGTTACTAATGCTTGTGTACACTCATTACTCAGTACTCCTTACTTACTCATACATACTCAGTACTCACTACTTACTCATACATACTCAATACTCAGTACTCATACATACTCATACTCACTTCTTCTTACTCAATACTCATTACTTCTCATACGTACGCAATACTCGTTACTCATACTTTGGTCTCTGGGCTGAGTCATACTGAAGACTCGCCACCGGACCTACAATACGAGGGCTGTACGATCAGCTCCTCAAATACTCAAATGTCCGTACTACCGGACTACTCGTATTCCCAACACTCTTCTCTCAGAGTATAATACAATCTTACAGATTAGCCTAGAAGTATCTCTCTCGATAACCTCCACTGGCTTAGGGAATTACTACTGTCTAGTATCCTCAGGTTTAAGGGTTTCCCCAACATATCGGATACTCTCATATACGGGACATACTTACATTAGTCGGGTCCTCTCATAATGGGTCGACCAATTACTAAGGGGTTTGGAGATCCCTCATCATTCTTCACTACTCTCATGGTTCATATTTGTACCAAGATTAGTTCCTCTACCAGAGGTTACTTACTTACTTCCACTACTTATTGTGTGTGGATTATTCATTTCGATTCTTCTATCGTTATCGGGAGGTTGTTACTCCCGTACACTCTCTCACATTCTAGTGAGTTTATTGGGTTGCGTTATCGTTGTGATTCGATAGTTTAGTGCGTTGTTATTGTTCCATTGTCTCACAATAAGACTCTTACTACGAGTCATTACATACAAGACTCATCTATGAGTCGATCTACGCACCAAGTAAGCCACACAATCAATTCAAGAAAGGTTAGCTCATGCAACATACAGCAAGACATGCAAAGAAAGGCAATAAACCGTTTTCATGCTTTAGTCTTGATTAGCCGGCATACAGCACACAAATCAATGTAACTCGGTTAGCACGTGGGGCATGAGAAAATCATACCTTTCACCGGGTTAGCTCTACCGTGTGTTCCCCCGTTCCTTGGTTCACACTTGTTCCTCTGATAATGTTCCAACATATAATTAATACTTATTCTTACAATACACAAATAATCGCTACTCCCGTATTTACCCCTTACCGTTATCCCGGTGTACTTAACGTTCTTATACTTACCACTTCCTTACTAATCCTCTTACTTGTTTCCCATTTACATACTTATTGCTTTACCATTAATGTTACACTAATGGTGTATTACCAAGGTCCTTTATATATGTACATATCCTTATATATACATACATATGATTACTATGTTACTATTTTTTTTTTTTTTTTTTTTTATAAGTTAGGGCCGACCGACCCACCGACCGACCCAACCCTTTGGGTCGGTCCATTCCAGTAAGTTTTCCGTCTTCTGAAATTGTCCCGACCGACCCAGAACTGTTCCGACCGACCCATACACCTCTGGGTCGGTCCATGCCGAAGTTTCGGGTCTGTTGTCCAAGCTCCGACCGACCCACCGACCGACCCACCTCTGGGTCGGTCGAAGTGCGAAACTTCGACAACAGAAAATTCGAGTCCGACCGACCCACTCCGACCACGGCTCCTGGGTCGGTCCATTCCCGAATGGTTTGGTTCTGTGGTCTGTATCCGACCGACCCACCGTCCGACCCAACCTCTGGTCGGTCCGGTCCAGAACCTACCTACATTTTGTTTTTCACTTCTTTCCTTACTCATTTCTTCCCCAATCTTCCTACATGTAATCCCACATGATTTAGCACTAATTAGGCTTCCTAAAATACCTTAATCCATCCATCAAATCCATTACTAAATCCATCAAATAACTTACTCAATTTCCTCACTTCTTTTCCACACTTGTAACAGTTTTTGTTACTCTTATGCTACAGATTTTTACAACTCAATTCTCCATCCAATACTTCCTCAACCAATGTCATTCCTAGCATTCTACATATCTCTACTTACCATACCAATTCATCCCCAAGTCAATACACTTTCTATACCCAAGTTCCAACACTCCTTTTACCAAATTCTGCACATTAAATTCTTCCTAGTTTCACAATACATTTTGATGCCTCCCTTGCTACAGATTTTGTAGCTTAACTCCACATACTACTATCACTTTTCCATGGCTTCTAAACATCCTTACTATCCCCAATACATACCTTGGTTTTTCCCACTCACCAAGTCATTCCTTAATGCACAATTCCTACCGAAATTTTGCCATAACTCATCTACTTTCCTTACTTATTCACACACATCCTTTCTCATCAATACCTATTCTACCTATTCTAGCCAAACCACAAGGGTTCTACCAGCACACATATACAATCCCAATACAACAATACTCCTTCAATCACAATACCAATACACATATACAATTATACTTGGCTCTAAGGCCTACAATCCACATACTTACTCTTAAATACACAAATTTCACACATTCTCAATACTAGTACAAGGTTTTGGGTTCTTTAAATGTTTTGCCCATTCCCATTACACTAATGCAATAAAATTTACATTAGGAAGGAGCTCTTACCTTGAGCTTTTATTTTCCTTCTTTCCTTTCCATTCCTTCTTCTTCTCTTTCTTGTTCAAACCGATCACATGGGGATGGAGTTGCCAAACTCCATCCCATCACACCCAAGCACACAAAGACACATAATTAATTCTAACCTCTTATATTATCATTAACTATATGAAGGTTTCAAATTACAAATTTAGGGTTTACCCTTGGTTTTAGGAGGGGTTTTTAGCCCTTGGTTCAAGAAGAGAATCCACCACCATTGGAGAGTTGAAACCATGCTCAAACAAAGGAAAAACAAGGCATTAAAAGGGGCTAAAAATCGGCCACCATAGAGAATGGAGGAAGATGGGTTTTTCTTGAAACTTTTTACCTTAGGAGAAGAGGAGACTCCAAGCTTCACAATGGTGTGCTTTTCTCTTCAAATGGGGAAAACCCATGGAGATGAAACTCATCCTTTTCGAATTTTGAAAAGATAGAAATGTAGAGGAGGATGAGGGGATTACAAATATGTAATTTATTTTGCATTTGGGGCTCTCATGTAGCTAGAGCTTGTGGAGGAAGTGAGGAAGCCATGGGAGCTTCCTTTGGGGCTTCAAAATCGTCCCAGCAGAGCAAGGAGGAGGGAGGATCCGATGGAGAAGGAAGGAGGGAAGAGAGAGAAGAGAGAAATGAGGGGGAGAGAGAAAAGTAAGTGCCTTTTTGTCCTTTTGTTCTACTTTGCTTTTTGACTCTACATTAATTTAGCTAGTTACATGTGTGTGTGAGAGAGAGCTGTTTACACTAATAAAACCGGCCCCCACACTGTTATACTAGCTGGAGCGTTTTTTCGTCTTTTACAGAAAACGCTCGTTATTTTACCCGGTTTTGATACTATTCACTAACCGGGCCCGTTTTCCGGAATTTTCTCGTTTCTTTATTTTATTGGTTATTAAGCTTCCATAATGCTTAATAATTATTATTTAATGATTTATAATTTTTACGGGTCTGTTTGACCACTTAAATCACGTTTTCGGGTTTCCTCGAGAAACGTGCGCTAATGCTCTTTAGCGTTTTAATACATTTCTTGGATCCGTTTTCTTCGGGAATCATTCCCGTTACTCATTAGGCATGAATAAGCCTTAGGAATCCTTACAATACTATAACCGAGGTCTCGTACCTCCTATGGTTATTAACGCTCATTTAGCGTTTTCCTTTTTTCTAAGCGTTTTTCTCATTTCTTTTGGATTTATTTTCTTTACCAAAAATTACTTAGGCACTATTAGGCCCTTAAATACTATATTAGATAATATAATCACCATATTTAAGTTCGGGGTATTTCAATCTACCCCCCTTAAAGAACTTTGCCCTCAAAGTTGGTGAATCTAATACTGTTACTCGTACAATACTCTATGCTAAGGTTATGACCTCTACATATAATTTGTCAAACTCCAAATGTCTGACATGATGCATACTACGCATCCAAACAGCATGTCACTGCATGCATAGCAATCGAAAATATCCGTTTTACTTCTCTCCAAGGGGGTCCACCCGAAGGCAATTAGGTACCATCCTCCCCCAATGGAGAGTGATCCCTCAGGTACCGGTCACGTTTGAACACTTACGCTTTCTGGTTCACGGCCGTCATGACTTGAGCACTTACGCTTTCTGGCTCTACGGTCCTTTGGTTCTGATCAAATTCATTTGCACATATAGAGATCCTCCGGCACTTACTCATACTTACTTACTCATACTGTACTCATACTTACTCATACTTACTCGGGACTACGCTGCCCCAGTGCCTTTGGAAAAATACAAAACACACACTGTTACCGTACCATCGGTGTAGTGGTTTCAAACTACTCTACACTTCCACGGACTCAAAACTAGCTTCTCCTCCTATGGTTTCGACCGGATACCCGTGCCTAGGCATGGAGGTCCACTAGCGCCCGTGGGAGCGGTTTCAAAACCGATCCTCATTCTCAATTTTGAAGAAAACATTGTACCAAAATAGTTTGGAAATTCATTTTGAAAACTTGCATACATCTCCCAATATTCATTTATGATGATTATACCTATTACTAGTGTCATTGTTGTGACCACTTAAGGGAGCTTCCAGAGTCCTTCAACCACAATGTGATCAGCATTGGTGTTGAATTATCCTTCCACCCCAATTTGTGTTCGGCTTCCCTTGATCGCTAGCAAATCAAGTCCACTCCCACTTCCCACCTCAATACAAACAGACAGATTGTCAAGCATTATTTCATTTTCTATCTTGTTAGTCTTGCTACTCGTAATCATACACATACATTTTCCAATTTATATTGCTCACTTACTTGCTTACTAATCATTCCATCCGTCATTACTACATTTCCTCCAACTACTATACTCAAGAAATTCGTGGGTATACCATCCCATTAAGTTGCTATACTCCAATTTATACTCATAAATACATCGGTTGTACACCGATTCATACTCATTACATACTTCGGTTCCATACATACTCATTACATACATCGGTTCCATACCGATTTATACTCCTCAAGTCTCCCATACATACTCATTCTTCATACTGTTACCAGTCGGGGTACTCATTCCCCTGGAGTTTCTCTACTCCTTTTTCCTATACTTACTTCCCAATTTACCACAATTATACAATGAGTGAATACAAATGTTTATGTAACATAAGTATCAATCATTAAAACAAATACCTTTGCGCTATGCGCATTGTAGTTTACGCACCTATCACGTAAAAATACATTTCGCGGTTTTCGCTCTACCCCCCTTAAAAGGGATTACGCCCACGTAATCTACCATGTGTCAACATTGGACATTGGTCGAGGGCATTCAGCCGTCAAGGAGTGGTTCAGCTTCCATGCGGTCTATTATACAATGTTTCTTGATCAACGGGTCTTAACCGTATTATCGGTTAGTCCCTGCATCAAGAATTTTCATCGGAGTTATTCAACTCTTAACCGGATTCGGTTCTAGCCTAAATGGCTTTGAGGCATTGGTGATTAGCCTTTTATTCACTAGGTGTATAATTCTGGGCCCACTAGCTTCTGCTGCGCGACCCTGATAACTTAGGTGATTCGCCCTTCTCGTTATCCTTAACGTGTTACACATCACCTTTTGTCCCTCTTGATGTGGGAACAAGGTTTATTAACCAAGTGTGGTATTCCTTTACCGTGCTCGAACTCGATGAGTTTTAGATTTATCAGCTCTTTGGCAATCTATATGCATACTGTCGTGTCTGTAGTGATCATTCACTTGATTTCTCCGACTTATTGTCGGTTGAGGTTAAGTCACTACTGGGTTGTAGTGCTTCCTCTACTGTTAGTAGCTTCCGAATTGTACCAGTTTTCTGGTTCATTACAAGTGTTCTTTACTTGTATGACCTTGCATTCTCAATGCATCGGTCCTTGTGACTTTCTTAAGTCTCCTTTCACCTTTATTCCTGTGGAATTCACATCTTGTGATTGTTGGTGTTTGACACTCATCGTGTCTCCTTGGCCTTAGGTCGCATGGTTTGTTTCTAGGCTTTTGCTTGACTGGCTTAGGCCATGTCTACTGGTGAAAGGAATAGTTTACCACAATTTACCTTTCCTCATATTCCACTCGATCATTACCGCTCAAATGCAATACCAAAACACTCAGTCCTACAGAGTGCAGAGGCGTAAACACTTGACAGTAACTCTCTTTTGAGATCGCAATAGGACTGATTGCTACTCTTTCAAGTGGTGCTTCATCATTTGGTGCAGACTTCTGGCTTATTGCCCAGTCTGTCCACCATCTTGTATTAACAAGTCCATAGCATTGGTGATTATTCATATACATTGGTGGCCTGATGCGCACCATGTTCTTACAGATTCCCCAATATTGGTTTACATGGCATCCACCGTTGCTGGCTTCAGCTCATGCATTTTTTCCTTTATACAATGGTTCCCCATGTATTTGGCAAATACAGAATATGGTATTCCTTTATTTTTCTGAGCTCTCTGAGCATCATTGGTTTTATAACCGGTTACTCCTTGGTTGTCACAATTGCTGTTGAAGCTTATTTCACATTGTTTGGCAATAATTATATGCTCAAGCTTGACTACGTTAGTAGTTCTGAAAGGAATATATTTCCCGACAGTTACTGATGGTATCCCTTTCTTGGGATCCATATGTTCACCGCTCTTGCGGTCTCACATTTATGAGGGGTATCCTTGCTTGTTGGTCAATAAACTTTATTAGTGTCGTCCTTGACTATTTTCCATGTGGTCCATAACTGGTTTTGCAACCGTTGAACTCTGTAATGTAATAGTTCCATGGCGTACTGGCCATATTGCCTAGAGCTCTACTCATCATAGGCTGTTCCAAGGTGGTTACTTCTCCATATGCCATAGAATAGCTTGGAGGTGATACTGGGCTCCATGATAAGATCGTTGCATCACGCTTCCGTTCGTTGGAGGCCCTTTCGTATCCTGGTATTGATTGATACCGTTTATTAATTTGGGGTATCCCCTGTCAAGTGGGATCCCTTCGGTGTTCTAACCGAATGTTCGTTCCAATTGTGGTGTTCTTATCACGATATTTCGTTCAACCTTGTTGACTTGATACCCTTTATGGATTGCTCCTGGGTATTACTGATTATGCTATTGCATCTGCTTGATGTTTATGAGTATGTTCAGTTTGTTATCCCACCTTGCGGTTCTGGATCTGAGTTATCCGTTGAGGGTTATAGTGGCTCCCGTTCTTAGGGTAGACCATTGGTGTTTTTCCTTGTGTTATAACGGATTTGGTATTCCCTTCCGGCGATGAATGGTATTTCCGGTACCTTGCCACATCACTCTGTGTGTTTGTGGTAGTTGTTCTGGGAATCCTATCCCGTTCATTGAACACTAAAGTGTTAGTGTTAGGCATTGCCTTACTGTTTTTAGACTGCGTATTCCTTCCAGTCGTCATGTTTTACTTTAGTATATTCGAGACATGTCCAATGTCTTTATTCAGTTGTTGGTGCTTCTCGCACTTTAAACTCTTCATTGTTCTCCTGGAGTGAGTTTCTGACTCCTTAGCATGTAGCTTACCTGAGTTTCCTTTGCTCGTTTGAGGTATCTAACTGTTTCTGTTTTGTATTTACTTATGGTCCGTAGAACAGAGTTGACTACTTCCCGTGTTTCGTACACTACATGTATACATACGTGGGGTACCGTCTTGGCACGTTACCACTTACCTAACTATTGTCAGGCCCGCAAGCTCCTTCGGAGTGCGGTCGTCCCACATCCCGATATTTGGGGTACACTAGTAGTGTTCGTCACACGCCTAGGTGAAGTATTCTATTGTCAACTCTTCTTGTATCACTCTATGATACTCACCGATATTCCATCTGTTGGGTTTTAAAATCCAATGTTTTGAAAGAAGGTTTGTGGTTTTTGGAGAAAATTTTGGTTTTTGAAATAACGGTTCGGTGTTAAAGAAATTCTTCATGGCGTTGCCAAGTTTGTGGTCTTGACCAAGTTCAGCTTCTTGCTGATTGGTATACTCTTAATACAATGGTCGGGCCGCTAGGCCTTCCCGAGGGTTCATTATTTAACATCCTTAGGATTGGTGATCCTGCATTTGCTCCATTCGTCATAGTGGTACTGTAGTAAGTATTTGCGATTTGGTAAAAGTATTCCAACCGTTCTGTTGTTGCTGCTGCACTTGCCCTAGGCAAGTGCGCGGGTAAGTTGTTTTTCAGTTAACGTATACCGGTTACGGCATCGTTTCCATCCATAGTTGGTGGTCTTATTAGATCTTCCTTTGATCCTTTGATCTTGGTGATCGATCTCCTGAGTCGCTTCTCAGTATACTTGACATGTCTCACACCTTCAGTGTGGTTAACGAGACTTGGCTTGTCCTTAGGAACTATGTTGTGGTCCTATAGGTGTCTGTGTTATGATTTCTTTCATGGTTATCTGAACTATGTTGTTTGGTTATTACAGCCTCTTGGCATGTAGGTTTGGTATTAATCCAACCTCGACTAATTCCTTAGTCGGTTTGTATACCGTTGTTGGTATCATCAAAGATTACGGTCCGTAGACTCTCTTGTCTCGGCTTGTTACTCCATTTTCCTTGCTTCATTGCACGACTGTGCTTCTCTTCTTGCTGGCTACACATGGTCCTCGCGACTGCGAAGCATGTCGCCCCATGGTGCCATAAATTTCATCATCCTTGTGTTTAGGATCTTCATTCCTCCGCCATTAAGTGCGGTCCTTGTCATTTAACGGGAACCGTCTTCGGGACTTCCAGTTCTTGGACTCGACCGTATGACAGGTTCTTTTCTAATAAGGTTTACTTGCAACTGCCAGATCGGGTGTTACCCGAGTGTGAGAGGTCTTTCCATCTCTCTGGCGTTATTCTTCCCATACTTAATACCGTGGGTTGCGGAGGGCGGGGTATGGTTGTTGTAGGTTCCGATTCACACGGAAGTTCCTATCTAGCGTCCTCGCACACTAGCACTCAACCCTTAGCCCTAAGTCTCTACTTCCTAACTCGGTACTTTCCTAAACTCGGTATTTCATCCATCAGAGCGATACTTCGCTCTGATACCACTTTTTGTAACACCCCTACCGCTAATACCGTCATTACCGTACCATACTTACCTTCGCAGCGGATACTACTTACTCAACGTGGGTGTACAATGCCGTTAGTCACCCACGTGACTAACAAGGCGAGTTACAATACTACATACTATCGGTCTGATGAATATGAACATACCGAGTACTCTACACATTACAATACTTCCCTTGCATACTCATCCATAATCCGAACGTCTCCAATACAATACTATACCGAGTATACTACAATCCTTAAATTACCGATACAGTTTAACTTCCAAATTCGCATACAATACAAGTACAAATCCTACTACACACTACCCATGCTTACGTAGCAGTCCCCGTCCTACTCTCTCGAACGGTGATCAGCTTCGGGTACCTGCACACTAAAAATGGTCCCCCGAGGGGGTCAGCTTACGCTGCGCATGACCTTCGCATATACCGCGTGCTAACCGCGGTACATCGACTACTTTGGGTCGAATATACATGGAGTTCATTTTACATGCATACATACATACATACCATACTATACAATACATTCATCAATAATTACATACGCATACAAGGTACAATACTTACCAAGGAAGACATTTCTATAGTCAACCGTTCGTATAATTACTTACTCGTTGCTACTTCGGGTTGTCCGATATTCATTACTCTACTCATACCTACTCTTTACTCTTACATACTTGACACTCCATGTTCGATACTTTACTCGTATACATTCTTACTCCATACTCGTTACTACGCTCATGCACACTCATTACTCAGTACTCCTTACTTACTCATACATACTCAATACTCACTACTTACTCATACATACTCAATACTCAGTACTCAATACATACTCATACTCACTTCTTACTCAATACTCATTACTTCTCATACGTACGCAATACTCGTTACTCATACTTTGGTCTCTGGGCTGAGTCATACTGAAGACTCGCCACCGACCTACAATACGAGGGCTGTACGATCAGCTCCTCAAATACTCAAATGTCCGTACTACCGGACTACTCGTATTCCCAACACTCTTCTCTCAGAGTATAATACAATCTTACAGATTAGCCTAGAAGTATCTCTCTCGATAACCTCCACTGGCTTAGGGAATTACTACTGTCTAGTATCCTCAGGTTTAGGGGTTTCCCCAACATATCGGATACTCTCATATTCGGACATACTTACATTAGTCGGGTCCTCTCATAATGGGTCGACCAATTACTAAGGGGTTTGGAGATCCCTCATCATTCTTCACTACTCTCATGGTTCATATTTGTACCAAGATTAGTTCCTCTACCAGAGGTTACTTACTTACTTCCACTACTTATTGTGTGTGGATTATTCATTTCGATTCTTCTATCGTTATCGGGAGGTTGCTACTCCCGTACACTCTCTCACATTCTAGTGAGTTTATTGGGTTGCGTTATCGTTGTGATTCGATAGTTTAGTGCGTTGTTATTGTTCCATTGTCTCACAATAAGACTCTTACTACGAGTCATTACATACAAGACTCATCTATGAGTCGATCTACGCACCAAGTAAGCCACACAATCAATTCAAGAAAGGTTAGCTCATGCAACATACAGCAAGACATGCAAAGAAAGGCAATAAACCGTTTTCATGCTTTAGTCTTGATTAGCCGGCATACAGCACACAAATCAATGTAACTCGGTTAGCACGTGGGGCATGAGAAAATCATACCTTTCACCGGGGTTAGCTCTACCGTGTGTTCCCTCGTTCCTTGGTTCACACTTGTTCCTCTGATAATGTTCCAACATTATTAATACTATATTCTTACAATACACAAATAATCGCTACTCCCGTATTTACCCCGTTATCCCGGTGTACTTAACGTTCTTATACTTACCACTTCCTTACTAATCCTCTTACTTGTTTCCCATTTACATACTTATTGCTTTACCATTAATGTTACACTAATGGTGTATTACCAAGGTCCTTTATATATGTACATATCCTTATATATACATACATATGATTACTATGTTACTATTTTTTTTTTTTTTTTTTTATAAGTTAGGGCCGACCGACCCACCGACCGACCCAACCCTTTGGGTCGGTCCATTCCAGTAAGTTTTCCGTCTTCTGAAATTGTCCCGACCGACCCAGAACTGTTCCGACCGACCCATACCCTCTGGGTCGGTCCATTGCCGAAAGTTTCGGTCTGTTGTCCAAGCTCCGACCCACCCACCGACCGACCCACCTCTGGGTCGGTCGAAGTGCGAAACTTCGACACAGAAAATTCGAGTCCGACCGACCCACGTCCGACCCACGGCTCCTGGGTCGGTCCATTCCCGAATGTTTTGGTTCTGTGGTCTGTATCCGACCGACCACCGTCCGACCCAACCTCTGGGTCGGTCCGGTCCAGAACCTACCTACAGTTTTTGTTTTTCACTTCTTTCCTTACTCATTTCTTCCCCAATCTTCCTACATGTAATCCCACATGATTTAGCACTAATTAGGCTTCCTAAAATACCTTAATCCATCCATCAAATCCATTACTAAATCCATCAATAACTTACTCAATTTCCTCACTTCTTTTCCAACACTTGTAACAGTTTTTGTTACTCTTATGCTACAGATTTTTACACTCAATTCTCCATCCAATACTTCCTCAACCAATGTCATTCCTAGCATTCTACATATCTCTACTTACCATACCATTTCATCCCCAAGTCAATACACTTTCTATACCCAAGTTCCAACACTCCTTTTACCAAATTCTGCACATTAATTCTTCCTAGTTTCACAATACATTTTGATGCCTCCCTTGCTACAGATTTTGTAGCTTAACTCCACATACTACTATCACTTTCCATGGCTTCTAAACATCCTTACTATCCCGTACATACCTTGGTTTTTCCCACTCACCAAGTCATTCCTTAATGCACAATTCCTACCGAAATTTTGCCATAACTCATCTACTTTCCTTACTTATTCACACACATCCTTTCTCATCAAATTCATACCTATTCTAGCCAAACCACAAGGGTTCTACCAGCACACATATACAATCCCAATACAACAATACTCCTTCAATCACAATACCAATACACATATACAATTATACTTGGCTCTAAGGCCTACAATCCACATACTTACTCTTAAATACACAAATTTCACAATTCTCAATACTAGTACAAGGTTTTGGGTTCTTTAAATGTTTTGCCCATTCCCATTACACTAATGCAATAAAATTTACATTAGGAAGGAGCTCTTACCTTGAGCTTTTATTTTCCTTCTTTCTTTCCCTTCCTCATCTCTTCTCCCTCTTGTTCAAATCGATTTTGTGGGGATGGAGTCACCAAACTCCATCCCAACACCCAAATTACACAAAGAGGACATAATTAAACTTCTAACCCTTATATATCTTGACTAATGAAGTTCAAGTTACCACAAGTTAGGGTTTTACCTTTGAGTTTTAAGAGAGGT
>CM041778.1:301154936-301419278 GCA_023374045.1 Limonium bicolor
AGTACTAATAAGGCAGATGCTCTTTTTGATTTAGTGCACATTGACACTTGGGGTCCTTTTAAGGAGTTTACCTATGATGGGTTTGCTTATTTCAACCATTGTTGATGACCATAGTCGATGTACATGGGTACAGTTACTGAAACGAAAAGGAGATGCCTTCAGTGTTATAAAATCTTTTGTTGCCATGGTAAAAAATCAGTATGGTCTCACTGTTAAAGTCATACGAAGTGATAATGCTTTTGAACTCGGTTCTAGCAATGAAGGGAAGTTGTATTTCAGTGAGCAAGGCATTATACATCAAGTCAGCTGTCCTTACTTCCTCAACAGAATGGGAGGAGTTGAAAGGAAGCATCGGTTCCTTCTTGAAATAGCACGTGCCCTGATGTTCAAAAGTAATCTCCCTATGTTATGGGGGGGAGAGAGTATTTTACATGCCGCTCATTTGATAAATAGGATGCCAACACGTGTGTTCTGCTTTCAAAAACCCCTTATGAGATTCTTTTTGGGAAACAGCCAAATTATCATTGGTTACAGTCATTCGGCAGTCTCTGTTATGCTGCTGTAACTGGACACAAACAAGATAAATTTGCTGAAAGGGCACAAGCTTGCATTTATCTTGGTCAACCTGTGCATCAGAAAGGGCACAAACTTTGAATCTCCAGACCAGACAGGTCTTTATCAATAGGGATGTTGTTTTTCATGGAATCATTTTTCCTTTCAAACACATTCCCAGTTACTTGCATCATGATTTGTCACATCTCATTCCTCAGATTTAATTGCCTCTGAACCATACAGTTATGAACAAGCTTGTTCTGATCATCGATGGATTGATGCAATGCAGAAGGAGCTATCTGCTCTGAAAATAACAATACTTGGGAGCTTGTTTCAAAAACCAATCAACAAGAAACCGATTGGGAGTAAATGGGTCTATAAGGTCAAGCTTAAAGCTGACGACAGTATTGAACGTTTAAAGCTAGACTCGTGGCCAATGGATTCTCTCAAAACGAAGGGTTAGACTACCAGGAGACATTCTCCCCGGTAGTTAAATTCACTACAGTCAGAGCTCTCCTCATTATTGCTGTCAAAAGGGGGGGGATGTCTCTCAGTTTGACATCAATAATGCGTTTTTGCATGGAACCTTGGATGAAGAGGTATACATGGTGCCTCCCAAGGGTTACTTATCACCAGGAGATGCTAGAGTATGCAAGCTGAAGAAGAGCCTTTACGGCCTTAAACAGGCTTCTAGACAGTGGTATTCTCGACTGTCGGTTTTTCTGAAATCTCTTGGATATAATCAATCTCTCAATGATTATTCTCTCTTCATCAAGCGCTATAATGATTCTGTCACATATTTGATTGTATATGTTGATGACATTCTAGTCATAGGGAACAATATTGATGAGATTGATTCTTTAAAGCGGTGCTCTAGACCATCAGTTCAAGATAAAAGATCTTGGGCATATCAGCTACTTCTTGGGCATGGAATTTATCAGAACAGAAGCAGGCTTTATCATCTCTCAACGAAAGTTTATGACTGAAACTCTTAAAGAATTTGGTGAATCTGATTGGAAACCTGTTCGTGCCCCTTTGGAACATGGTTTTAAAACTTGAGCAGGATCAGGGAACTTCTCTGTCAGACCCTACTTTATTCAGACAGATTATAGGGAAATTAAATTTCATGACACACTCGAGACCAGACTTATGCTTGCTGTGCAATACTTAAGTCAGTTTATGTCAACCCGACAGATTTACATCTTAGATCTGCTTATCATGCTTTGAAATATGTTAAGGGGACTCTGGGATATGGTTTGTTACTTAACAATTCAAAGTCTACAGATCTTATAGGATATTGCGATGCAGATTGGGCATCATGTCCTATTACTAGAAGGTCTGTTTGTGGATACTTTATCACCCTAGGAGGAAGCCCTCTTTCATGGAAATCAAAGAAACAGAATACTGTAGCCTTATCTTCAGCTGAAGCTGAGTATCGGTCGTTAAGGAGAATAACTACTGAGATAGCATGGCTTACTCGGCTGCTTCATGAATTGGGTTTGGAGGATATAGAACCTGTGGCCTTACGTTGTGACAATAGGGCAGCGGTTTACATTGCTAAAAACCCAGTTTTCATGAGCGAACTAAACACATTGACCTTGATTGTCACTATGTCCGGGAGAAATTACAACAAGGTCTAATTTGTGTCAACCACATTCCTGCTCATCAACAACTCGCTGATCCTATGACTAAAATTCTACCTGGGAAGCAGTACTTGACTTTGTTTCCAGGTTTCAGTTTACAGAAGTTTGATGATTATCAGACTAAATCCAATCCAGGCTTTTGATGTTTCTTCGGCTCAGGATTGGGGGGGCATATTAGATTAGTTACAATAGTTGTTATTCGGCTGTAACTATTTCTTTCCAATACTATGTGTTTCATGTTTCTTAGCTTCGCATATAAATACAGTCTCCTATGTATAGAGTACTATTCTGGAAAATACATTTCTCACTCTCGTTTAATAAAAGAAGTTCTACCGAAGTTAGTCTTCATGTCGCTTCTCTTCTTCTTCGATCCCTGTTCTCTGTCCTTCTAAAGTGAGATGTTGGATCCCGCACTTCCTATTTTTATGTTACCCATCATAGCTAGTTAGCCTAGTTTTTTTATGAGTATCTCCGTATGTAGTGTCTTTAGTTCGATGTTAAACTATTATGAGTTGGATAGGCAATTATCGTCTAGGATTTTTGCTGCGAGGAGAGATAGTATCATTTTTGTTAGATGTTTTTATCAGATAAGGTCCGTTGGTCATCCAGGTTGTGTTTGTCATCTAGTTTGGCATGGGATTTACGGTTTGATTGTTGCTAGTGTAGTGTAACTAATACTTAATCGTTAATTTATGTTAGTGGTTAGAAAAAAAATGCCAAAATAGAATGATCTCTATCAAAGTTAAAGCTAGAGACTCAAAAGATGTGAAGATGCAATGGTGTCGTTTGGGGACACAGCTTCTCAAGCTTCCAGTAGCTGACAACTTCTCAATTTTTAAAATCAGCAGGTTTCCACCAAACGCCCAAAACCAGCAGCTGACAGTTTTTACAAAATTATCAGCTGACAGCTTCTCAATTTCCCCTCTACTTTTTAAAACACAATCCACCAAACACTAAACCAGCAGCTGTCAGGTTCTGTAAAACCATCAGCAGACAGCTTCTCAATTTCCAGCAGAGGACCCAGCAGCAGCCCCCAGCAGCTGTCCCCAAACGAACCCAATGTCTCTAGGATACAAATGTCATGTGCCTGTAATCTTTGTGCCTGAGCAATGGGTCACTAATCCGATGAAGCAGTTTCTGTCACATCACGATCTCTTTTGAGATCTTTCTGACCGTTTTATCTCTGTTCTCCCACCTACAGCTCACTTTCAATGCAAAGGTCGGTTGGCTGTTTACCAATAGTTCATCATGATCGCGTCTCAAATCTGAAATTGCGGACGAGCCTTAGCTGTTTAATAGAGAGTATATATTTCTATTAAACGCAACCACAATACAGTACCATATATTCGCATATAAGTAAAAAATTTTAAGAAATAAAAAGATAAATGATTACGTGGAATAAAAAGGATTAAAGAGTGTTACTTAATAACAAAACTCAAAATTTAAGAGTACTGCAGAGAAAGGTGTAAATATTGACAGAGGGAGAACTATTCTATACACTACAGGATAGTCTCGGTGGACTATATATAGGGGATAACATATCAGTTAACATCAGCTAACTAACTGAACTAACTATTCTAACACTCCCCCAAAGCTTTAGGTCTAACAAAACCTCTAAGCTTGCAAATTACAACATAGAGAGATATATATATAATGTTATCCTCTTAAGTCCAGCATTCCCATCTTCTTCATTGCATATGTATAAACTCCTTCCTCTAGCGTGCTTGGTCAAAATATCTGCTATTTGGAAGCAACTTGGTACATACTCCAGGTTTCTTAGTCCTTAAGTTTTGTCACACATGACAATCCAACTCTATGTGTTTAGTGAAGTTCGTGAAAAAGGAGATTTGTGCAATGTGAATTGCAGAGAGATTGTCATAATGTAATGGGACAGGTTTTATTTCCTCAACTTGCGACTCATGTAACAAGTGAGTCAGCTAGCTTAGTCAGCAATCACCTTCGTGATCGAGCGATATTCAACTTCTACTGAAGATAGTGAGATGAAAACTTGCTTGTTTGATTTCTAGCTGATAGGTGAAGCTCCAAGGGCTATATAAAAATCCGATACTGATTAAGCTTCTCGGATTAGTATCATTTTGTCCGACTTGAAGATCAAGTGGGAAGGCACAATGGAGCTTAGATGTGATAACAAATCAGCTATCAGCATAGCACACACCCGTTTCAACATGATTGAACCAAACACATTGAAATTGATCGCCACTTCATCAAGGAAGATTGAAGGATGACTAATTAAACTAAGCATATCACTTCAAAAGATCAAGTTGCAGATGTCTTCACCAAACCTCTCATAGTCCTAGATTTCAAACCTCATCTCTAAGCTTGGAATGTAGAATATCTACAGTTCAGCTTGAGTGGGAGTGTTGTTTGGTCTATCCGAACAGGCACTATTGTTGTAATATTAAGTGTTAGTGCTATAATTATTAAGTGACTAGTGGCCGTTCAATTGTAGTTAATCCTTGGTGACTGTCCAGCTATAATTAATTATAATTGATCAGCTGATTATAGTTCCTATGCAACCTCTCTAGAATTCTCCTCTCTCTTAAACAGTTCTATGACACTCTCCTCTCTTAGACATTCTCTTTATAAATACGGAACGGAGACCCTGGCGGAGGAGCCAGGGTAGAAGGTGGCGTCGATCCACGTGTAAGCATATGTTGGGAGAAAAAAAAGGAAAAAGTAGAACGGGGCATCCGTGCAAGTAGCGACTTCAGACGTAGTTTATTGAGTAAAAGAATGAAGGTATAACCATCGATTGCGCTCGCTATCAGAGAGCAAACTCACCTCAAATTGCAATTGACTCACATATTTCAGCTCAACTATGAAAGGAATTCGCAACTCACGCAAATAATTGTGAACAAATCGTTGCTCAATCAGAGCATCATGACTGTATCAATTGAGCTACAAACGTCATGACTACAGAGCATATCAGCACATCACGCAAACATCATCTCAACTCAAAATCATTCATTCGGCTCACACAAATCACAACAGCACAAAACAATGACAACACAACGTGACATGCAAACCATCAACTGATCAACGATGATCGATTTTTGCTCACTGATTCACAAATCAAATTCATAAATCTAGCACTGGACCAGAATATCAACCAAATTCATCAGACATGTATCGCATCAGATTATCAGTTTGCAGTGTCGATGAATCAGCACTGACAATACGAAATTTTAGTTGGCGATAGGAAACCTAGACAAAAAACACTATCAATGGCTGCAATACAACAATGGAGACTGATGGTATGCACTAACGATGAGCAATGACGATGAAGAAAATCAACTTTCTCACATCAGAATTGAATCTGATGGTATTGAATTGTTGTAAAAGTATTGGTTTATTTACATAGGATTATATTTTCAGTTCACTTTTGTTAAAGTTTAATATACATTCTGTTGTGTTAGTGTAAAGTAAATCATGTTTCATAAGTGAATCAGCAGTGTTTTTATAATGCACAAATGATTTAACAAAATGAATCATAAGTGTAATAAAGTGAATTATTGTCTGCTATAATTTTATCTCTCAATAATGTCTTCAAATTTATGATAATTAGTGCAGTGGTGTTATTCTAGTAAAACTTGAATCATCATTGTTATATAAGTGAATAATTATGTGGTATAAATTTTTTTATGCTAAAAGTATAGTTTAATAGTAGTGTAGTAGTATACAACAGGGTTTAGGGTCTAACGACCTCTGATTCACTTTTTAACAACTTTTGATTCACTTTTTAACAACCTGATTCATTTTTTAAACTAAAGATTTACTTTTCTTAAACCTCTTATTCACTTTAGTTAAACAATCTCTATTTACGAGAATCTCTTTTCTTAAACCTCTGATTCACTTTTCTTAAACCCATGATTAAGTTTATAAAAACCTCTGATTCACATTTCTCAACCTCTTAATCACTTTAGTTAAACAATCTCTGCTTACGAGATTTAGTTCTCTGCTTACGAGATTTAGTTTTCTTATTACCCCGATTCATTTTGTAACAACTTGTAATTCACTTTTTAACAACCTTTAATTCACTTTTCTAAAACCTCTGATTCACACTAGTCAAACAACCAGAACTACTTTAGTTAAATAATCTCTGCTTATGAGATTCATTTTTTTTAAACCTCTTATTCACTTTAAGCAACTCTCTGATTCCATTTTCTTAAACATCTGATTTACTTTTTTTTTAAATCTGATTCCTTTTGTAAATCTCTTATTCACGTAAAAATGAATCAACAGTGTTAACAAAGTGAATCATATGTTTACGTAAAATGAATCAGCAGTGTTATGAAAGTGAATTATTTTTGCTATAAAATTCAGTTCAGATTATAAAGTTTCATATACACTGTGATGTGTTAGTGCAAAATGAATCTTATGTTTACAATGTTATAAAAGTGAATTAGTTTCTGTAGAGCTTTTATGTTTAAACTATGAATTTATTCATGCAACAGTTGAAGCAGCAACTGTTGATCAGCTGGAAATTGGTTCCACAGCTGCTTCCACGTACACGTCACGACAAGTCTACTAGTTTCAGTCAACCGATACCCACGTTTCACTCACTCATGAAACGTCAGAGCCCACCGCTCACGGTCACTTTCTCTCTTCTTCCCTCCCAAATCAGCACCACCTCTCTGTTGTTAATCTTCTCGGTGTCTGCAAAGCCCTCCTTTTTTCCTACTAACATTAATCCAATCAAATTCATCAAGTTCCATCTCATCCCCTTTCTTTATCTATCTCCTGCTCTCGTGCCCCCCTCATTTCCCATGGGTTCAAATTCTTCTTCTGCTAAAAACCCAGACTGACGTCCGAGAGAACAAATTGTTGCCATATTAGAACCTGGCGCTAGGTTCGAAAACGCGTATAAATATAGGGATGTATCACTTCTCAAAACACATAATCACATCAACAATTACTGATGTAAACTTCAGGGAGGAAATATGCGACATACCATATCTAACAATATTATCCAATTAAATTCTATTTCAAAGAAAGAGCATATCATCCCCAATGAGTCTTACCAGGAAGCCTAACCATGTGAAGCCCCAAACAGAGACTCAACAGGCTGTCTGGATGGTGGGATTATCATGTCTCTTCCTTTGTCTCTTAAATGGAACAACTACTTACAGCTCCTTTAGTACGATATCCTTTAAAAGCACTGAGACCTAGCATAAACTCAAACCAAAAAAGACTCGCCTTCGGCCAACTGGACAGTGGTCAATGGGCGTTGGCACCTAAAGAAACGTACTGACGTACTGTCAGGTGGACATCACAGCTGCCAATTGTACATGCTACGAAACAAGAAGCTACCTTCAATTCAGAGCTTATGTACTAATCCATTATCCCTTGAATTCTTTGTATCTTGATATCACAAACAGTCGCAAGAGTACAACAGACTACATTTGCCAAACTTACATTTAGTGACAGTCATTAGCTCAATATTATACCCACTTGAATAGCTTCTTCTTGTTGTAGCTTATATATAGCAACTCAACCATTGCTTTCCCTCCAACTCGAACGAAGCGACTCCAACACTTCTCTTCCCCTGACATCCTTACCAACACAAATCTATCTCACATAACTATTCACCCCGTGAATACACTTCTTTCCAGATAAACCAACAGTGAAAGTAAACAGAAAAAAGGAAAGAATGATCAGCACTAAGAAGCTACCAGCATGGCCAGAAAGTGGCAAAGGTTTGCAAGAGCGAGCAGAAGAAGGATATCACTGCCCAAGATAGGAAGCTCCCGAAGTGGTTCAACCCAGTGGAGAAGGGGTGCTTCATCGTCTACACAACAGATGATACAAGATTCGTCCTTCCTCTGTCATTTCTTCAATGTCAAAGAACTACTAAGATTGGCAGGGGATGACGAAGAGTTCGGATTGGTTAGTAGCGGACCTATCACCTTGCCCTGTGACTCGATCTGCTTGAACTATGCTATTTCCATGATCCAGCGGTCAGTAAATAGAGAGATAGAAGAAGCTGCTATCCTTTGCTTATTTAGTTGTCATCTTTCATCATCTTCATCTTCGTCGTTGTATTTGAATCATGAACACTTGGCGATTAGCTGCTGTTGAGGAAAGGAGATTTTTGACAGTTTTATCACTCTGCTTTCGCACTTGTAGTTGGATTATGATTAATGAGATTTGTATGTATACAGTACACTAGATTCTTGTCAGGATGTTTTCCTGATTACCAGTACAGTACATACTGAACTGCGGATGCAGGCAATTCCAGGGTATTTGCAATTTTGCACAAGTATAATTTGTGGTTGATTTCAGAATCCTCCAACCTAAAATCTGTAGCTTGATGAGAAGCTTAAAGAACTGAGTATGTAAGCTCTCGTAAAGGAGACTTTGAATGCTTGTATTTCTATTGATGTATGTAATTACAAACGTTTCTGCTATCAATACATAATATACTACTTTGAGTACAACTACTTTGGGAACAGATTTCCGATCTATAAGCAATGATATATCTCCATAGAATCTGAAATTTGTTAAACAAATAATAACAAACTTACATAAGATAGCTAAAAACAATCTAAGTACAAAGCTGCTAATAGACTTAATAAACGTGGGCTTATGGGCGTGTTCGATAGCCGCGAGTGAAATTTTTTTACTTTTAACAGTCACGTTGTCACTTCTATATTGGACTGTCCACTCTATCAGAGTTCATTTCTTTCTTCTCATTGGGTAACTAAAGCTAACCATACGTAACTTAATCATAACGCAGTATTTTCCGCGTTCAACGAACGTAGCCTATGTCAATGTGGTATTAATTAGACGAAGAGTCACTGTGATGCATACCCATTCGAGATAAGTGCTCCTTGTACCAGTGTCAGGAAGGACCTTTGTCATCATGTCGGCGAGCTGATGAGAAGTATGTGTGTAAACAACTAGAAAAATAAGCAAACAAAAAATTAATTTTTACACAAGTTATTATTGTAATGTTTTTCAAATCAAGATACAACAAGCCATATTCTAACACCATTATAAAACTTTATCTTGAAATGTAATAAGAAGTTGTTATTATTATAATGAAATGAAAATTTTAATTCTTATAGTTTATATATTTTGTTCCATAATTTTGTCTAAAATATTCACGATTATGATTTTATATATCTTCAAAATAAATATGACCATAATCATCTTCACGTTAATTAGTACGAAATGTCAGGTGAATTATTTGGTTATGTTTGGTTAACAAAAAGTTTAAAACCTTTGTAATTTGTATCAATTTTCATTTGTCTTCAAATTCTCTTAGCATGGTGTTACTCTTAATCATGAATGTTATTTATTCTTCCCTTTTATTTGATTGTTCGATGTGTTATTCCGTTGTGTTTTGTTATTTTCATAGTCATGTTAGCCGTAGTAATTTAGCTCCCCGGATTGGGGTAGCAAACCGGATCTTTATATTTTTGTAATATTTTTACTAATTCAATAATGCAGTTGTTTAATTCCAGTTCTTCATGCGCTTTAATCTTCTGATCAATTATTAAAGCAATTTTGTAGTTTTCTAATCACACACACGAGAGCTGAGATAGATAGCAAGACATAGGATTAAACATGATAACGACTAGAAGCGTGACCCTGCATATAGGTTAATCGGTCTCAAATAGAAACTATTCTTTATGCGATTAGTTGTGTCCGAATTAGAGCATTAGTCTACTGCTAGTTCTAGCAAATGGTTAGGATTCGTTAGACTTAGTCATTGACGAATTAATTATAGTTTGAGTTATTAAAGAATTAAGGAAGAGTTTATTGATAGATTAATAAAGTGAAGGTTTGCAGAACAATCCGGGGTGCTTCTTTAGATTAAAAGTTTCATTCTTTATTTCTTTATCTAGTTTATTTCTAATGTTTTATTATTTTATGTCAGTTTGTTGATTCTTTCTTTTTATTAAATTAAGTAAAACCTGAAAAGTGACATTTCCTGTTCTTAGTTTAGTTTCTTAGTTAATAAATAAATTGTCAATTAATTGAACGAGGTCCCTGAGATCGACAACCCCCACTCAATTCACTATTCCGCTAAACGATAGATATATTGGTCCAGGTAGTAACATATTTCTGCTAACAAGTTTTTGACGACATATCAAATTAAAGGATAATTTTTGCATATGAAATTTTAATTATATATTGATAAATTGTATCGACCAATTTAAATTAAATGTTGTGAATCAGTGGTCGCTGGTAATATAAATATTACTCTATATATTTTCATCCAAAAAGATAATTGGCCGGTTGTATGATTTATACAAAAGGAATCAATAGTAACACCAAAACAAAACCAAAAGTTCAGAACTTACATAAAAACTAGTAGTCCATAAGGTTAACTACTGAATTATATTTAACTAAAATCTACAATTGTAGTCCTATTTTGTTTTGTTGATATTGCATAAAGAGTCAAGATAGGAGTTTAATGATCGTCGTAGAGTAGGGGCTTCGCAAAATCGCAATATATTTTTAGAGAGTTAAAATGCAAGAGTTCATTTTAAAGTAAAACATCATTGGGTAGTATGAGTTGTAAGTTACGGTTTTTTCTTTTAGTTAGTGAATTAATATGAATGCTAGTTGTCGACTAAGCTAGTGTGCTTAGATGACGCGGATCGTAAAGTTTTTTGTGTTATTGGGTTATCTAGCATTTGCATTAAGTAGGTGTAAGCTCTCTTTGTTCTTTTGTTGATATAATGAGAATATTTATTTTTCTCAATTTATTGCGTAATTTTATTAGGAATCTACATGTTGATCGTGGTTAGTATATATCTCAACTGAAAAGTTGAGTTATATAATTGAAACTTCATCAACAATCAAATCATTCTCAAGTCCCAAGTTTTACACATAAAGAACCCAAGCTTATTAAAGCATTTCAAAAACATCTATTGTTGGTAGTATGAACACTAAGTTATTGTTTTTCTCAGAGGCGGAGTTAGAGGGGGCAGGCGGGTACTTTTCTTTTCCAACAAGAAATATATAAGATAAAATTTTGTTGTGGTGCCCCCAAGATTAGCAGAATCGGTAAATTGAGTGGAAGAACCCAATATCTCTCACCTGAGGATTTTCGGTTGTGCAGTATATGTTCCTATACCTCCACCGCAAAGAACCAAAATGGGGCCTCAAAGAAGAATGGGAATATATGTTGGGCTGAATCTGCCTCAATTATTAGATATCTCGAGCCAACAATGGGGACTTGGTTACAGCTCGATTGCTGACTATCATTTTGATGAGTCACATTTCCCATCATTAGGGGGAGAAAATAAGCAATTGGTAAGGAGATTACATGGACGAACCATCATTACTACATTACGATCCTCGCACTAAGCAATGTGAACAAGATGTTCAACATATTATTAATCTCCAAAAGCTGGCAAACCAATTGCCTGATGCATTACCGACCTAAATCAGGTGACACGGTCGTATGTGCCAACTAAAAATGCTCCCACTAAAATTGATATCCATGGAGGACAGGTTGCAAATGAGTCTAACACACGTATAAAGCATGGTAGACCGTCGGTTCCAAAGATAAAAACCCTCGAAAACGAAAGGGAGCATGCATTAAAGATGGTCTAAGTGAAAAGGGTGAGACTCTTGAAGAGTCTGTAGACATGACAGTTGCAGAAATGCAGAAAAATCAGGTACCTGAAAACAAATATCGATAATTGAAGAGATCTCGATCAACTATGTCATGGCTGGAATTCGATGGAACCGACATGAAACGGAACGGAGACGGTGGCGAAGGCGCCACGGTACTGTGTGGCGACTGCTACACGTGGCTGACTGTGGTTGGAAGAAATAAAATAACGCTGCAAAAAAACTTTGTCTGCTCGCGCGCCTCTTCAAACACAAACGCTAGCATGGGCGAGTAAATCAGATTTCAACTAAAACAACTCCTCTGCTCGCGCGCATCTTCAAACAAAAACGCTAGCAAACGTGTTGGAATCATCACACCACTCGTGAAGTAAATCACAGCGGACGCGAATCACAGAACGCACGATCCGTTCAATCTTAGCTCACCTAATTACAGAGCAAACTCATCACGCCACAAATCGCACCAAACTGATCAACGACGATCGATTTTTGCTCACCTATCCACAAACGCGATCAATTTCTTCAAGCTAGCATTGGACCACAGTTCCAACAAATGACGATGATTCAGCAGTGATCGATTAATCAGCCAAGTATCGGATCATTATTTCGAATTGCAAATGACGATGATTCAGCAGTGAAGATACGCATTATTAGCTGCCGATAGAAAAAACCTAGACATACAACACTGTCAATGAGCTTCAATACAGCAGTGGAGACTGATGGTATTGCATTGATGATGAGCACGAACGATGAAGAAAATGAACTCTCTCAAATCAGAGTTGAATATGATGGTATTATACTGTTGCAAAAATGCGTTGGTTTAGTAACAGAAGTTTATATGCTCAGTTCACTTTTGGTAAAGCTTACTATAGATTATGTTGTGTTAGTGTAAAGTAAATCATGTTAATATATGTTTCCGCAGTGTTTTTACAATGAATCAAATGCTTTAATAACATGCATTTTAGGGTAGTATAAGTGAATCATTGTCTGCTATAATAATCTTTCATATTATAATTTTTTAAATGTGAGACTCTGTTTTAGTACAATGTTGAATCTTATGCAAGTTAAATCTGAATCATCATTGTTAAATAAGTGAAGAATATTCTATTATGTTTATATTAGAAGTATTGTTTAATAATAGCGTAGCAGTATAAAAATTTTTGGTACTGCAGTGTCACAATTGTGAATTTAATGTTATACTATTATGAATCATTAGTTATATTAAAATGAATTATTCTCTGCTATAGGAGTAAGTCAATTCATTGAAGCAGAAAATTCAGAGTTGATAGGCAAAGTGGTATCTAGTGAAGAAGAAGCATATCAACTATACAACAATTACGCATACAAGAAAGGGTTCGGTATACGTTGCAAAGAAAAAAAAAAGAGAGTAGATGGTAGCATTGTTTTAAGAACATATGTTTGCTGCCAAGAAGGAAAAAAAAATGTAAGCAAAGCACAAAACAGATTGTACTCAAAAACTGATTCAAGGACAGGATGCAAGGCAATGATAGGTTTCAAAGTCGAGGACCAAAACACAAAATGGACTGTTACAAGTCACAAAATGGAACATTCTCATCCGTTTTCTGCTCCAAGTGAAGTAAAGTATTTCAGATCTCACAGAAGGGTACCAACTGATACAATCGAACATGTATCAATCATGAAAAAAAGTGGAATATCGGTTGCTGATTCATACAGATTTTTGAGAACAGAAGCAGGTGGGACTTCAAATGTAGGGTTCTTACAGAAAGATCTCTATGATGCAATGCAGACTGTTAGAACTACATTTGTGGGAAGTGATTCAAACAACCTGCTTGAAATTTTAAGTCAAGAAGAGAGAAGGAATTGGATTTTTACTATGATTTCCGGTTGGATGAAGATGGGAGATTGTGCAGCTTTTTCTGGAGGGATGGTACAATGAAAGAAGATTACAAGTTGTGGGGAGATCTTCTGGTACATGATACTACATATCGTACAAATAAATACGATATGATATGTGCACCGTTTGTGGGAATGAACTGTCATGGAAAAAATGTTATGTTCGGATGTGGCTTTTGTTGAATGAAAAGATTGAATCTTTTTTGTGGTTGTTTGATACATTTCTGAAGTCTATGGATTTCATTCAACCACAAACAGTTATGACAGACCAATGTGCTTCTATGGATAATGCAATCTCGAAGATATTTACAAATTCAAATCATAGATTGTGTGTATGGCATATCATGGAGAATGCGAAAAAAACATATTAGTCACCTGATACATCGGAGAGAAGGATTCAACAACAAGTTTCAGTACATTTTGAAGTATTGTGAAACAGAAGCTGAGTTCAACCATGTCTGGTCGAGGTAAGGGAAGAAATTAAAAGAGAGTTGTAGATTATGTTGTTTCTAATTGATTGTTATCTTTTAATATTCAGTGAATCATATATGAAACTAAAATGAACCATAAGTGTCATATAAATGAATTATTGTCTGCTATAAAGTTATAGTTTGAAAATAATATAGTTTAAGTGAATCATTATTGTCTGCTATTAAGTTATAGTGAAAAATGAATTATTAATGTAGTTAAGAGAATCATTAGAGATATAAAAATGAAGTAACGTCTGCTATAGTTTTAGTTTCTGATATGAGCACGTTGTTAATGGTAGGCCAGTATGAGTTTGTGTAGTTACTATAATTTAAATGTAATAATAATAACAACTTGATCTTTAAAATATTGCAGGCTTATAGAAGAGTATCAGTGTGCACAAAATTCATGGCTTAACAAGTTGTATCAAACACGGGAAAAATGGTGCAGAGCATTCTCAAAGAATTATTTTTCTGGTGGTGCATTGTCCTCTCAGAGGAGTGAAAGTACAAATCACTCACTTTCTAGGAGGATGAAGAAGACCTCAACACTTACTGAGTTCTATGAAACTTTCTGTAATGTGATTTCAGAATGGCGTGAAATTAAACAATATGATGATTGGAGGTGCTCCAACAGCAAGCCAGACATGATAGCCCAAAATGTGAAACTTCTATCAGCAGCAAGAGATGTATACACACATGAAGCTTATAAAATCTTTCAAGATGAGTTTTTGAAAAGTCTAGCATTGCAGCAAGAAAAATACAACGAAGATCAGGACAATGTGGTTTACACTATATGGCAAACAGAGAGTGCAGAAATAAAGCATATGGTGACATTGAAGAAGGTAGATTCAAGTGTTTGCTGCACATGTAAACTGATAATTGAGTAGGAATCCTTTGCTCACATTGCATACGCATACTACACTTGAGGTGTGTACAAGAGCTGGGAGAAGACTATGTGCTTGATAGATGGAAGAAAAAGCTTCAACAGAGAAGAACCAAACAGAAGATGATGTAATCCAATTCAGAAACAACACCAAAATGGAGAGCGATGATGCGCAGAAAATTTGATTACATTCTTGCTGCTACTGAAAACAACATTGAGACAAGAGGTTTGTGTGAGAATGCTGTTCGAAACTTGGAAAAAGAAGTGGAAACAATGCTGTCTACACAAAATGTTCAAACTGGTGATTCAAGCACCATTCAAGCAAGGACGATAGTCCTTGATCCGCAAGGTTCAAGAACAAAAGGGGAGAAAGCCCAAAAGGATGAAAAGCACAACAGAGAAGATATACAATAGGAGCAAAAGAAGAAACAAGAATGCAGTAAGAACATATCTACAAAACAAAAGTTCAATTAAATCGATGATGCATGTTGATGAAGAAGCACAATCTGTTGGAGTCTCATTTGCACATCCGGTAAATGAGGGTGGAACACTTACAAGAATAATTCCAGATTTAGAGAGTACAGAATTTTTTTTGTAAACACTTCAGATTCATTTAGTTGATAACATGGTATGATACACAGTACATTAGAAGGTTCATATTGTTGATACTGTTGATTCCATTTTATAAAATAAAAGATTCACATGTTGAACATATGTTATACACAATGGATTGTCTCAAATGTGTTTTAGAAAGTTATGTGTATGTTTGGGTATAAATGACAATCGTGACAATAATGTTGATTGACAAAGTATGTGTTTTCTTGTACGATAATTGGATTGATTCATTTTATATGATGTAAAGATTCATTCAAAGAAAACATCTAATTCACTTTCCAGAGAAATGGTTCATTTTTTTTTTGTCAACAAAATGATTCACCTTCAGAAACAAGTGATTCAATTTACAAATAATAAAGATAAAATGTGTAATAAACAGATCAAGAATAACAATTGTAAACTTTCATAACAAATTGACAAAATCAAACCTTTCAATTTCACTTTTCAGAATGGTTCAATTTTTTAGAACCAGTGATACAATAAGAAACAAAAAAAGATTCATAAAGATCTGAACAAGGATCTTCTTTTTCATACACTTCTAATAAGAGTTTCATAACAGTTTCTAAAACACACTTCACCTCCCACAGTTTCATGGCAGCTCCAAAGGTTCTAAAACAGTCTCATAGCAGATACACCGAAGCTTCTAACATCCAACCATTCTCTTACACTTCTAAAAAGAGGCGCTACTTTTTCATAACACAATCTAAAACATAACCCTTCTTCAAGTTATTTTATGAACAAGAATCTGCACAGCATACACCATCCTCAGACGATCCAAAGGCTCTTTCTACAAAAAGATAAACATAACAGATTTTTAGAAACAAAGGACACACAAAAAAAAAACACATAGAAAAATCAGATAAAAAGATAAAAAATAAGATTAAAGAGCTGAATGCTCACAGATCTTTTGGCAAGTTTGGAACTAGAACTCTTCCAATTAAAACCTTGCCCTATATAAGTTTCCATATGTCTGAGCATGTATATGGCCGAGCAGTTCTCAAATGCTGAAGACCTCCAAGACATTGGCAAGATGTAGTAGTCAAACTCATTGAAGAGTTTATATCGCTCATCACAGAGCGTCTCCAACATTAATGAAAATGCAGAAACCTGAAACAATAAAAACATGAGTTAGGAAACAGTAAAAGAGTTAAAACAATATTTATAAAATCTTTTTAAGCATTACAAATAATTTTTTAAAAAGCTTACCACAGAATCAATACAATCCCCATATCTTTCTTCGATGGATGTCTTGGAATCACTATTGTCAATTATGTCTATGCTTAAAGTGATGAAATTAATCACAATAAGAAAATAATGACCATCAACAGCATAAGGAATAAAAAACAGTTTTACTCCAAACAACTTTTCTAAGTCTGTTGCACAATATCAGCAAGTTGTTTGCTCATTCTATCAACACACACATCTTCAGGGGAAGGAACACCATCAACTCCAACACTCAACGGTACATACTACAACAGCAAGAGAACATAATCAGAAAACAGAGATTTATGAAACAAAAACTGAACCGCAAGTATTAAAAAAGAATCTAAAGCATTTAAATATATAATTTTCTATATAGAGAAACACTTACACAGCTATCTAATGTAAAAAAGACCCTCTCTGGACCAGCAGGGCTGTATCTTGCATTGTCCAAATTGAACAGCAGCACATATTTATCAATAAGTACTTGGTCTGGCTCAACATCACCGACCAGAGTAAGGAAACTCTTGCGAGTGATAGAATGCAGTTCATCCTCAAACAAAACTTGACTGAAAAACATATAAAAGTAAAAAAACAAAGAAAGAAAAAAACAAAAACAAGAAAAGTGAATAAATGTACTATTACCTCTCATCAGCACCAGACTGTATAACTTGGATCAATTTTGGATGAAGAGGTGAGACACTTTGTTTACTTATGTCCACCGGTCGAGCTCCAAAAATGTGAGACATCGTTGTTTGGGCAGAACTTGATGGAGCAGGAATAGAAGCAAGTGGTACTGGACAAATAATTTCATTTGGACGCTTCTTACTTTTTTTCCTCCTTTTTTCAATTGGACAGATGTAGTAGACTTTTGGTCCACAAAAGCCACTTTTTTGGACGATTTAATTGGTAGCTTCGACCGTTTCATAGGTCGAGAACTCTCAGTCGTGCTGGGATTACCAGCTGCAGACCTTTTGATAATCTAACAGAACGTTTCACAGGAGCAGGTTGAAAATCATCATCATCATCATTAAAAGTTCCAGGAACTGTTGTCAAAAAAAGTTTCAGACTATTAAAAATATGTGAATCAGTTATATAATAGAAATGAATCAAAGAAGTTATTAAATGAATATTCTTCTGCAATTAACTTAATTTAATTCTGCAATAAAGAAAGCTTTATATTAATAAAAATATGAAGTCTTACTAGTTTTATCAGGTCCTTTACATGTCTTAACATCATCCTCAACTCCCAGATGTTCATCAACTACAACATCCTCACGAACGCAACATCTTCATCAACTTCAAGATGTTCATCAACTACAACATCCTCACCAACCGCAACATCTTTATCAACTTCCAGATGTTCATCAACTACAACATCCTCAGCATCCGCAACTTCTTCATCCTCAGCATCCGCAACTTCTTCATCAACTTCTAGATGTTCATCAACTACAAGATCCTCAGCATCCGCAACTTCTTCATCAACACCACTAATACATGTGTAGATTGTCATGTTATTAAGGAAATAAGTGAATCATTTTAATAATAGAAACGAATCACAACAGTAATAAAATGAATCATTTCAGTATTCTAAAAATAATTTAAAATGATATTGTTACATAAAAGTGAATCAATAGTATAATAGAAATGAAACAAGAATGATGTCATAATGAAACATTGTAAGAAGTATAAATCATAATTAATTAAATTCAAAACTCACAACTACCTTATCATGTACAATATCGGGCACTTCTTTAACAACTTCAGAAGATGAACCCTCAGCATCAGAACCATCCATTTCACCAGAACGAATAACCGTGTCCGATTCTTTGTCAACTTCAACAGATTGAGGAACATAATCAGAAACACCCTCTCCAACAGAAGGAATATCAATATTAAAACATTGACATCACAAAATAAATCAAATGAATCAGTTATATATCAAAAATGAATCGGTGTAGTTAAAAAAATGAACTATTATATGAAACTAAATTATTTTCTAAAAAATGTAAAAAATACAAGACTCAACAAGTTTACCAGGAACATCATTGGGCATATCCGTGACAGCATCATTGGGGGTACAACATCATCAGAATCATCTTCTTCAAATGAAGAAAATATTGTTATATGTAAATATTGAGACAACAAAACAAGGAAATGAATCAGAAGAATATCATAACAGAATCGAACATCTTAGAAAAGTGAAGCATATAATGAGATTAAAATGGTATTAAGTCTGTTACAAAATGAAGTCTTACCTTTAAATGGTTCAGATTCAGAATCGTCACCAAGAGTCGTTTCAAATGACTCAAAGCTACTCATCATGCAGGCAAGAGCTAAACTAATTTCATTGTTTTTCAATGGAGAAGTCACCAAGCCTTCAGATTTGGCTTTGAGAGTCAACGTTGAAAGTCTTGAAAGGGATGAAGCTACAGCGTTTGCACATTCGCATATTTGAGTCACAATATCCTTGAAACATACAAAGAAAACAAAAAGTTAAGAGCATTTAAGCTTAAAAAAGAATCTGTCATAAATAAAACAAGGAATTAAAAAAACAGAAATAAAACATTACCGATGAAGACGAAGAACCAGCTTCAGCTTTACGAGGTTCACCTTTTGAAAAGTTTTTGCTGAACTTTGGAATTTGATCCAGCTCATCAACAGAAAGAGGGGGTTCAATCTTACCCCGCCCAAAACCGCCAGCAAGAGACTCTAGCTTGACCCTTTCATAATATCGCTTCTGATCCCAACATAACAGCGAAGGAAAATCCTAACCCCGGATTACCCCCTAATGACGTACGGTCAAGATAAATCAAATTTAACAACAACAAAGAACCCGTAAAATATTTACCCTCCGCTTGAGATTTATCCCAACTCATCATTGCTTGATTGAGTTTGCACTTCACAAACTCACACCAATTCATTTGCTTACATAAACTCAAATCCATTAGTGAATACAAAACTTTCCAATTGCAGTGGCCAGTTTGGTGTGAACTGACCAAGCATGAAAGAGCAAAACAGACAAAATTTCTTTTGAATTCCTCACCCCTAAAACTATGCACCCTCTCAGCCATCTGTTTGATAGTGGGACCTTTCCACTTCACATTCCAAACATCTCGCCAAGAAACAATAAAATCATTAAAAGCATCATCACAGAACTGACTAGTCGCCTCAGTGACTGTCAAAGCACCCCGAGGAAGACCAAGACAAGAATAGATAGCATCAGTAGAGACATCAATTTTCTGACCATCCACCATCCAAAGACAACACTGAGCCCAGTCATAATTGTTTAACAACCAGAAATTCAAAGACCCATGCAAACGTTTGAGCCTCAGATGAAGAAGAGACCCAAATCCTATTTCCTCTACAAGTACCATCTGCTCATTATCAATATTCTGTATGACATGAATCATGTTTTTCATAGCCATACGTGTAGAGACTCTACATAAACCAGATTCTTCATCAGAATGATCAGAAAGTACATCCTCTTTAACTTGCCTTTTTCTTTTCGAAAGTTTAACAGAATCATGAACAGCCTCAGAAGGACCAACATCACACACCTTCTCTTTTCCTTTTCTTCTTTTTGCTTGTCTGAATGATAAAAAACTATTAGTTATGTAACCAAAATCTGTATTGAAACATAAAAAATAAAAGAACAATATGATTCAAATACATAAAAAAAAAGCACATAAAAACAAGCTAATTTACCTCGTTATAACAGGCTCAGTTTCTTCAACAACCTTCTCTGGAGGCACAACATCAGAAAGTTTGGTTGGTTTCTGTTTTTCACCTCGGCAAGGTTTAGAAACAACTCAGAAGGCACAACTTCAACAACCTTCTCTTTTCCTTTTCTAGACTTTGGTTGCCTGTATAATTAAAAAAGCCCTTAATTTTGTGAACCAACCAACGTATTAATATGAACCAACATTATGACTAAAATGAATAAACAAATAATAAAATACAAGTAAAATGAAATAACAAATATTGAATAGGAATATAAAATGTTCAGAAAAAACTTACTCAGTTCTAACAGAAGCAACAGCATCAGTGGAAACGGGTTTGGTTGCTCTGCATAAAAAATACAAACTATCAGAGAAGCAACAGAAGTATTAAAAATGAATAAACAACATGAATAATATGAATCAAATAACAGTGAAACATAAAAAGAACAGAATCAGAAACTACCTTCGTATAATGGCATCAATTTCTTGGGTAGACAAGTCTTCAACAGCCTTATTTTGCGTGATTTGGACTTGCCCATTTCTACACCTCAAACACATAACACGCTTTACAAACCACAAAACAGATGCATTTCATACAAAAATGCAAGCAAGATCTGTACATATAACAAAATAAAAACTATAAAAAGCTAGATTGACAACAAAAATGGAGCAAAAATAGCTCAAATCACCAAAACAAAACACAAAAAAACGATAATGAAAGCTGTAATACAGATCTATGGGTAAAGAGAATGAGATCGTAGGGCAACGATCTTCTGTTTGGATTTTCCGGTTGACGAAATGCACTTAGGGTTACGGCAACGAGAAAAAGATACAGAGAAAGGATGAGCAGTAGATTATAATTTGTAGTTAGAGGAAGCTCTGCGGTGCTAAAAAAAGCAACAACACAAACTCACAAGAGAAGGTGATGAAGAGAAAACGGAGTTGAGAGTTACCGAATCTGGGATGAGCGATTTCGAATGAAGCAAATGGGGTGAACACGGCGAGGATCTTCTGTTGTTGGAGCTTCGACGTGAAGAACAAAAACGCAGAAAAAATCAGAAGAGAAAATGCATGGGAGAGTTGAGGGTTTGGGTTACACTTGGGGAGCAGAAACGAGAGTTATGGAATTAGGGAGCTGCGTAGTATCGGGGAACAAGAAAACGACGGGAAAAAGGGAGGGAGAATAGAAGCTTCAATACAGGAAATTACAAATATAACCTCAGACACAATTACAAATATACCCATCGCCACATTACAATATAGCGCCTTCTCCACCTTCGAAATCGCGACATGAAATTGACGTCGATGGAACCTGTTTGAATATAATGTAGACGCTACAAGTTATGAATAATGAAGAAGATCAGTGCCCCCTATCTCGGTCTCTCTATAATCTTTTCCCCCTCATTTACAACCGTTACAGTAGAGTCTATACACTGATAAAAAAAGATACTCTTTCTACAAACCCTAATACTCTATTTCTACAAACGTAACTCCACGACGGGAAGCCCTGTGCTTGCTCCAGCGTGAAAAGGAAAAAAAAAAGTTTGCTGATCTTTTCCGTTCAATTTTTGTTCATTTCAGATTTCAATGACGCCTCCACGAGCTTCAATTTATTGGCAAATTCGTTATTGAGCCATATCAATTATCAATAAAGCGTGAGATCCCTATGCTATTGTAATCCAAGGGGTCGCATCCTACTCTTCATATTTGGGACTTCGGTGAATTGATTGAGCGATTCATGAGAACTACAGAAGTGGTGATAATCTGATCAGGATTGGATCCGTCTGTCGGTGAGGTAGATTCTTTTCTGTTGAGATTGACAAGGAAGAAATGACCTATAACATTCTATATAATTATTTTCAATAATGAATAATTTTATTATTACGTCAGAAATCAATATCGGACATTCAAGGGGGAGTGTTAAATATATATATATATATATAGATGAATGTCCATCTACCCCTTTCGGTTATCCTTACTCTCTATAATAGAGACCATTGTACTCAGTTATAAAGTGAATGAAAACCTGATTACCGCTTTCTACTCTTTCTCTATTCTCTCATTTACAACAAAGATAAATTTTGTGTGGTGCCCCCAAGATAGCAGCGAATCGGTAAAATGAGTGGAAGAAAATAAAAATATATTTATGAAATAGAGGGGAGGGAGACGTTATATGATTTAAAGAGATAGGAGGTAGGCGCAGAGGAGCGGGGAGGTTGCAGAATTCAGTGGAAGAAATAAAAAAATTATTTAGAAATAGAGGAGTAGGAGGGAGAATTTTTTTCAACATACTTCAAGACCTCAGGAGTCTAGTCCTACAAAGTACAAAAGGTCTCACTTTCTTCTTTCTTCAATAGATTACTAATTGATTTGATTGATCGACTGAATAAACAATTTTATTTAGTTTTTTTCTTTTTTAGTCCTAAATTTATAAGTATATTTGTGATTCATGTTTTAGGTTGTAAAGATTTTTTATTATTTTTGTTCTTTCTTTATAATTTACTTTCTAAATTATGAGTAGTTTTTTCTTTAAATTTAGAGATTGATTTAAGTATAATAATCAATATTATAACTATTTTTAGTAATTGATTATACTTTTATACTCATGATAATATGCTTTAATAGCCTAATAGGCTTTGTGTGTATATCATTTTGTGTGAATTGGTTAGTTTGCTTTGTATATAGAATACTTCCTAATATGTTTATATAATGAAAATTTATAATCCTGTTGAAAATCACGTATTCACTATGACTTATTATGTAATCGTTTATTTTTTTCAGATCCATTATGGAGAGAGTAAGAAAAATAGATTCATTTTTTAACCCAAAGAGAAGTCTCGAAATGATACACAACAATTACGAAGCGAGGATGAGCCAATTGATACATCAAATCCTCCTAGTCAATCTTTTCATGAGGGAGAGCCGTCTTTCAAATCAGATAGATTGAAAATATTAAATTGTTAGAGCCTGAGAAGTTCAATATTGATTCCTGATTCGTGATCCTGGTTTACGACCTCAATTTATGATTATCCAAGTGAAAGGGATGAGGTAAGACGAGCTTACATAAACTTGGGCCTTATCAACTTCGAAAGTCAAATTATCATTTTCTGGTCCTGTTGGTCATCAACGCAAGTTTCAAGCAGTTGGTTAAAAGCTTCTTTTGGTTGGAATATTCTGAGGTAAAAGATGTTGCATTTTGCTTTCCGTGTTATCTTTTCCCTAAAAATCCCACTGAAGGAAGTGGGTCGGATACCTTTATTACAAAAGGATTCAACAATTGAAAGAAAGTAAAGTAGTGGTAAATGATTGTTCTTGTCAACCATGAAGGTAAGAATTCTGGGTCTGCACAAATATTATGTGAAATGCTATGAAAGTCTAAAGAATGTATCAGGTCATATAGAGACTGTTATACATAAGCAACATCTGAGCAAGTAATTAGTAACAGATTGCAGCTGAAGACTTCAATTGAGGCAGTTAAGTGGCTCACATTTCAAGCTTGTGCATTCAGAGGTCATGATGAAAGACTTGATTCAAGAAATCAAGGTAATTTCTAGAGTTGATCAAACTTCTCGCATCCTACAACAAGGATGTTGGTGAAGTAGTATTGGAAAATGGCACCAAAAAATGCAAAGTATACATCCCCAGACATTCAGAAGGATATCTTACAAGTTTTTTCTAAAAATGTGCAAGAAGCAAGACGTGACGAGATCGGAGAAGCAAAATTCTGCTTGATAGTTGATGAGGCTAGAGATGAGTCTAAAAAGGAACAAATGGCTATTGTTTGAGGTTTGTTGATCAGAATGGCTTGTTAGGGAAAGATTTTTGGACTTAGTTCATGTCAAAGACACAACAACCTTGACTTTAAAGAATGAGATCATGTCTTGTTTGGCATATCATAAGCTTGATGTTCAAGATATTCGAGGTCAAGGTTATGATGGAGCCAGTAATATGCGTGAAGAGTGGAATGACTTACAAGCTCTATTTTTAAAGGAATGCCCGTATGCTTATTATGTACATTGTTTTGCCTCATCAATTGCAGCTGGCGCTAGTTGCGGCATCTAAGGATGTGTCTAAGGTTACACACCTTCTTCAAGAACTTGAATTTATTGTGAATGTCATTGGTTCTTCTTGCAAGCGGAATGATCAACTACAAGCTTAGCTTGCTGAAATTTCACACCTAGCTGAAATTGAAGAACTTGAAAGTGGAAAGAGTGCAAATTAGATAAGATCTTTGCAAAGACCTGGAGATACTAGATGGGGTTCACATTATAAATCAATTTGTAGCTTGATGGAGCTGTTTGGCCCAACTAGAGTGGTGTTAGATGACATCGTCATTAATGGTTCAACATCTTCTCAAAAGGTGATGCAATTTATGCTTTGAGGCAATTATTATCATTTATTTTGTGATTGCAATGCGTGTGATGAGGGAAATTAGAAGATAACGACATGCTCTGTCAAGCTCTGCAATTGAAGTCACAAGATATTGTTAATGCTTTGACTCTTGTTTCTACTACGAAGACATTGATTCAAAAATTGAGAGATGAAAAGTGGCAACCATTGCTAGAAGACGTGGTTTACTTCTGTGAGAGTCATTGCATTCCAGCCCCTGATATGAATGGAACTTATATTGATATCATCCGTTCTCGTCATAAGAAAGACAATTAACCGTCGAGCTCATTATCAAGTTGATGTTTTTATTGCTTCTGTTGAATGTCAGTTGCAAGAACTGACTCTAGGTTTAATGAGCAAGTCACAGAGCTTTTATCTTTGAGTGTTGCATTGGACCCAAGAAATTCATACAAGTCTTTCGATGTTAATGACATGTAGATTGGCAAACAAAGTTTTACCTTCGATTTCTCCACACAAGAAAGAATTCATCTAAGACAGGAGTTGGAACACTATGAGATAGATGTCTCACCACACAGACTTGAAGAATGCAAGTTCAATTTCTGACTTATGTAAGGGATTATGTGAAACTGGAAAGTCGGAAAATTCCTTTGATCGATGAGGTAATCCGTCTTGTTTTAACTTCCTGTTTCAACTGCTACAAGTGAACGAGCTTTTGAGCAATGAAAATTGTGAAGACTAGACTTGTAGTAGTATATCTGATGAGTTTCTACCGAGCTATTGATTGTTAATATTGAAAGGGAGATTGCTGAGACATTTTCCCTGATAAGATAATAGACGACTTCAGTTTTATGAAAGAAAGACGTTCACAATTCAAAGTCCATAAGGTACATTTATTTTTAATCGTTTACTTGTCAATTTATCTTTGATTTGTAAGTATTTACATATATATTGTCTTATATATACACAAAAACTCATTTTGCAGGTGCGTTCAAGATAGATAGAAGATTAATATGTCAACTTTCAACTAATTGATTTTTATTATGCAGAAAAATTATGTAAGAATTATTTTCTTTGGCATAAGGAATTATTCATCAGTGATCTTTTATTAAAGGTTGTCATGTAGTAGATATACAGTGTTTTTTCAATACAATAAATACACCAATTTTTTTCTGAAATACAACAAACACATGATATTAAATACTTAATATATAGTCAAAATGTATATTATATGTTGCGGGAAAAAAAATATGTCTTCACCCCCCCAAATTTGAAATTCTGCCTCCGCCCCTGGTTTGTCTTTTAGTCGGTGATTTAATCTAAACGTGAGTATTGACTAATCCAGTGTACTTAGATGAAGCGAAATGTAAATTTTTTTTGTGTGCTTTGTGGGTGTATCCAGCATGTCCCGTAGAGTGAGGTATAAGTTCTGTAATATTTTTTTGTGATATTAACGAGAATATTTATTTTCTCAATTTTTTTGTGGTAATTTTCTCCTGGCATTTACATGTCAATCGTGGGTAGTATATGTTTCAACCAAAATGTTTGGGTTTTATAATAAAAAACTTCATCAACATTCAAACCATTATCAAGTCCTAAACGTACTCAAATTTACTAAATTAAAATTAATAGATTAATATAGAATACTAATAGTACACATTACTTTATGCTATAAAACATTTTAAAGTAAGACATTAATTGTTCGTAGTATGAACATAAGTTATTGTTAATCTTAGGAAATTAATTTGAATGTGAGTTGTCGAATAAACTAGTGTGCTTAGATCACGGAATGTGAAGTTTTTTTGTGTGGTGTATTGGGTTATCTAATATATGAATAATTAATAAAAAACAAGAATGATGTGAATTAGTGATAAAACTGGACTAAATATTCACATGATAAAGTACCATCAATAAGCTGATGATAAATCAGCAGGGTTCGTCGCGTAGTGGGTTCCATTTCAAGCATCCGGCGTCTTCACTTTCCGCCTCTCTACTCCCCTCCCTACAATATTACAAGTTACTTATCTTATGACATTTGTTACAATTTACTTTTAACTGTTACAAGTTATACAATGCTTCAAACAACTTACAAAAAATAGAAGTACTTACTTTTATTAGATGCTAGTTTAATTCAAAAGAAACCACATTAATAATTATAATTCATAATATATAATTTATAATATCATATAGATTAATGAAATAAATAAAAAACAATAAATATGTAATTAGTTGATGTATGAATAAAAAAAGAAATATGAATATATTATATATATATATAAAATATTTAATATATAATATAATATTAAAAGTATATAATAATTAAGTAAATTCCACAATATTATCAGAGAAAATTTGAAGCTTATGTAGTTCTATGATCCTAAAGTGCTATTTTGTTGCATCAAAACACTAAAAGCCAATGGAAATTTTATTCTCTAAATAATTGTACTATCATAATTGTATGCTTATATTTTTTGTAAAAATTATTAAATTGTACAAATAGTAATATATTGTTTATAAAGCCATGTTCATGGGTCCCACATGTCACATATGAGCTTAAAAAACTTCAAATTTGATATTGGACCAAAAATAACACTTAGCATCGTCCATGTAAAGTTTCATCAATTTTGGACAACATTTAAGCTGTTTAAGCTGAATTACAAAAAAAAACAGTGGTATTTGTGAATTAGAAACTTAAACAGTGGTATCTTATGAATTTTCCTTAAAAATAAAGGAAATTTCTGAAATGCCAATTCATGAAATGCCACTAAAAAAAGAAAGTCGTGAAATGCCAATATATTTTTACAAAAATCCATGAAATGATACTATGTCATTGACCTGAAGCAAAAAAACAAAAACAAAAATACCACTACTAGTTAACGAAGTACTTTTAAAGTTCACAATATGCCCCTAAGTGTTAAAAAATCACAAAAATTTCAAAAAATACTATAAAAATATAGATAATTAAAATAATATTTAAAAATTATAAAAAAAATAAAATATATCAAAAATATCATAAAACATTGAAAAAAGTAAATATTGCTTAGATTTTTTTCAAAATTATTTAGTAGCATTAAAAATATATAGAGTTTTAAAACATAATTTATACTAAGTTTTCTACAAATTTAGACCAATATAGTACCATAATTTATACCAATTAATTACCATAATTTTACCATACATTTTAAATTAATTTTTCTACCAATTTAAGTGATTATTCAAAAAAATATATTTTAATTTTTAATTAATATTTGAAGAATTATTTTTTATATTTATTCTATTCTGTAGATGACTATGAGACATAATATAATTTATATCGAATAAATAATAAATTACAAACACAAAATAATTTAAAAACTATGGTACAAATTATGATAATTAATTGGTACTAGTTATGGTGCTTAATTGGTAGAAAAATTGGTATACCAATTATATTATGTCATAAAGTCATTTGCAAAATAGAATATAAATTAAAAAAAGTCTTCAAATATTATAAAAAATTAGAATAATTATTTTGAATAATAATTTAAATTGGTAGAAAAAATTAATAAAGGTATTGTAAAATTAAGATAAATATATGGATAAATTATGGTAATTAACTGGTATAAATTATTAATTTGTAGAAAAATTAGTATAATTATATGTTAAAAACTCTATATTCTTTTTGTGGTACTAATTAATTTGGAAGAAAATCTAAGAAATATTACTTTTGTTTAAATGTTTTATGATATTTTAATATTTTTTCATTTATTTTTATATTTTCTATAATATTTAAATATTTATCTATATTTTTTATAGTATTTTTGTGAATTCTTTAATACTTAGGGCATACTGTGAACTTTAAAAGTACTTTGTTAACTAGTAGGGGTATTTTTCTCTTTTACTTCTAGTCAATGACATAGTGACATTCATATTTTCATGGACTTTTGCAAAAATATAGTGGGATTATTTCTTGTTCTTTTTTTTAGTGGCATTTCATGAATTAGCCAAAAATATAATAGTATTTCATGAAATTTCCAAATAATAAAAATTAAAATATTTATTGGTCATAAAATTTTTATTTTCTTTGTTTTCTCATATAGAGTTTTTGTTGTAAATTATGGTGGTTTTTTTCCCTTTATTTTTTTTAATGAAAATAGTTTAAATTGTAATTTCATATCTATTGCTGTGCAGTAAATAGTAAACGCACCACAGTAACTAATTTAACTAGTTTATGTTATTAATAGTCATATTGTCAAACAACAGTTTTCAAAATAATTACAAAATGCTAGGATAAAACAAACAACAAATATATTAAGGGTGCGTTCACTTCGAGGAGAGGAAACAAAATGAAATCAGGGAAGGGAATGGAAAGAAAAGGAAAGGAATTCTCCCGAATCGTGAAGTCTGTTTAATTCTACACGAAACAGATAAAATTCTCAATTAGTGTCTTTGTTGTTGTTTGGTTCCAAACAGAGAAGTGTTAATACGTATTTACACTACGAATAATATATATTAATATTATCTAATTTATATGCAACAATACTAATATTTATATAAAATTATATAGAAATATAAATATTTTTAAATTATAAATGACATATTAATATTTATATAGTTTATATTATGTATATTTTTTTTAAAAATTATCATTATGATAATTTTTAATTTTATAGTATTTAAGTATAAAAAATATTTATAATATAGTAGTATATATTAGCATAATATTTATTTAAATTGTAAACAATATAAATAAATATTTATATAAATTATATATACTCATATCTTATTATTTTTAGTTTCTAGATTTAAATTTTAAAAATGATTCTAAATATTAATAAAATGGAAATAATATATATAAAATTTTCTATCTCTTCCATCTATAATTAATTTATTTACCTTCCTAAACAACTCTATATATTATTTTTATACCATTAAGTATAAATAATAGTATTAAATAAGAACTCGTATATATAAATTGTTCATATTTATTAAATTATAACTACTATGTATAAAATGATATATATCTTAATTTTTATTTCAAATAATAGATACTATATATTATTATTTCAGAAATTTATTTAATTAAATATATTATTTATATATATTCTATTTGGTCATTTTTTTCACAAGTATTAAGTAATATTACCCACATATATTCAGTGTATATTATTTTTTTAACCTTAAAACTTATAAATGGTATTAAAATTTTATAATAATATATATATATCTTATGATAGTGATTCTATATATATTTTTATATTAATATAATATAAATAAATATTGTATTTCTATTAGATAGATAAAATATTTTATATTAATTAGAAAGAAGATCAGATAAAGAATTATGTATATTATATATTTATAGTATATAGATAGAATATATTATATATATTATATTTTAGAATATCTAAATATTAGTAATATTAGGTAAGAGGGAGGAAAGGGAATACCTCTCCTGGTATATTAGGGAAACCAAAAAAGAATTGGGCTTTATGAAACTTTATGATATAAGGAAATGAGAATCATTAAAATACAAAAAAACAAACCATACATAAAAACAATATTATGGGAAACGTACATTTATAACAATCCCAAAATGGGGTGGCCAAGTTAGTTTCCTAAATATTATGCAATATATGCAAAAAACGGCCATACATTTGATAAATTCCTGAATAGTTTCACGGTCGTCTTCATTCTCTTCACTCAACCCTAAACTGGCGACCAAGGAACATACATGGTCTGCGCCTCTTCTTCGCTCCTCTTTGTGTCTGCGCTCTGCAGAGATTGGAATTGCTGCATCACTCGTACCCAGATTGAAGACGGGGCTGACAACATTTCAGAACCGGAACCGGCAATATACTCGAACTTATCTCTTCACTCACGGTAATTTTGCAACCCTACTTGGCGAACAAGGGAACATACATGCCCTGCGCCTGTATTCAGGCTCTTGTGTCTTCATAGTAAACTTTGCACTCTTATGGTTCGCTTTTGAAATTTGATGACCGCCGGGAGGAGCGGTGGCGACGACGGTCGTCAATTGGTTTGGCTTTTGAGTTATGCTTCTGGTTGTCCTTACCACTTAAACTCTGTGGAAATTTTTGAGCTTCTGAATACTCCTTTGTCCGATGATTGAGTGCTTCGTGGTGGTACTCTGCGTTTTTATTTTTCTGTAACATCAAGCAATAGGGATTTGAATCCGAGCTTGATGTTGCCTGATTATTTACAACTCGGAAGGGTAGGGGGTTAGTCATCTACCTCGTTCCGCCTTTCTGAAATTCATTTTAGAATTTGCTCTTATTTCGTGTTGTACTACCTGGTTTAACCTAGGACTAAATGCTATTTCGAGTTAACCAGTACTGGCACCGAACCAGAAATAGACATAGGAAGCAGGGGGCGTTAGGTGGTTAATTTAAAAGAGGGGACTAATGTGATCTTTTCAGATAAGGATACTATGTATAAGTCACATCCATTTTTTTTAGTTTCCAACCCTAACTCACGTTAATTGTTCTTGGGTGCATTCAGGTAAAAAGCTTGCCTGTTCACTATGAATTTTCTGTGAATCTGCCAACGATCGCGAACTAAGTTTATTCGGCTTTCTACTGCGGGTGAAATCGATGAGCCTTCTTTTTCATTATTCGTAGCTGGAGTGATCGACCACATAATGCGGGGTTCCTTTCTTATTTTTCGATAAAACGAATTCGAGGTTCATAACTGCTATTTCAGTCTACTCTGCACAAGTCATATCCAACATTTCATTTCCTGAAGCTAAAAGTGGCTACTGCTTGGCCATAGTTGTTGAAGGTTTTTTTCTAACTTTTATTTCAAAATCATGGTGAAGTGCCCATGTATCATGATACCAGTTCTCTGCTACTGGGTTATGGGCATCTGTATCAATTTTGGTAGTTTTTTTTTGACAAAAGATGGTGGGACGTGTGCCTCCTTTAAATCTAGGTGAACACGTGGCCTTTTGTTTTATTTTTGTGGCTTTAGAACCATATTATGTGACATTGACTCAGTTGCTATGTTTTTTTCACAACTCAACAATGCCATGGTGTCCCCATGGTTGGCTTATGTGGTTCTTATGATATCTCTGATGCTGATTTTTTATGCGTTAGATATAAATGGGCAAAACTGTACTTGGCGGGAAAGGAGTACTCAGAGCTCCAATGGAGTTTGAAGACAAACAGTGGGACATCAAGAACATAAGGAAAGAAATTGAACTTATTGGTAAGTCCGTTCTCCTCAGTCAGATGTTTTTTTGACTACTTCTAGTCTGGGTCAATTGTCAAATCACCCTCAGTGATTTCTGTGTATTTTTGCAAGAAACAATATTTGATGATCTGAAGTAAAATGAATTGACTATTGCAAGCGCTAATAGTTGAACCTTGAGATAACTAATTGCTTGGACTTATCTCATCTTTGAGATGAATTATTTGTTTCCATTAGTGTAGATTTGTGCATTAGATAGCAAAATAAATGCTGACATGCTGCATATATGTGCATTTTCAATTTGTTCCTTCATGTCCTGTTGTATTTTTCCTAAATATTATTGTGTCTGTTCAAAATTGTTATCTCTGAGGCATAGGATACGCTTCTACTAAAATCTGTATGAAATTGATTGTACTATGGGATGATGATGTAGGTTCGTCATGCATGACTTGGAAAGAACGTAAAGATTTAGAGAATAGGAAAGTGGTTCAACTAGGGGGCAAGGTACTGCAGTGTGCTTTAGGCTTTTAGTTGGTGTTAATTAACTATGTTTTTGATCTATTATCATGTATCCATATGTTGAAGGCTCCCAAGAAGCAAAGGCTTCCGCTTAGTGTTGCTCAACCTTATATTGAAGAATAAAAAGGCTAGGGAACAGAAGCGCATTCAAGGTATTGAGGAACTCTCACCAGAAAATATTCAGTACATTTTTTGTTGGCTTTCTTCTGTATTTGTTATGCTCATTTGTTGGCAATTTTGAGTAGATACTTGCACTTGGGAGGTATGGAGGATCTTTTGGCTTAAACACAGCTAAAAAAGACGAGCCAGAGAAGCGCAAATTTACACACACTGGATTGAAGGCAGGTGAGGGAAGCTTCAGAAATGGTATTCTCAATGTGAGACATCTTATGAAGTCTAGGCCTTCAAGGGAGAATGGGAATGATGAAACTCCAACGGAGCCGAGGGGGCAGAAGAGCAACCAGGTTAAGAAAAACAACATGAAGAAGGGTGGTAGTAGAAAGCGACGGTGAAGTTGATCTGATATTCCAGGAGAATTGTAGGCTACTTTTATCAAGTGTGTTATTTCTTTTTGGGTGAGCTAGGGTGGAATGGATGGTAAATTTCCCACCCTTCAGTTCTGTAGCTTGTACTATGTTCTCAAGCTACTTAATGACTAATCTAATAGTATGATCCGCCTTCTTGAATCTTCTTTTAACAGTTTAATGGTAATTTCTATTCTTCTGCACATTCTTAACTATGCATTATCATGAACATAAGTCCTTTTGCCAATAAATCAAAGTTTTGCAGAGCTTGGGGTTAGACTTATTGATCACTGGGGTATTCAACTTTATCATCATGATCGTTTACGATTATATCACCATGTGCTATAATAATGTTAAAATCATTTTATGTGGTAGAAAAAAACATAAAACCTGGAGTTGGGAATTGGGATGAACAGATCAATAATACCCCAAAGTCCTAGTATTAGATATAAGTCTATAATAAGAAGTTACCCATGTAATGTTAAGGCATGATCATTGGATGCCGCAAGTTGAGGGTTCAAATCTAAACTTTTCAATTCATTTATTAAATTTTAATTGGCAATTAACCTTTTTTTGTATAAATTTTTTAGTTTGACTTTCTTGATTTTGTTTTACTTATTTTATAAATATTCTCGAGTTGTTTTAATATAAATTCTGCTCTTGCTTTTGACCTATTTCAATTTTATTTTTTTTGGTCGCAAAACGGAGGAGCACCTCATGTATTATTAATAACTAGGTTAGTCTATATTTGTTTTTGATGATTTTTTTAGAGAAATTCATGAAATGTCACTATATTTTGGCTAATTCATGAAATGTCATTAAAAAAAAGAAAGTCACGAAATGTCACTATATTTTCTGAAAAGTACATGAATTGTCACTATAGATAGAAAAAAAGACTAAAATACCCCTACTTGTTAACAAAGTATTTTTAAAGTTCACACCTAAGCGTTAAAAATCAACAAAAAAAATAAAATACAATAACATTTAAAAAAATTGTAAAAAAATTATAAAAAAAAAAAAAAGAAATAATTAAATTTTTTAAAAAAACTTAAAAAAATTGAAATATCATTAAATACTAAAAAAATATATTTATTTTTAAAATTTATTAATACCATAAAAAGAATATTAAGTTCTAAACAAAGAATTTATACCAATTATTCTACCAATTTAGTACCATAATTTATACCATAAATACCATAATTTATCATACATTTTTTAATATTATTTTCTATCAATTAGATCTTTAACTCAATATTTTTTTATGGTATTGAATAAATTTTTAAAAAGGATTTTTTTTAATATTTAATGATATTTTCATTTTTTTTAAAATTTATAAATTTTTTAATTTTTTTTAATTTTTTGTAATTTTAATATAACTTTTTTAATTTTATTATATTTGATATTTTCGTTAATTTTTAACACTTAGGGGCATATTGTGAATTAAAAGTACTTTGTTAACTAGTAGGGGTATTTTGTCTTTTTTCCATCTATAATGACATTTCATGGACTTTTCAAAAAATATAGTGACATTTTATGACTTTCTATTTTTTAGTGCCATTTCATGAATTAGCTAAAAATATAATGACATTTCATAAAATTTCCTTTTTTTTATCATGATATTCTTTTATTTTGGTAGCTTTTCCAAAAACTTTTTTTTTTACCTTTTTTTTATTATTGAAGAAAAAGAAAAAATCTCAAAACCTTTCCCGAAAGACCCATTAACACAAGTTTTTTTTACTTATGTGCATTCTAATAACTAACTCCTTTCTCTTGGTTCGTACAAACTAAGCAATTTCTTTGGGGATTTTGAAGAGATCTCCTCCCCAGTAATATCGGAATACGGACAACCACCTTTTAACTGGGAAGTCAAAGCCTGTTAGGGGCAATAATGTCAAGTTTTTCCTTCCCGCCTCCCCTCTTCATTTCCCGGGTAACAAAAACGGTTACCCATCTGTCACTCCTATCGTTTAGAGATTAATCAAGTGGGTTCTTAGAAGATCAGGGCTATAGAAGTACATAAGTGGTTAGCGTTCATTGAAGCTATTCTGTTGGTTACCATGCTAACCTTTCTTCTCTTTCAGTACGAATCATCGACTCTCCAAGCTTTTTGTGTATCCCCAATCCCAGCTCCCGTTGGCTACTTCGTGCGGGTGGTTTTTGGAAGTTTAACCAGAGTAGGTTGTTAGAAGATCAAGGTAACTTAAAAAAGAAAAAAGAGAGATTCAAATGAAAAAATGACTAGTGAGTGTAAAAAAAAATGAAGATTCATCCTGCGGAACAAGTCAGAATGGATTGTGTGGTCCTAGTTAGAGAATCTTCCAGTCCTGAACTGAAGCACGCACTCTTTGGACATCTCTGACATCCACTTAAAATCTTAACCAAAGCTCTACAAAATTTCATGTTCACATCTGGAAGCCAATTTTTTTTAAAGGTGAATGAGACGGGGTTTAATCGATTCACCTTTCAACTCTCGCATGAAGCTGATCTAAGGCATATCATGAATCTTGGCATTATTAGAATAAACTTCTTGGAGTGATGGCCATAGATCCGTGAATGAATATAGAAGAGCATCAACCCTCCATAGTTAGAATATGGGCCGGTATCCACAACCTCCATATATATATATCTCTGTTCAATAAGAATGCTGCGGTGGTTCTGGAAAACAAAATAGGATCTTTTATCAGATGTGGAGAGTAAAAAATAATCCTTTGATCATGAAAATTCTGAAGGTTTGTGTTGAAGTTAAGATACAAGATCCTCTCTGTAGGGTGATAGTGGTTAACTAATTAAGGAGGAAAAGATAGGTGCTGCAGAGTTATCTATGATAACATCCCTATCTATTGTTTTCGGTGTGGAAGAATAGCTGACTCACTGATCGAGTGTCAGTTTAAAAAGGTTACAGAATCTGAACCAGATAGATACGTTCTATGGATGATATATGAGTTTGCTGGAGCAACTCATTACCTTACTGATGATTTTCCGATGGATAAACTCCCTCCTTATCAAGATATAGTTCTCTTATTCGAATGGAAGAAAGTTCAGGTACCAGTAAGAAGGGTAAAGAGATTCTAGCTGTTGGTAATATCTCAGTAATAAAGGATACTGAAACAGATAGAGGTCTTACTATGAGTTTAGGTCCTATGTCAGAAGGAAGAAAATGAAAAAAAAAAAACAGACCAGGAGAGGTTCTTCTGGAAATTCGGTGGCTATGATAGAAGGTGAAGATCTAAGTCCAGTTGATAGTTATCAGAATGAGTTGATTAGAATGAGTTGCCAGTCCCTCCTGGTTTTGAGAGAGTATTCCTAATATTGACAGTGATTTGGGTAGTAAAAGGCCTCTAATCAAGCTGAGTTGTGGGCAAATGCTTTGGATAAATTTCCAAATCATTTACAAAAAAGAAGAAAGTTCAAGAGGAGAATGAAGGAGATGTTAATGTTAATCAATCTATCAACCAGATTGGAATAAGCTAGGCAGATCAATGAGAAGAAAGCAGCAAAAAGAAACCCGGACCCAAAAGAACAATAAGAAAGCAAATTCAGATTTAATGCAAAGAGAAGGTAAAGCTATTTTTGACCAGGGCAGTAAGGACTCTAATAAAGGAAACAAGAAACTGATTCTCAAACTGCAGAATACTCAAAGACAGAAGTCTTAGGTGGCTAAAACCCTTTCGCAAGGGATTGAGGCTTATGACTCTTCTAGACTGAAGGATACCCTAAGATCAAGTAGACCTTGCAAGAATGCAAGGCTGCCAAGAAAAATGAGCTGCATATCTTTTAACTGCAGGGGCTGGGGTCACCCCAATGCAGTTTGTTGGGTCAATAACTTAGTAGTAAGTTATAGATCAGATGCCATTTTCTTGATGGAGACCCACAGTTCTCAGGAGTTTATGAGACTATTTTTTTGCTAAATTCCCTGGTTATATAGGAGAATTAGTTAGTAGTATTGGTAAGAGTGGAGGTCTAGCTATGATGTGGAAACTGGGTATCAGCATTAAGCAAGTGAACTCATCTCATCATCATATGTCTGTGGAGGTTTTATTTCAAGGATGTTATCCTTTCATTTTTACAGGTTTTTATGGGTGGTCTGATGGGCTCTTAAATTTCCTCAAGGAAGCTTTTAAAAGTCCTTAGATCAAATTTTTCTCTATCTTGGATTGTAGCAGGAGACTTCAATCAAATCCTCTTTAATTTGAGAAGACAAGGGGTAAAAGATGACATGAAAATCAGATGATACCTTTCAGACAAACTGTTGAGCAATGTCAGTCAACAAATCTAAGGTTTTTTGGTAATGAAGGTACTTACACTAAATGTCAGTTAGCAGAGAAGTACTCTATTAGCAGATTAGACAAATCTCTTGGATTTTCTCTAGCCCTAAAAATATTCCCGTACATTTCTGTTGAACATTTACCCCGTGAAAATTCAGATCATTGCTCTATTCTTATCAGGTTTTTTAATCTCTTTAAAGCTCCTGGTAGGATTTTTAGATTTGAAATGGGTGGTGTTTGGAAGAAAAATGTAAAAACTATAGTAAGGAAGTGTGGGGGTAAGAGTCATCTCAACTTAATTCAGAAGTTAGTAGAATGTTCAAAGAAACTGACAAGCTGGAAGGGATGGTCTATTGATAAGCCGCAGACTTATCATATTTATGCACTAGATTTAGGGTTATATTTATCTAAATAAGGTTATATAAAAGTTATTTATGCTATATTATGTATGGAAGTATATTATTAGTTCAGTCTTATGTTTTATGTGTTTTCTATGCAAAGAAGATCTCTAGGCAGAAATTCAATTGATACCGGACTCCATGCCGGATGAATCCTGCACGGCATAAACATAGATCAGAAAACAGGCTTTGCCAGACCTAATGCCGGGTACATTCCATCCAGCATAAGTAAAGAGTCGCCACGGTTGATCAAACAATGACAGTTATTGACCGTTGGTGATTTGCCTGGTGCCGGGTATCTCCTACCCGGCATATGCACTATTTCGCGCGGATTTGGCGGTTTCGACAGTAGAGTAGTTGACACATTTTCCACATGTGCCGGCTACTCCTGATCCGGCACGGCGCCCTGTAACAGACACAAATGAGGCTTATAAATAGGCCTCGAGTCTGCATCAATCAACACACTTCAACATCACATTGTACTCCATTCACATCTCTATTTCCGCCCCACTCCATTGTTGGTGTCCAAGGAAATTCTGCAGATCCATCCACGTGAAGAGAAGAAGAAGACCTTGTCGGGTTAAGGCTATGATCATCTCCTTTTCCCCCTTTGTATTCTCTTCTTGTAATTGTGTGGATGGTGATGTAGAATTCCTTGTTAGGTTTTGGTTAGGGAAGATTTCTTGTAAAACTCTTATGATCATTTATGGAATTTTCAAGTTTCTTAACCCGAGTCCTAATCTTCTTACAAGTAGAATGAATTAGCTACTTATTCTCTTATCACTAATACCTATTAATGTTCACAAGACAAGAATAGGATAGATTAGGATTTTGGTAATCTTTAAGTTTGTTGTTCTGAAAAGCAGACATCAAGACCTAAGATTTAGGATTAATCTCTTATTTCCCCATTATTCTGGTTGTATTCGCGACATTAGCTATGCACGATGCAAGGATGGATAATGAGCTCCTTTATTCAGATCCGATTCTGGAAGTGGTATATTACGAAGTTAGAACGATGCCGGATGTAGTGCCGGATGTAAGTTGTCCGACACATTCAAAGGCCTTGACTATGTCGGGTATCCGAGGTCCGGCATGTCATCCGGCATATTCATTGTGCGAGACTAAATTCTTTTGAGACTTGCCACCCTTGATCATTGGTCATATGATACTCTTGCATTGATATATTCCCGAATCAAAGTTAGTTTATTTAGTTTTTCTTAGTTTAGAATCAACATTTACCTTTCCCCCTGTTTTAGAATAGGTTTTTACCCGGATTAGGACTAGTTTTCTATAAGTCCCTTGGGTTCGATACTCTCGGTGTAATATATTTAAGCTATACTCCGACCGGGTTTTATTTGCTACCCATAGCAGAGTTGTAGGATAGTTTATTATTTTTTATTCTTTTGTATATAGTTTTCCCTACAAATTTTCAGTTAGCAAATTGGCGCCGGTGCCGGGGACTTGGAATTAGTCCAAGTCCTAAATTCGGTAAAACGCCATATTCTTTATTCTTTATTCTTTTATTCTTTGATTTATTTTCGCCTAAGTTTTTGCAAACTTGAATGTGCCGTGCATATTGCCGGGCACAAAATAGCCGACATAATCGGAGGAAGTCTGATGCCGGACAGGTTTTACCCGGTCGTATGTCCGGCACGTTCAAGATATTTTCAAAATTCAAGCCGGGTAGGATGCCGGGTTCTACAACGTCCGGCAGTTTGGAGGAAGTCCTAAGCCGTATAAGAATCAACCGCGCACAACCCGAATCCTGTCTCAACTTTTATTTTGCATGTTCTTTTCAAATTTTAGAGTTGTTTATAATATTTCGTCCTATCACACTTCTATTCTATCTTTCCCTTCCTTTGCGTTTTTCTTATTTTTCTTTTCCAAAGTTCGAAAAAGCCGGACGCAACGCCGGTAAAATAAACCTAGCAGTATTGAAGGAAGTCCAATGTCGGGAGCCCCTACCCGACAATGAGTCCGGCATGACCAATTTTATTTTTCTCTTCATTTTGTAAAAATAATTATGTAATTATCTTATTATTTATTTACTACGATACTATATAATATAACGTTGTATTTTCCTTCTCCTAAAAATCATTAAAGGTGAATGCTACTCCGGTCAACAAGTCTTCCTAAAGATTTAACGAACTTTGACCCAGAGATCGAGAGAACCCTGCTTCGTGCTTTAAGGCAACAACGAACCTGTTGGGTAAAATCTACACATTAATATATATAGATTTATAGCAAACTAATAGGCAAGTGCACCTAGTCGGAGTAGTACAACAAGTGTCGTATCCTCAGGGAAATTGTTCAATTTTCATAGTTCCGGTATTTAATAAACAATAATAAAAGGGGGTTTAGCCAGTGGCAATCTTGGTATTTTTGGGTTGGACAATATAAAACAATTAAAAGCTTAAATAAAACAGTTGTGTATCAAATGGATGGAAAATGTGCTAAGGAAGGTGAAATCGTCCCAATATACTTCAGACATTAATTATAATCCTGATTTGCTCTATTTGTCTGTTTAAGAATTTATCTTGTGGCCTTCCTAAGCATAGATAAGGTCAACTCTTAATTAATTCAATAGACTTTTTACAAGCAGAAAAAGTCTAAATCATTAATTAGCATTAAGCAAGAATTCTTTTAATAACAACGATGGATTTTATCTGTTAATCAAGGAGATAATATCTAACGTTTGTCTCTCTTTGTGGTCTATTCTCAAATTTACAAAATCATTGAAATAAGAGAAACTGTAAATGCGTAAAAATGATCAGTTCTTAGCATTTAATAATTTAGAGAGACAAAACAAATATTTATAAGCAAACTTGATATTATAAGTAAGTCTGAATTATTTGGGGTCAAACACCCATCCTAAACACAAATATAAACTTACTCAGACATTGACAGAAATAAACATAGAGTAAAGATCGACATGAAAACAGAGTTAAGTTTAAGGAAAGAAAGAACTCTATTTTGGGGAGAGTTGTTTCGCTTCCAGGCTTGTCTCCGTGATTATGCCGACCTCAAAACCATGATAGATAGGTAGAAACGAAGAAACGAACAAAATAGGTATAAGTTGGTCCTGTCCGGGTGGGGCCACGCGGACAGAAACGCGGACATCTCTTGTCCGCGTGGGGGCTGCGCGGACACAACGCGGACACAAATCAGGACACGGCCTGGTTTTGTACAGATCGTCCTCTTCGTTTGGTTTTCTGGAAAATGGAAGAGTTAGGCTTATTTGGTGATGGGAAACGATGGAAATGAAGTGGATATGTGGATGTATGGATGGAGAATAAAATTTGGATGGAGTGAGAGTGATTTTGGTGAGCGTTCAGTTGTGAACGATTGTGTGTTTTTTTGATGAAGAAGCAGTGGGTTTTTTATAGAAGGAAGGAGGAGGAAGAAGACAGGGCTGGAGCATGCGTGAGGAATTCAAGGAGTGCGACGCCTGATATTGCTGATGGGGTAGATAGATGTGTTTATAGGCGCCGCAAATGAAGAAGATAATGGAGAAAACTACGCCGAAAGAAAATCAGTCACGTGAATTCTGGATGTGGCGGCGTTTACACGAGTCCGCTTTTGAGTCCGCGTTGCGGACACGTTTTTTCTTGCGTCCGTGGTACGGATGGGGGTACAGACGCGTGTATTTGGCGTCCGCGTTTCAGTCCGTGTTGCGGACAAGCCTTTATGTTCTGTCCGTGGTTGAGTCCGTGTGTTGGACTCCCTGTCCGAGTCTGCGTCCGTGTTACGGACGTGTGTATTCTCGTCTTGTCTTGTTCTGCAAACTTCGACAGGCTCCAGATTCTTCGTTTGAGCTCCGTTTTTAGATCCGTTTACGTCTATGCGTTCGTATTTTTGTCTACTTTGCTCCTAGCTTAGTTTTCCGCCGCATGTTTAATCAATAAATCTGTAAGATAACCAATAAAACAATAAACTAGAGGAAAACTAACCAAAGTGGAGAAATGAGCAATAAAAGTGCTAATATAACATATGAAATACATCCATAAAACATGCTCATTTTGACACTTATCACACCCCCACACTTACCTTTTTGCTTGCTCCTCAAGCAAAACCATGTACCCAAGTAAGTAGGGAATGCTCAATACTAACAAATATTATTATGAAGGGTAGGATAAGAAGGGGTGAACAATTCATGATCTTTAAGCTTTTTGAAGAGTGTGATCCATCACCTACTGGTGGCACGTGTGCTCAGGGTAAAAAATAAAAATTAGAGTTTCGGGGTATGATCCGGAGTGCTTCAATGCTTCTCAGTTAAGGTGACTTTGAGAACTTTTACCACGGCCAACTTCTCTCAAGAATGGGCATTGAGGAGAAAACAAAAGGAAAAATATTATACATTTGTTTCACTTTTGCATAAGAGATGAGAAGATAATATGTAGGCATCAAGCTTTTGTATTTAAGAACACTCAACTCTCATTTGTTGGTTACCAATGGCGTCTCACAAGTCCCTTGTTTATTATTTTTTATTATATTTTTTAGACAGAGAAGCACCCCTTAGCAATCCCTAAGAGAGAAGACAGAAAGAACCCCTGGGCAATAAAAAATCTAACCATTGCAGATCATTTGGCCACACCGCGTAAAAACGCTCCTCAAGAGTAATCAAAATCAAAAATTTTGTACCATTTATCCCACAATTCATAACAGTATTTGTTCTTAAAGAGAACAACCTACATCAGCAGGGTCCATAGTTTCAAAATTTTGGACAAACGCAAGATAAGTAGAGAGATTAAACATTTTAAGCACAAAGTGTCGCCGAAAGGGACTCCCCCCCACTTATATTGAACAATGTCCTCATTGTTCACCAGAAAAACAAGGGAATGTTTCAGAAGACCTTTTCGGTAAGTAGATAAAATAGAGAAACACAAAGGTCACAAATAAACATTTTAGCACAGGAGCTCTCCACAGCATAATTTAGCAAAATAAAAGCATAATTAAAGAAATTGGGAATCCCCTGAGATTGTTTTTGCTAGCGTTATAGGAGTTCCCCCACACTTGAGCTTTAGCTTCAAAGTAGCGTAGCTTGGTTGCGGTGTAGACATGAAGTTGCACTTGCATAAGACACTAGAAGCAACCATACTACAAACGGGGTTAAGAGTTAGCAAAAACAAAATTTAAAGAGAACCTGAAAATTAAAAGAAAAATAAAAGCAAATGAAAGAAATTTCATCCGGGTTGCCTCCGGAAAGCTGCCCTTCTTTAACGTCTTTGGCTAGACGCTTTGAAGCGTACTCAAATCTGAGGATCTTGTAGAATTATTGCATGAGCATCAACTTTCTCAAGATTACCACCCTGGTAATGCTTTAGTCTAGACCCATTTACCATAAAGTTTGTCCTTTAGCATCCACCAACTCAACTGATCCATATGGGGTGACCTTGGAGACGATAAATGGTCCAGCCCAATGGGATTTTAGTTTACCAGGATACAGCTTCAACCTGGAATTGTACAGTAGAACCAAATCTCCCATAAGGAACTCCCGTTAAGAATCATCTTGTCGTGCCACTTCTTGGTTTTCTCTTTGTAGATTCGGTTATTTTCGTAAGCATCATCTCGAAACTCTTCTAACTCAGTAAGCTGAAATTTCTGTTTGTCACCTGCTCGCAGTAGATCAAAGTTTAGTGCTTTTACGACCCACAATGATTTGTGCACGAGCTCGACCGGTAAATGACAAGCTTTTCCGAAGACCAATCGATATGGGGACATTTCGATGGGTGTCTTGTAGGCTGTTTCTATATGCCCAGAGTGCATCATCCAGCTTCAGGGACCAGTCTTTTCTTGAAGAATTAACTGTCTTCTGTAGGATCCACTTCACTTCTCGGTTAGAGACCTCATCCTGGCCATTTGTTTGAGGGTGATAAGATAAGGCTACCTTGTGTCTTACCTCGTATTTTGTCATTAAGGCTGTGAACTGCTTATTACAGAAGTGGGATCCTCCATCACTGATTATAGCACGTGGGACTCTGAACCTTGTAAATATGTTCTTTTTCAAGAACTTAAGCACTACCTTTGCATCATTTGTGGGAGAGACGATAGCTTCCACCCACTTAGTCACATAGTCGACTGCTACCAATATGAAGAGGTTTGAGCAAGATGAAGGAAAGGGTCCCATGAAGTCAATGCCCCATACGTCAAATGGTTCTACCTCAAGTATAACGTTGAGAGGCATCTCATGTTTTCTAGAGGTGTTCCCATGTCTTTGGCACTCGTCGCAGGAAGCTACAAAGGAATGACAGTCTTTATGCAAGGTTTTCCAGAAGAAACCTGATTGAAGTACCTTTGCTGCTGTTCGTGCTGGCCCATGATGTCCTCCGGCTTCAAGAGAGTGACAATGTCGTAGAATGCTTTGGATTTCGTTTCGGGGCACACACCTTCTCACCATCCCGTCTGCACAGACCTTGAAAAGGAGAGGGTCCTCCCAGTAGTAATGTTTTACATCTGAAAAGATTCTTCTTCTGCTGGTAGGTTAGCCCGTGTGGTATTACTCCTCGTGCTAGGTAGTTGGCCATGTCAGCGTACCATGGATCACCAGTGTCGCCAATCATAAAAATGCACTCATCTGGGAAGAATTCATTGATGGATGTGCCATCACTTGGTGCCTCTATGCGAGATAGGTGGTCTGCTACTACATTTTGCACTCCTGGCTTGTCTCTGATTTTAATCTCAAATTCTTGTAGTAGGAGTATCCACCGGAGGAGTCGAGGTTTGGCATCTTCTTTGGCGAATAGATACTTTAGAGCGGAATGATCGGTGTGAATTATTACTTTGCTTCCCCAGAGATATGATCGGAATTTATCCAGAGCAAAGACTACTGCTAGAAGTTCCTTCTCAGTAGTTGTATAATTCTTCTAAGCATCGTTAAGGGTTCTACTTGCATAGTAGATGGTTCTCAGGATCTTCTCCTTCTTTTGACATAAAGCGGCACCCACTGCGTAGTCGCTGACGTCACACATAATTTCAAATGGAAGGCTCCAGTCTGGTGATATCACAATGGGGGCTGAGATGAGGCAATCTTTCAGTGTGTTGAAGGCTTGTAGGCATTTGTCAGTGAAATTGAACTTGACGTCTTTAGCTAGGAGATCACATAGAGGCTTTAAAATCTTGGGAAAATCCTTAATATACCTTCTATAGAATCCAACATGGCCAAGGAAGCTTCTGATGTCTTTCACCGTCGTGGGTGGTGGTAATTTTTCAATGACTTCAACCTTGGCTTTGTCAACTTCAATGCCTTTCAAAGATATTTTGTGCCCAATAACTATTCCTTCTTTAACCATGAAATGACATTTTCCTAGTTAAGCACAAGTTTGTTTCTTCACACACCGGGTGAGGATAGCGTCCCGATTGTTTAAACAGGATTCGAAAGTGAGACTGAAGACAGAGAATCGTCCATGAAGACCTCGATGCTCTTCTCAAGATAGTCGCTAAAGATTGACATCATGCATCTTTGAAATGTGGCTGGGGCATTGCATAGACCAAATGACATCCGATTATATGCAAATGTCCCGTATGGGCATGTGAATGTGGTCTTTTCTTCTTGGTCTTCTAAAGCAATGGGAATTTGAAAATATCCTGAATAGCCATCCAGAAAGCAGTAGTAATCTTGCCCAGCCAACCTCTCTAACATCTGGTCAATGAAGGGCAAAGGGAAGTGGTCCTTCCGCGTGGCGCTGTTTAGTTTCCTATAGTCGATGTAGACTCTCCAACCCGTCGTGGTTCTCTGGGGGATTAAATCACCCTTGTCGTTGGGGACCACAGTGAGACCTCCTTTTTTCGGAACAACTTGAACAGGGCTCACCCATTTGCTGTCAGAGATGGAGTAGATAATTCCAGTGTCAAGCAGTTTGAGCACCTATTTCTTCACTACGTCTTTCATGTTGGGATTGAGCCTTCTCTGTGGTTGGACTAAAGGCTTATAGGTATCTTCCATGTATATGTGATGTGTGCAGAAATGGGGGTTGATACCTTTGATATCCGAGATGGACCAGCCTATCACCTTCTTATGGTTCTGAAGGATCCTCAAGACGTTCTCCTGTGTACTTGTTAGGGATGAAGAAATAATAACAGGTAGAGTACAAAGATCAGAAAGATAGACATACTTCAGGTGTGAAGGTAATGGTTTCATTTCTACAAGAGGGGGTTGTTCAATTGATGGTGGTATCTTTTGAGTAGAATGCTCTAATGGTTCTGGTGGTGGGTAGCGTGGTTTAGTATATGATTTTCTTTTATCCAGAGCTGCTACCATTTCAATTGTGTCAGGGTGTATTGGTCGGTTATCACAGGATTCTACTAAAGCATTTTCAAGAGCATCATTACAAATAATAGTAGAGGAATTATCATGCACAATAGAGTCGACGATGTCTATGGAAAAGGTGTCTTCTATATGAGCGGGTTTCTTTATGACTTTAGACATGTCGTATTCTAAAGTTTTGTTATGCGGTCTTAAAATGATTTTCCTTTTTCAACGTCGATTAATGCTCTAGCAGTTCTCATGAAAGGCCATCCTAAGATTAAGGGCACCCTAGTGTCTTCTTCCATGTCAATCACAATAAAATCAGCGGGGAACATAAAAGTTCCTACAGTAACAATCAAGTCTTCTATTATCCCTTTCGGGAATACTAAGATCTATCTGCTAATTGTAATTGAATAGAAGTAGGCATGCATTCACCAATCTTAAGTTTGTTGAAAGTTGAGAGTGACATTAAATTGATACTAGCTCCTAGAGTCACATAGCCCCTACCACAATCACATTATCAATGGAACATGGAATAATTGGAAAACCTGGGTCTCCAAGTTTAGAGGGAGGTTCTTTAGAAGCACTGCTGACACTTCCTGCGTAAGGTGCACAGTTTCCACTTCCTGCAATGATCTTTGTTTGTGATGATATCCTTCATGAACTTTGCGTATATTGGCATTTGTTTCAAAGCATCTGCAAGGAATATTATCGTTAGTTTCTTGAAGTGGTTAGAAAACTTTCCAAACTGATCATCTAAATTTTTCTTCTTATCCTGTTTGGAAACGAAAGTGAGGGAAGAATCTTAGTGAGAGAGGAAGGAGTAGATTCAGGAGGCTCCTTCTCCTTGGAAATATTGTTCGGAGGAGGAGGGGCTTCTTCAGCATCTTCTTGTTCTTCTTCTAGATCTTCTTGAGGTTTGTGAGCTTGTTGTTCTTGATTATCAAATTCATCTCGGGAAGGGATGAGTTGAGTGGCCTCCCACTTCTCAAAGTCACTGCTTTGGCATGTTCTCTTGGATTTGGATTGGCTGACTAGAGAAGGTGCCAGGATGCCTTTGTGCAAGCTGCTGGATGATTTGGTCCAGCTGTTGATTGGTTTGTTGTATCTAGGCTTCGACCCTTCTATTAGTGGCTTCTTGATCACGAGTCTGGTTTGGGTCGAAGTTACGAATCCCTTCATTAGGTTTCTGAATTCCTCATTGGATCAACAGAGGATGAGGATGGTTGTTGTTATTGGTGGAAACCTGAAGGGGCACCTTGTGCTCTATAACCCATATTAGAGTTTGGTTGGGGTCTATTTCCCTGATAGGTATTGGAACTGTTCTGTCTGCCCCCCCTTGGTTTTGATCGTTGTTTTTCCATGAGAAATTCGGGTGATTTCTCCATGGGTAGTTGTTGTAGGAATTACCGGGGCGGTTTCCTATGAAGTGTACATCTTCGTACTCGCTTTTACCTTCGCATTGATGGGTTTCATGAGGACCGGCGCATATGGCATCCCTTCTGCAGATGAACCTGGAGGTGAAGAGCTATGGTCTTTACGATTTCGTTTTGAGATGTTGTTAGCTTCTCCACCATCTTTGCAAGGGACGAGATCTGGGCTGATAAACGATCTGTAGGCTCAACGTGGAGTGGGCCTGCTGCACGTGGCGTTCGTCCTTTGGATCTCGTCCACTGTCTTGTATTGCTCGTCATGGTTTTGAGAAGGTTCATCCCTTCTTGAGGAGATTTCATCATGGAACTTCCTCCTGCAGAGGAATTTACGAGTAGTCGGTTTCCATCATCCAGGCCATTGAAGTATGATAAGCACAGGGATTGATCGTCGAGACCATGGTGGGAACACTTCATCAGCATATCCTTGAATCTGTCCCATGAGTCGTACAACGTTTCTCCCCGGCTCTTGACAGAATGTGTTGATTTCTCCGATCAATTGCCTTGTTCTACTGGTTGGGTAGTATTTGGCAAGGAACTTCAGGGCCATTTGCAGCCATGTATGGATTGATCGGGAGGAAGACTTCGGTACCACCTGTTTGCTGAATCTGACGACGAGTGAGGAAATAGTTGTAGACGGATTCTTTCTTTGACGGTGCCAGTTTGACCAAAGGAATTACAGAAGTCTAGGAAGAGACTTAAATGATTCGGGGCTTCATCTGGATTTGCTCCACTAAACTTGCCTAAATCCCGGACGGCGGTGATGTAGTGGTTTTTGAAAGCCCATCGTCCGATTTCTTGCGGTGTTAGTTCGGGGAGAACTATGGTTGATGCCCTTCCTTCAGTATCCGGTTGGTGGTAATCAGAGAGGGCACGGTGTTGTGGTTGATTTTCATGATCCATTTCATCTATGACTTGGTTTTCAGCCATGTCTTGATTTCTATGGTTTTCTTCGTGCTTGTAGTAGAGTGCGCTCGGGTTCGGGTCTCGAACTGATACGTGGAGAACCTAGGGTTCGAGTGTTTGGCATGCACATGAGAAATTTGATTTGTGAGGATTTGTGAAATTAACAGTAAATGGATAAAAGCAGAAATATTAAACAGGTGAATTACTAAATTAGACAAAAATTAAAAACTGAAAACTAGGGAAATGATGGAATCAATTCCCCGGCAACGGCGCCAAAACTTGTTGGGTAGAATCTACACATTAATATTTATAGATTTATAGCAAACTAATAGGCAAGTGCACCTAGTCGGAGTAGTACAACAAGTGTCGTATCCTCAGGGAAATTGTTCAACTTTCCTAGTTCCGGTATTTAATAAATAGTAAATAAAAGGGGGTTTAGCCAGTGGCAATCTTGGTATTTTTGGGTTGGACAGATAAAAACAATTAAAAGCTTAAATAAAACAGTTGTGTATCAATGGATGGAAAATGTGCTAAGGAAGGTGAAATCGCCCAAATATACTTCAGACATTAATTATAATCCTGATTTGCTCTATTTGTTTGTTTAAGAATTTATCTTGTGGCCTTCCTAAAGCATAGATAAGGTCAACTCTTAATTAATTCAATAGACTTTTACAAGCAGAAAAGTCTAAAATCATTAATTAGCATTAAGCAAGAATTCTTTTAATAACAGAGATGGATTTTATCTGTTAATCAAGGAGATAATATCTAACGTTTGTCTCTCTTTGTGGTCTATTCTCAAATTTACAAAATCATTGAAATAAGAGAAACCGTAAATGCGTAAAAATGATCAGTTCTTAAGCATTTAATAATTTAGAGAGACAAACAAATATCTATAAGCAAACTTGATATTATAAGTAAGTCTGAATTATTTGGGGTCAAACACCCACTAAACACAAATATAAACTTACTCAGACATTGACAAAAATAAACATAGAGTAAAGATAGACATGAAAATATAGTAAAGTTTAAGGAAAGAAAGAACTCTATTGGGGAGAGTTGTTTCGCTTCCAGGCTTGTCTCCGTGATTATGCCGACCTCAAAACCATGATAGATAGGTAGAACGAAGAAAACGAAGAAAACAGGTATAAGTTGGTCCTGTCCGGGTGGGGCCACGCGGACACAAGCGTGGACAGAAACGCGGACATCTCTTGTCCGCGTGGGGGCTGTGCGGACACAAACGCGGACACAAATCAGGACACGACCTGGTTTTGTACAGATCGTCTTCTTCGTTTGGTTTTCTGGAAAATGGAAGAGTTAGGCTTATTTGGTGATGGGAAACGATGGAAATGAAGTGGATATGTGGATGTATGGATGGAGAATGGAATTTGGATGGAGTGAGAGTGAATTTTGGTGAGCGTTGAGTTGTGAATGATTATGTGTTTTTTGATGAAGAAGCAGTGGGTTTTTATAGAAGGAAGGAGGAGGAAGAAGACAGGGCTGGAGCATGCGTGAGGAATTCAAGGAGTGCGGTGTCTGATATTGCTGATGGAGTAGATATATGTGTTTGTAGGCGCCGCAAATGAGAAGAATGGAGAAAACGACGCCGAAAGAAAATCAATCGCGTGAATTCTGGATGTGGCGGCGTTTACACGCTTCCGCGTTTGAGTCCGCGTTGCGGACACGTATTTTTCTTGCGTCCGTGGGTGCGTCCGTGGTACGGACGGGGGTACGGACGCGTGTATTGGCGTCCACATTTCAGTCCGTGTTGCGGACAAGCCTTTATGTTCTGTCCGTGGTTGAGTCCGTGTTGCGGACTCCCCTGTCCGAGTCTGCGTCCGTGTTGCGGACGTGTGCATTCTTGTCTTGTCTTGTCCTGCAAACTTCGACAGGCTCCAGATTCTTCGTTTGAGCTCCGTTTTTTAATCCATTTGCGCCTATGCGTTTGTCTTTTTGTCTACTTTGCTCTCTAGCTTGGTTTTCCTCATATTTAACCAATAAATCCGTAAGATAACCAATAAAGCATAAACTAGAGGAAAACTAACCAAAGTGGAGAAATGAGCAATAAAAGTGCTAATATAACATATGAAATACATCCATAAAACATGCTCATTTTGACACTTATCAGAACCCTACAGAAGCAGTTCCTACACCAATGGCAGCACCAACCGTCCGAAACATAAACCGGCCTTCCAACCAAGGCCAAAAGCCAGCAATCAACCTCCTCTCCTTGCACAGAATGAATACGATGAGTGGCAAAAACTCAAGCCATACCATCAAATCCGATGCGTCAAGGAGTTGGGTATGTTTGACGGGTCGAACCCGGACGATGCCCTGCTTCACATCACCAAATTCTTGCAACATACAAACAGCCTAACCTCCACTAATAATGTCCTCCAATACGCCAGACTTTCCCTCTTTCCCCATAGCCTTACGGGGAACGCCAGCAAGTGTACCATAGTCTGACCCCCAATACTATTTCCACATGGGAGGACATGGCAACCAAGTTCTATGACAAGTTCATGCCTCCAAGTCGCACCCTGGAGATGATCGCCGAGATATACAACTTCAGACAGCCTAGCTCGGAGAACATCTGTGAAACTTGGGACAGATTCAAGGGGTTGCTGCGCACATGTCCACACCATGGCCTCACCAAGGAACAACTATCTTAGTTGTTCTACAAAGGATTGGTCAATCAATGCAAGACGATGATCCTATCCTCCCTTGGTGTAGACATATTGAAGAAGCCTGGAGATCAATTCCTCAGTGGGGTTGAATCTCTTTGCGAAGAGATTAGAGATTGGCCACAAGTGGAACCAGGGGTGGTACCGCTGGATTATATCAAGTGGGCGAGGGCGATGCTAAATTTGACAAACTAATGCAAAGTCATGAGCAGTTGTTGGAGAGCAATGCTCAAACGTCCACGAAGGTTAGCGCTCTAAAAAGTGGTGGAGCAAATAGCAATGAATCATCTTCCTCAGCAAGCGAATGTGGCTAGTGCACGACCACCCGCTCAGGGCCCTGACATGCCAGACTTTCAGAATGCTGAGGAAGTCAACTATGTGAGCAACCAAGGGTACAGGCAGCCATGGCAACAGGGGAACCAACCCCCTCACAACTTCTAGAGTCAAGCCGGTTACCAGGGAAGTCAAAGGCAATACCGACCACCCCATCCCGCATCATCATCAGAGGCTGAAATGGCTGAACTTCGTGACATGATGTCAGCCCTGATGAACAAGACCCAGGACGCTCATAACGAGATCTCGACCATTCGCAACAAGCACAAAAGGTTGCAGTTGCAGCAACTTCTGGCGCAACCACGACAACAAGGTCAGCTCTCATCCCAAACGTAAACCAATCCAAGGGAGCATGCGAATTCAGTCACTATCCTACCCAGGATCTCGAATGATGCTAGTAGCCTAAACGGCTAAGTGTAGGGCGGTTCCTCCTCACGCATTTCTCACCGCAGGGGAGTCCCTCTATCTTTATTATCTCCTTTTAATTGACTTTGTTCTTTTTAATTGTCTTCTCTTTATTTGTTGTTCCTATTTAGTTGTTTTTTTTGTTTTCTTAAAAAAATGTCCTTTTCTTATTTGAACACTTGGGACAGTGTTCCTGCCAAGTGTAGGGCAGGGTCCCCCTTAAAATAAAAATAATAAAAATAACTTTTTGTTCATAATATGCATGAGTTGTGAGTTTTATCGATGTTTTACTAAGCCTTTTTGCATGTCTTTGATTGAGATGAGATTAGGAATGAATAAATGCTTGTTCTCTCAAGAGGTAAGCTTTCTAATGACTCATAGATTCCTGTTTTTAACTTTTGTGATTCTTTTATTAACATGAGTATATGATCTTTCTTCTAATTCTTTTCTTTATGTACTTCTGGGTATTATTTTCTTCTCTTTTCAAACTATGAAAAATCTTTTGGTGAAAATCTTAAAAAGGGTTTTTGTGAAAAAAGAAAAGAAGAAGAAAAAGAAAAAAAGAGAACAAAATCTTCTTCCAAAGGAAAAGCATTATATTCCTTGAGGTTGCAATGAGTGCCTCTGAATAAAAGCAAGAAACGAGAGTTTTTCCTTTTGTTTTTCTCTAAATTCCCTGTTCTTCAATGAAAACAAATCATGGTTGATTCAGAAACCCTTGCAAAATAGGGCTGAACAAATAAAACCCATCGATGAGTGTCTTGGCCACATTCAGAAACTCTTGGAAAATAGAGCTGAATGATGGAAACCGGAAAAATGAGAGATCACAAATCCCTTATGCAAAATAGCCCAAAGTATTTGATCGGTTTTGAAATCCTTTGTTTTCATACCCATTAGTATGTTTTGAGGGATAAGGTTGATTAAGTGATACTTGTGAAATAGAGTCAGATAGTTGAGAATATTTATCTAATTGTCATTCTAAAGTCTATCTGTTTTGTGCATAAGTAATTACTCCTTTCTAATCTAATTTTGCTCGAGGACTAGCAAAAGGTAAGTGTAGGGCCTTGATAAACCGCAGACTTATCATATTTTATGCACTAAATTTAGGGTTATATTTATCTAAATAAGGTTATATATAAGTTATTTATGCTATATTATGTATGGAAGTATATTATTAGTTCAGTCTTATGTTTTATGTGTTTTTCTATGCAAGGAACAAATCTCTAGGCAGAAATTCAATTGATGCCGGACTCCATGCCGGATGAATCCTGCACGGCATAAACATAGATCAGAAAACAGGCTTTGCAGGACTTAATGCCGGGTACATTCCATCCGGCATAAGTAAAGTGTCGCCACGGTTGACCCAACGATGACAGTTATTGACCGTTGGTGATTTGCCTGGTGCCGGGTATGATGCCGGGTATCTCCTACCCGGCATATGCACTGTTTTTCGCGGATTTGGCGGTTTCGACCGTTGAGCAGTTGACACGTTTTCCACATGTGCCGGATACTCCTGATCCGACACGACGCCCGACAACAGACACAAATGAGGCTTATAAATAGGCCGAGAGTCTGCATCAATCAACACACTTCAACATCACATTATACTCCATTCACATCTCTATTTCTGCCCCACTCCATTGTTGGTGTCCAAGGAAATTCTGTAGATCCATCCACGTGAAGAGAAGAAGAAGACCTTGTCGGGTTAAGGCTATGATCATCTCCTTCTCCCCCTTTGTATTCTCTTCTTGTAATTGTGTGGATGGTGATGTAGAATTCCTTGTTAGGTTTTTTTTAGGGTAGATTTCCATGTAAAACTCTTGATCATTTATATGGAATTTTCAAGTTTCCTAACCCGAGTCCTAATCTTCTTACAAGTAGAATAAATTAGCTACTTATTCTCTTATCACTAAGTCCTTTTTAATGTTCACAAGACAAGAATAGGATAGATTAGGATTTTGTAATCTTTAAGTTTGTTGTTCTGAAAAGCAGGCATCAAGACCTAAGGTTTAGGATTAATCTCTTATTTCCCCATTATTCTGGTTGTATTCGCGGCATTAGCTATGCACGATGCAAGGATGGATAATGAGTTCCTTTATTCAGATCCGATTCTGGAAGTGGTATTTATGATGTGAACGATGCCGGATGTAGTACCGGATGTAAGTTTTCCGGCACATTCAAAGGCCTTGACTATGCCGGGTATCCGAGTTCTGGCATGTCATCCGGCATATTCATTTTGCGAGACTAAATTCTTTTTAGACTCACCACCCTTGATCATTGGTCATATGATACTCTTGCATTGATATATTCCCGAATCATAGTTAGTTTATTTAGTTTTCTTAGTTTAGAATCAATAAATACCTTTCCCTCCTGTTTTAGAATAGGTTTTTACCCGGATTAGGACTAGTTTTCTATAAGTCCCTTGGGTTCGATACCCTCGATCGTAATATATTTACGCTATACTCCGACCGGGTTTTATTTGCTACCCGTAGTAGAGTTGTAGGATTAGTTTATTATTTTATTCTTTTTGTATATAGTTTTCCCTACAAATTTTCAGTTAGCATCTATCAGAAAGATCAAATGGAAGGTTTATGTTAAAAATGAAAGAATTAGCCACTGTATCTACTAGTTCCTTGTCTGTGGGGTTGGATTCGAACAGAAAGAGGTTGTTGGTGGAGATTGAGTTGCTAGCAATGAAAGAAGAGATGTGGTGGAAGTAGAGATCGAGTATTTCTTGGCTTAAAGAAGGTGAAAAAAATGCTAAGTTCTTTCTTGCTAAAGCCTCATACTCTAAGAAGGCTAATGACATTTTGGGCTCCATAAGGATCAGCAAGAAATGTGCTATAGTTGGCCTGACATTGAAGATATCTCTCAAGGGTATTTTCAAGAGTTATTCTCCTTCTCCAGTCTGGTGGTGATGTTTGTTTTGAGGAGGCAGTGAGGACACAAACTTCAAGATTCCTTCATTCAAGATCTTAAAGATTCCTATTTTGTGATAGAAGTTTTGGATGCTGTTAAGCAACTATGTGCTGACAAATCTCCACGACCAAATGGCTTTAACGGCAAGTTTTTCAAAACCTTCTAGAACATTGTGGGTAATCATGTTACAATCACTGTTCTTGTGGTGCTGAGAGGCAAATGTTTGCCTAAGAACCTTAATTATTATTATATAGCCCTTCTTCCAAAAATCAAAGGTGTCACTCTCATTGAGAACTTTAGACTGATTGCCCTTTGTAACTTCACATATAAAATCATCTCAAAGATCTTTGCTACTAGAATTCAAGCCATGCTTCCTTCTCATATTTCTAATAATCAATCATGATTTGTAAAGGGGTGTTTGATTTCAGACAATATCATATTAGCTGGGAATTACATCATTTTCTAAGATAAAAGTGTAGCACAAAAAAAGCTGTTCTTTGCTCTTGAAACAAATCTGAGTAAAGCTTATGATCGGTTGGAGTGGGGTTTTATTTTCAAAGTTCTAAAATTGTTGGGTTTCCCTCATAACTGGTTAAATCCAGTGATGAACTGTGTTTACCTCTGCTAGGTGTGCTGTCCTGATTAATGGCTCTCTAGGTCAATTCTTCAATCAATCTCGGGGTATTAGCAAAGGTGATCCTTTATCACTTTCCTTTTCATCTTAGCACAAGAGGCTCTTACTAGCTATTTAAATAACCTATTTTTGTGGTGATTTTAAGGGTATAAAGATGAAAGGTGGGAGCCTTTCTATTTCTCATCTTTCTTTTGCAGATTATGTAATTTCTTTTGGGCCAGCCTCTGTGGAAAATGCCTTATTCCTACAAAATACCCTTAAAAGTTCTTGGACATCTCTGGCCCCCACATTAATCATAGCAAATTAGAGCTAATGTTTAGCAAAAGACTGAAACCTCCTCAAAAATCCATTATCTTTAATACCTTGGTGTTACTGAAGTTCCCTTGTTCTCTAAGTATGTTGGGTTACCTTTGAAGATGGGCAGAAACTAGAATCAAGTGCTCAACTATATCATCATATCTATCCAAAGTAAAATAGCTTGTTGGAGTAGACCCATGTCTCAGGCTGCAAGAATTGTCATGGTGAGAAGTGTGCTTCAAGCTATGCCTTGCTATTCTATGGCCATTTTTATCCTCACAAAATCAGTGGTTTCCAAGATAAATTCTCTTATCTCTGTTTCGTGGTTGGTGGGGGGGGGGGGGGAGGGTTCTACCAGTTTAGTAATTTTATGGTTTCTACCCCTTCTATGAAACATCTGGTTTCGCCCCTGACAAGGATTAACGTTTTGACTTTGCTACCAGTTTAATAATTTTGTAATCTTACTCAAAACTTTAAAATTTTACAATAGACCCCCAATACGCTTACAAATATTAAATTATGTTCTTAAAAGGTTTGTACAATTAGATTAAGCTCAACGAAATGTAAACGTTTATAATATGCACGATTTTAAAAAATTTATATTTTATTATTAAAAACAATGATAAATCATAATATACTCGAAAGTGATTATCAAATGAAAGGTTACCCATACCCTTAATTGCTAACTACATAATATTAGTTAATAATTTCATGTGTTTCAAAATAATTTTTTTAAAAGAAAATTAGTAGAAAATTTAATAATCATACACAAATTTTTTTAAAAAAATTAAAAATAGAGAAAATATAAAAAATATAATATATTATTAAGAAAAACCATATTACCCTTTATTTTCAAACAACCATATTATGGTTGAGTGTTAAGGACCATGATAAGTGCGAAACATATAGACTTTTAGGGTTTAAATACCTTATAACTTGCAACACTTTAGGCAATGTTTCCCACTTGCTATGTGAATTTTCTTGGATTTATGTTTTGATATGAACTGATATATTTTATGTATGAAAAGCAGAAAAAGGTCCTGGAATCACATAGTACACTTCACAATCTTCGCAACGCAATAAACGGGGATCAAATCGGAGCTCAAACGAAGAATCTGGAGCCTGTCGAAGTTTGCAAAGAAAGCAGAAAAAATACACACGTCCGGAGCATGTCCGGACGCAACACATGTCCGACCCTATAGGTCCGGACGCAAGTCTGGACACATGTCGACGAAGCATTTTACGCACAACGTCGACATGTCCGAACCAGCAGGTCCGGACGCTGGTTAGGACATGTCGGTAATTCAGCATACAAGAGCCAATCGACATGGTATGAAAGGATAAAATTATTTTATCCTTTCACACACCTCTTCCACCGACTTACCCTTCCTTTTTACCTCAATATCACTATAAATACACATATAACCCTCCATTAAATGACACACACACACATTCCTACCACATTACATATCAAATTCTTCCTCCATTTTCCACACTCCATTCACCTAGATATTAGACATCCATCTCATCCCATCATCATCCACAAAAACCACTGCATTATTATTCTGTCCAACCTCTGACCAACATATTACCAGTTAATATGTCAGGCTAAGAGGATATACTCTGGGTGAAGGTTAATTTATAGTCTGTTTAATTATGTAATCTATATTTTTACCGGTTTAATTTAAATACAGTTTGTTACGATTAAAGCTTATCTCTCGTCTTTTTAAAATTTCATGAATTTATTAAAATGCTTTACTAAATCTATTTTGATCAGATCCGTGATAAATAGACAGGTTAATTAAGCCGTAAATCTGTAGAAAGCTTATTATGATTTAATAAGTTAGTATTTTCAGACGCAAATATAATTTCTCATACTTAATCCGTTTACATGTGTTTTGCTCGAATCTGGATTAGACCGAGCATGTTCTGGTAAACGAGTTCTTTTGAGTCTATGATTTAGTCCTTAAGATAATAGCAGGAATTTTGCCAAACTATCACAATAAAACCGGTAGACATAGCATAAAAGAGCAGACTATATAAACCTGAACCCAGAGTCCTGTTTTTATTTTATCTTCACTCAGTTAATTTTATCTGCTTTTTAATTATAAAAACAAGTCAATTAATCCCCCCCTTTTGTGACACCGCTTAGGAATTAGATAATTCCCCTTTAGTCCCACGGTTCGATATCCGGTTGCTTCCACTGTACAATACTACTGCGACCGGGATTTTGTTTGCAGCCCGTAAGGTATTTTGAGTTTTTAATTTCTTTTTCATTTGTTTTAACTACGTCAGTTCTAACCACTCACATTTTGCTCTCTGCAGACCATAACTAGTTCACAATTTCCAGTGCATATTCCAAAAAATATAATAAAATTTAACAATATTAACAGAAATGCTACAAGAAAATTAAATTAATTGATATATCAAAATAATTATATTATATATTGTTAATAAAATCCACGGGATGCCATGATGAAATACCCCAAACCTTGATATGAAGTTTAAATATTAAATTATGATATTTAAAGGCTAAAAAGTGCCTTAGAAACATTAGTGAACAATTTAAACCATAGTAAACACAATAAAGTACTAAAAAACAGTTTGAGCAAAAACATGCTCTAAGCTTGGAATGAACTTGGTTACGACCCAAAGAGCCTACCAAGACTTAATAACATGCAATTATGATTTAATAAGGCTAATTAAGTCCTTAGGAAACATTGATAGACAATTTAAACCAAAGAAAACACAAGAGAACACCATAAAGTCAATTTAAGCAAATACTTGCTCTAGACTTGGTGTAACCTTGTATAATACCTAAAGGTCATTCCTAGACCTTAGTAACATTCTAATGAACATTTTAAATCAATTCCTAAAGAAAAACAAGCTTGAAGACAAGTTAAAACACAAATGTGCTTTAAGGAGTCTTAAAGCACATTTTTGAAAAATTGTCTTGGAAATGGGTTTTGAGTGGCTAAATGTCCATCATTACTCTTTAATCAACATGTTTACTACTTAGTATCACATTAGGAAGTTTAAATCAATGGGAAATCAAAAATTTCACAATTATGTGCCTTAATTTGTGAAAAGTGCTCAAATAGTGCTAGTAGTTGAAGTTAATAACAGTCAACATAAGTTGTTAAATTGGTCAAACAAGCCTTAGTATACTTAAATTAAAGGGAGGGGGGAACGGTTTTCTATGTGGTGGCTCACCACCATGTGCTAGTTATTCAAAGAAGAAAGAAAAGTAGTAAAAAGTTTACTTTTTCCTTAAACATAAATGTCTCCAAATCTTACCTCTTCTCCTCACTTTCCTTCATTTCTCCTTGCTCCCACCGTCACTTATCTTAATCCTCCCTTCTCCATCTCGTTTTGCTACAGCAACCATACATTCTCCATCTTCAAATCCTTGTAACTCCTAGCTCCATGATCCAAATTTAATTTCAAGACTACCTTTGTCTTAGTTGGAGTGAGCTCTTCATTTACCTCTTTTTAAATCTTCAATAACTCCATTTTGGTGCCATGAAGAATCTCAATTGAAGGAGCTTGAGCTCATATTTTCCATGCCTTGTCATTCTCCTTTGCTTCAAGGTAAGGAAAATCAAAGAAATCCAAGTTTCCCTTCATTTTGTGTATAGCCGAAAATTCACCTCTTAATGGTGCATTGTATTGCTCTTCATTTAGCTTAATTCAAACTTCAAAGGACTAGGAGGAGTCCCATCTTGCTACTTTATTCAAGTTCTCTTTCAATTCCAAAGGTAAACATCAATATTAGTGTTTTAAGACACTTATGTAATCTAGGGTTTAATTATGAGTTTAAGTATCAAACTTAATGCTCATTACCCTTATGTGTATTGGTTAGAAGATTGACAAGTGATAAAAGCTCCTTGCCGATTTTCAATCAAGAAAGAACAAGAGAAATCAAGTGAGAAAATCTTGAAGAGAAGAGGTAAATAATCTATCTTGATGTAATTATGGGTCTTAGGAAATTGAACTATATTTGCTTAATAAATAACCTAAAGAGCCAATGGGAAATGAGCTAGGAAACTATCCACAAGGTGGACTAAAAAGACATGGGAGCCCTGTTGTGTGTATTTGCAGGTTGGAGGCATTTAAATGTGGAAATTCAGTGTTTAACGTTTATGCAATTTAAGGGCCTAAGTGCCAAGCAATTTAGGTTTATGCACTATATTGTGATGTAGTGTAGTTTAAAGGTTTAGTTGTGTGTAAAGAACACCTCTTGTTAAGGTGAATGTCTTTGATGGTTAAAGGTTGAAAACTATATGTTTGTGCATAAGGATGTGTATTATGGGATTGAGTGTTCTTGGATTGTATGAAGTGGAAAACTGTGTGTTTTGGTGTAAGGTGATACAAGAGAAACTATGACAAAATTTAGTTGATAAACAAAGGAGTTTATGTATTGTAAGGAGATTTTATGACCTAGAAGGTGCTAGGAATGGTTAAGTGTAAAGATGGAAAGAAGGTGGATTAAGGTGTTCCTAAGTGTTAAGATGCCTTGGGCATAGTCTTGGAGGATTTAGAAATTTAATGAGTGTTTTATACACACCAAAGTTATGATATGTGAAGTGTTAAGTCTTGTTCAAGTTTTGGTAAACAAAGGAAAAGTAATGCCTTGTGAAGGTCTAAGTGTAAACTTGTGGAGATAGAAGAAGTTGTGTAAAGGAGGTGTTTGTGAGAAATAATGCTTATGGAGTGGTGGTAATGTTTTGAGACAACACTTGGTTAGTTGAGGTAGTAGGCATAATATACCACTTAGAAACCTAAGGAAAAATGTTATAAGTGTTAGGAATTGTTGTAAGAAATTGAGTAACAAGTTAGTGATGATTTAAGAAGGTTTAGTGCATGATTTGAGGTTTTAAACATGTAGAAACATGTGGAAAGATTATGGAATGATTAGGCAAGGTTTAGGGTTGGATTAGAGTTGAAAAATGATGTTTTGACAACTTATTAACATGGTCCGGGACCTAGCCCTTGTATAGGTACCCGGACCACCCTTAAAAATGAGCCGAAAGACAAGTTTACAAGTGGTCCAGTCCTTAGTCCAGGACCAAGACCCGGACCAAGTGAAAATAAAGGCCGAGACTACATTCCAGTGTTGGTCCGGGACCTTGGGTCCCGACCAAGTCCCGGACCAGGGCAAAAATGGCTTAAAACGTGTTTTAATGAGTTCTAATGATGGGGGATTGAATGGTAATGGTTTTAGGTGATGTTAGGCCTGTTTGGTGACATGTAAAGGCATTAAAATGTGTAAACAAGTGTTGGCTTGATGTGAGAGTTGTGAACTTAAGATCACAAGAGTAAAACTAAGTATAACGGGATGACGGGGTTAACTATGAGCGCATTAGACGTTAAACAAACATGTTACCCCAATGTTAATAAAAGTAATTGTGATGTTACCAGTTGTTCAAGAATTGTTCGAGAACATAGGAGGACACAATAGAGTGGACCTCGGTGACAGGTATGGTTTTCTTGCAACCTGTGTCCTACCGGATTACACCGGCTTGTATGCCATGTGTTTTTCTGTGTGTTGCCACCTTATAGATAAAACATGTAATGAGTTTATAGTAATTCGTATATGAGGCGTGTGTAGTACCGATACCGTTTAACCTTGAAAGTGTTTATACCGTAGCTAACCAACTCTAGGATCACATAAGAGATCGGTATTCGGGTTAACGACCCAACCATGGGAAACGTTCTAGCCACGGCTATGCGTGAGTTAGTTGTGTGTTGTTTGTGTGTGTAAGTATGTTTACCACCTTTGTGTGTGTCTAACTAGACCTAACTACCTATTTGTGAATTATGTACTAAGTTCAATAATGAGACTTCTGACAAGAGCTAACCGGGGAGTGAGGAGTCCGGTCGTTCCGACCACGCGTGTGAGTATGGGGGTTGTTATCATATCAGGGTCGATTCTCTCTGTATTTTATGGTTGATTTCTTTTTCTTGGTTTCCAACCTTCCCTTTAGCTTAACCAAGGCTATTTTACTGACTCACGTCAGGCCCAGGGGCATACTATGTTTGTTCGGTGTGCTTGGATTACTATATCCGACGCACCTTGGGGTTAATTATCTGTTCATCTAACAGGACGGAACGAGTTATGTAACGAGCTTAGCATGAGTTTGACAACATTCTCTAGGCTCTCCAGGTGAACTAACTATGTTTGGGTCGGTTCCTAAAGAGAACCGTTCCCGTTATGTTATGTGTTAATGATGTGATGCAATTCTTATTGCGATGTTATGTAAGTTGGACGTCAATATGTGGTATGGATTGTTATGTGGAGAATGTGGATCATGGATATGAATCCCAGGTTATAATATGAGACGAACTTAAGTATAACCGACTAGTGGGTAGTGTCGTCTTTTAAGGAAATAGCTCCATTAGAGGAGAAACCCTCTAGGGTTAAAGAACACCATGAGTGACTTAACGTATATGGATGTGTTGACAGTTCTGTTGATCCCATTGTTGAGGGTATGTAATGTGTTTATGGTTTACATGCATAAATTAAATATAATCAACCGCATGCTTAGACGACAATTAGTTGTGCGTGGCCCGTAGTATGCGGGCTGCACGATTACCATACCAGCATTGTGCTGAGCCCCTGGGGGGGCCACCCTTTCTCTCTATTTCAGGTACAAGAAGCTGGAAGCCATTCGAGAGTAGGACGGGTAGTTGTTTTTACATGGGTAGTTTATTTAATTGAGTAGGTATTGTAGTGTGTAGTAAGTCCGAAATTGTTTGTCGGCATTTTTGTAAATACTCGGTACAGTTGGAATGTATATGTATAATGAATGTTGGCAATGGAATGAGAATGTAATGTGTAGTTGCTCGGGAATCTGGTCCATCAGACCGATACAATGTATATGTATTAGCCTTGTTAGCCACGTGGGTGGCTAACGGTGTGTAACACCATTGAGTTAAGTAATGTGATGAGTTAAGCTTTTTCCGCTGCAAATTGTTGTTAAGTGTATGGTTGTAGTTGGGGTGTTACACATGAAATTGTTCATACTTCAAAATCACCACAACTATAATAGATTATAACTGACTACCACTAAAAACAACCTATGCTATACCATCTTACATGTTATGTTTTGTTAGACATGTTTTGACTTTCATATTTAACAACAAGTTAATTTACAAATTAAAGTTTTATATTAGATTTTTCATTTAATATATATATATACTAAAATTTAGATTAATAAAGTTATGAATTTTGAACAATATCTTACAAGATAAATCTTGTTTAATCAGTAACTTGTAGCATGAACAAGCCAATATTTTATGAACCGTGAATTGTGATTTTTGATAGAGCATATGGTATTAAAACGTCAAAATGGTGCCATATAATAAACTAGTAATGTTTTAACGATATATTAAAAAAGTTCAAAATTTATGGGACATAATTAATGTAAAATTTATAAAATTTTGGGGGCTAAATGTAAAAGTACAAATATGAAAATTTAGTACCATTTAATGAATTTTCCTTAAAATATTAAAAAAAATAGTAGAGACAATCCACCGTAGACCCAAATATTCCATATATATGGTATTTCGTTACAATGTACTTGCCTAAGTTATGTCTTAGTCCGGTGGTACACTATCAACAAAGATTTAACGTACGGTGAGGGAACAGAGATAATAATCATCTTCTAAAAAAAGATTAGTTGGGTGTCGTCTCTAAATCATTAAACACCTCAAAGACCATAAGTGAGGGTCCAGTTATCTATGTTCTCGAGGCGCACAAAATCTGTGTGGTTATTTGTTTTTCTAGAATCAAGATCTCTTTCCTAATACTATTGGTATTCTACCTTACATGTGAATATGACATGTTTCTAATCGTCCATACAACGCCCTGCAACATGAGTGGTTTTCCTTATACAACTTCAGTTATAAGTAATTGTCAAACACTAACACCAAATCTGTATCACATGGTTTGTCCCTGACTAAAACAAAACAAAACGAAGTAGGCTGTCTTTGGACTTTGATCATACATGTAGCTAGTAGGGTATATATAACACCAAAAACCCTTTCATTTTCATCTCCGCACACCAATCCGTTTAGAATCATTCATTCTAAACAATACATCATCACCAGTTCTAGCTATCTTTAACAATCCTTCTGATATCAATTCACAAAACAGACAAAAAATGTTGAGCACCAGGAGGCTTATTGGAATGGCGAGGAAGTGGCAGCAGCTGGCCAAAGCAAGCAGGAAAAGGATATCAATGCCGAGAACACTGAGCCGCTCCGTCTCCAGAGAAGCTTCATCGTCCTCCATGACCGAGAAGGGTCACTTTGTTGTCTACACAGCAGACGAAAGACGATTCACTCTTCCCTTGGTGTTTCTTCTTCGGTCAGAGATTTTCAGAGAACTACTTAGATGGGCAGAAGAAGAGTTTGGATTGAGAAATGATGGGCCTATCACTCTGCCGTGTGATTCAACCTTCATGGAATATGCCATCTCCATTATTAAGAGACGAGTACCAAAAGAGCTGATAGAAGCTTTGATTCTAAACACTCTCTAACGCTAGTTGCTGCTTGTCTTCAACTTCAGCATTCAGTTCTACGTGTGGACAAGTACCTGTAACTTGTTGCAGTTGAATGGATCGTCAATTGATGATACCCTTTTTTTTCTATGTGTACAGACAATTGTACGTAGCTATAGCTAGATTGGTTGATCTCTTTAATGGAAGTCTGAAGATCTCTTTCATACTATAACAATTCTCAGTTTATTGGAAAGTATCAAGGTGAATTTCGAAACCCTTTGACAATCGATCATATCTTAACAACTATCGTGTAATAAGTATGTAGTAACGTGATTCATTGCCCGTTGATTTTCTTTTAAAGTGGTACATTAAGAAATGTTACAACTTCACTAATGAAACACTAGCCTTTACCAATAAACCTCACACCATACACAAATATTACTAAGTTAATGCATACATGATGGAGATTTTTTAAAGTTTAGGAAACTGTTAGCAAATTCCCCGCCCATATCCACATTGAAAGCCTGTTACATTGAATTCTCCCTATGTCAGCTAATCTTATAGAGTAGGTTGGCAACTCACAAGGAAAAGTACATCTTCTAGGTCATTCCGTGCTTCCGGATGGATAACTCAGCATTAAGTATACCCAGGGCTGGTTTTGAAGCCGTGCGATCTGGGCAACTAAACATTTTGGGCCCAATTTTATATGCCTTTAGATTTTGTCATAAGAAAATTATATATTGTTAAATTTATTTTGAATGGAGTATATTAAAATTTTATGTTTTAAATACATTCAAACATTATAAACATATCATTGTGAATGCATAATTTAATTTAGTAATTTTTCTGTATTTACATAATTTAATTGATTAAGGGGTCCTCATTTACTATTTTAGAACAAGACCCAAAAATCGTTAAGACGGCCCTGATTATACCAAGGATGTACTAGTATAGTGCCTAATCAGGCCACTAGTTGTTTTGGCTTAGGGACATCAAACCTAGGAAATGGGGCTAAATGAGACAATGTCAGGAGTTAGTAGGTGTGGTAGGTTTTGAACACAGGACTTTTGGTCCTCTATCGATGAAGCCGGCTTGGCTCGTAGTACTTTGTCAGTACTTTAGCTAGTTGCCTGTTTGCTAATATCTAATGAATCAATCCCTTGAGGGCGGTGATAACCCTGATAGGATATGGATATGTATAGCTTAACGCAATAACATACTTGGTACCAATGAACAGAGAGTATTGAAACACCAGATTAATAATGACTAGCTTTCATTAGATGAACCAGTTAGCAACTTACTACGTTCAAATGTAACCTACGCAAAAAAAAAAAAAAAGTATCATTGATCTAGCTAATTCATCTGCATCTAATTACAGGTATTTGTCCACAGTGTGCAAACATTGCTGATGATGAAGAAAGGCTGCAATTACTGTTAGAGATTGCTAAAACCAAAGCTTCTTCCAGCTCTCTCCCTACTCGTCTTTCAATAATGGAGATAGCGTATTCCATGAAGACTGAATCAAACGGCAGAGTGATAGGGCCGTCACTTGCCAATCCAAACTCTTCTTCTGCCCATCTAAGAAGTTCTCTAAAGATCTCTGACTGAAGAAACACCAAGGGAAGAGCAAATCTTCTTTCATCTGCTGTGTAGATGACAAAGTGGCCCTTCTCAGCCATGGGGGACGGAGTTGTTCTAGATGCTGACCTGCTGAATGATCTTGGAAAAGATATCCTTTTCCTGCTGGCTTTAGCCAACCTTGCCATTTCCTTGCCATTCGGATAAGTGTCTTTGTACTCAACATTTTGGAGGTATATATTATATATGGAGGAAAAATTAGATGAGAAAGATCAATTTATTGAGAGTTCTGAGTGTGTCTGTGTAATCAATCTTCTTTGAGATCTCAAGAAGAGGAAATGAGTTACTTGGTGGAAGTGAGGAAATGCAAAGGCTTTGCAGCTATATATATGCAATATGTGTGTGAGTAACCAGGCGATTAGGCATATAAGTCTTTCAAGGGCGTCCTACCAGAAACAGAACCATGTGGACTACTCACTGACAAATTGTAGCCATGAGAGTTGGGTAATGTGCAATTTACAGTTTCCTAATTATGATAGACAAGCGGGACCATGCTTTTTTGCTTCTGTTTATAATAAATGAACACTGATCACTTGAGAAGCAAATAGAGGAAGGACCACAATGTGAGGATGCAAATCGACAAAGATCTTCAGCTGTACTATAGGTAAAGTCTTGGTGAGTGGTTGATAGTTCAACATCATCGTCAAACAATAGCAATTCGCTAGAACAGATATATAATTAATGTGTGACTAATCACCAACCTGCCATTATACATAGGTCCTTCCCATCGAGAGGTCTATTCCCACATGGGTTTGTTTCCAGCAGAAAAAAAAACCTCCACAAGCCCGACCACTAGCGGGCATATGTCCTTGTCCAAAACACAAGAGCAAGCCAATCGCATAATTAGGCAGGATATATATGTATCATCTAATTATAGAGCTGTTATTAGTATCATCTAAGAATGATGTGAAATACAGACAATGAATTGTTTTCATCTTAAAACAAGAATTAACAATTTGATTTTATTCCCATCTATGGAGAATTGGACATAACCCACCTGGTGAGGGATCCTTCTGTAGTGTAGGCAGGTGGCATTATATTACTACAGATGTTTAGACAACTCACCTACTTTACTTTAGTTTGCTAGTCACCTCGTGAGGGATCCTTCTGTAGGGTAGGCAGATGTTTAGGCAGTCGCACAAAATCTTTGTGGGATCAATGAACCAATATATCTCTCCCACATGCTGGAGTTCTACTTCAGATTTGGATGTGACATGTTCCTCATCATCATTAAGTGATTAAGCCAGCTGCTAGCACACTGAATGGTCCTGACAAGCGTCTAGTGCTTATATCCCATTTAGTTACCAGTATTATCGCCCACTGTATATTACATACAAACCAATCTCTTAATCAATTTGCCTACTCATTGCTGGATGGTGGGTATACAATTAAGCGCACATGATTCTGTCCCTCAATAGATATGAAAAACCAAACCCAATACGGCTGTCTAAGTTCGGTCATAGCAAATGCTAGCTAGCTCTAGTTATATAACACCAGGAACTCTGTGCAACTCCTCACCACACCAATCAACGCAATTCCTTACATCTTCCAAACCACTCTGAAAAATCTTCTAATCTCCCATTCTAATTTTTACAATCGTTCTCATTTATTCATATCAATTCACAAACTAAATTAATCAGAAAATGCTGACCACCAGAAAGCTTATAACCATGGCAAGGAAATGGCAGCGCCTGGCCAAAGATAGCAGAAAAAGAATATCATCGTTGCCCGCAACATTGAGCCGCTCCGCCTCTAGATCATCCACGACGTCGACATCCTCTGTCCCAGACAAAGGCCACTTTGTCGTGTACACAACAGATGAAACAAGATACGCACTTCCTTTGGCATTTCTTCAATCAGCGATATTCAGAGAACTGCTGAAGTGGGCGGAAGAAGAGTTTGGGTTGACCAGTGATGGCCCTATTACTCTGCCGTGTGACTCAATCTTCATGCAATATGCTATCTCAATTATCCAAGGACGGGTAGCGAGAGAGATGGAGGAAGCTTTACTTGTAGCGTTGTCAAATATTGGTTCTGCAGCTTCGTCTTTATCATCATCAGCCGCAGGCGCAGCAAGGTGCTTACAGCAAGGGCAATTATTAAGCTGCAATTAGATTTGTTTTTCTGTAGGATATTGTAAATTGATAGAAGATTTCATTTTCTGAATGACAGTTGCTATTGATTAATCTGGCGTATCAACAAAAAAAATGGTGCTTACTGGTTTCAAACATTTAGTTGTAAATATTCCGTATATCACCGGTCAAACCGGGCAGGATTTAGAAAAGCTGTAGAAATTTATTGAAATGAAATAGCTGGCGACTTCAAAACTGAATGTCGGATAAGCTTTTCTTAATTATTTATAGTTTTTAAATAATTCATTATAGTAATTAGTCCTTATTTTTTTTGGTCAGAAAGAAACGGAGGGCGGGCCTCATATTATTTCAGTATTAAGGGCATCTTCCAGCATTTGTAAGATGCGGGAAGGAGGAGACAACAACTCGTACATACCCTGGCATCTGCGAATCCCAAACTTTGTTAATCTATCTGCTATTCTATTTGAAAGTCTAGAATTAAACACAACTTTCACATCCCAATCAGGGTACAACAGATTATGACACTCCATAATAACTCCATAATAATAGGACGGATCGGCAAGTGATCAGGCAGCAGTAGAAGTAACAACCAGCAATGATGAATCTGAGCGGATGGTAACATGCTCCAACTTCTTTTCCTTTGCAAATTTAATTGCTGTCTGAAGGGCCAAGGTTTCAGAGTGCAGAATGCTTCTTCTTCCAAAGGACTTGATGAAGCCAGCTACCCATCTACCATTATGATCTCTAACAATCCCCCCTAGCCGCACCATTATCTGCAGCCAAATTAAAAGCTTCATCAATGTTGATTTTGAAATGACCTTCCTCAGGGGGGGGGGGGGGGGTCCAACACCTCCGCCCCTGAGTTCGATTATTACCAATACCCTGTGACTGCGCGCTGGAAGAACCGAATCCTCCACTCGCCTGATTTGGGTCTGTTGAGAGACAGCAAGAACAACCTGTCTAAAAGGGATGAAATGTCATTCAAATTCTGAAAAAAATTTTGTTCCTCCAAATCCAGAGAGTGTAACAGACAGTAGAGAAAATAACAGAATTACTTCCCTTCATAAGGAGTCTGCCTGACCGAGTTATGTTGTCTGATAACCAGGACTTCAAATCCTTACCATAAAAGGAAGAACAACTAGCTTGTGGGAGAATCATGTCCCATATTCTCTTCGCAATGAGGCAGTCACGAAGAATATGTAAAACCGATTCATGCTCCCCACAATAATGACACGAAGCATCCAAGGTCAAACCCATCTTAGCTCTTCTTGAGTTGGTCATGAGTCTGTTATGGCATACTCTCCACAGGAATAACTTGATTCTCTCCTGAATCTGCATTCGCCAGATACAACTAAAAATATTTGCACTATTATTTCCCGACTTGGACGCATTACAGTTCAAATTCTGATTTGACAAAAAACGATAAGCTGAACTCACACTATAGCTGCCATTGTTTTCTAAGTTCCAATGAATATAATCATTCTCATAATCAGGGAAAACAGTAAAGCCATTAATGGAGTTTAAAAGATCACTAGGGAGATACTTCCAAAAGTTAATAAGCTTACCATTACTCACAGACCAAGCGAGACCACCCTGCACTAATTTTGCACAGCTTTGTATGTTTTTCCAATTAACCGAACCTCTACTAGAATTAGGATTAGGATACTTCCTGAGGATAACTTCTTTACAAAAGCTATGTCTTTTACTGACTAGATTCCAGATATTTTTGTCAAAACAAGCGTAGTTCATGAGCTTGGTTTTCCTAATTCCTAATCCCCCATCAGTTTTAGATTTACAGATAGTATCCCATCCAATATCATGCAATCTTCTATGAACAGCTTTTGACTAAGCAAAGTCTTCCAGCCATGGAAAGACTATTGCACTTCCAGCTAGCTAATCTTTTTCTAATTTTGGAGAGTAATTCGTCATGGTTCAAATCACTATTTTTATCCTGCTTTAAAAAAACTCCTAAATACTTTCCAAACTTTTTAGTGATTGGCATACCTGATTCCATACCCAAGATTCTAGCCCTTTCAGGACTAAGGTTCTAAGACAGCAAGATTGAAGATTTTTCTAAACTAACAGCTTGCCCGGAAGCCATGCAAAAATCATTTAAACAGGCACACATTGTCTTAACTTGATTGGGTGTAGCTCTACCAAAAAGGACTAAGTCGTCCGCAAAGAAATAGTGAGAGATGGCAATCCCCTTTTTCCCCAAAGTAATAGGTTTCCATTCCTTTCTATGGACACTATTACTAATGACTTGAGACAGCCGTTCCATACATACGACAAAAATGTAAGGGACAAGGGTTCCCCTTGTCTAATTCCCCTCCCCGCAGAAAAGGACTCGGTAAGGGAACCAAACCATGAAATCTGAAAAGTGACCGAGGAGATGCAGTTCATAATAAGCAGTCTTAAACTATCAGGGATACCCACAAATATAAGAGTTTCATTAACGAAAGACTAGGACAATCTATCATATGCTTTGGTTAGGTCTATTTTCATGGCTAAACATCCATCCACAGCTTTGGTATGATGCATGAAATGCAAGACTTCCTGAACAACATAATATTGTCAGTAATGTTCCTTCCAGGAACAAAGCTACTTTGACTATCTGAAATCCATTGAGACATAAAAGTTTCAGCCTGTTAGAGATAACTTTTGTGAGAATCTTATATTGCACCTGGCAGAGAGATATGGGTCTAAATTGATTTACAGGGGTGGGGTGGTCCACCTTAGGAATAAGGGTGATAATAGTCTGGTTAATCTTAGGGTCAATCTGTTGAGTCCTAAAACTCTCTCGGACAAACCCAAGCACACTAGGTTCAACTAAGCTCCAAAATCTTTTATAGAACGCAACTGGGAACCCGTCTATACCAGGTGCTTTAAAAGCACTCATGCCACTGGGCTCTTTGGACTTCATCCCTATCAACTTGTCTAGCTAAATTGTTAAAGCTCTCCAGATCAAGGGGACTAAAATCATTGCATAAATTAACCCTAACCTAGTTCTGCTCCGCACTGAAGGGATGAACAAAGTAAGAAACCAACAATTGTTTGAGACTAGACTCATCAGAAATCCATTCACCAACAGAATTCAAGAGTTTAGAAATTCTATTATGGTTTCTTCTTAGCTTGGTTCTAGTATGAAAGTACTTAGTATTCCTATCACCCAGACGCACCCATTGGTCCCTAGACTTCTACTTCCACAAAGTCTTCTCCCTCTGCAACCACATATCCAGCTCCTTAGACAATTTAATTTCTAGACCAACAAGGCGATTCCCTCTGCCAGAATCAATAGCACGCTGAATACCCTTGATCCTACCTAGGAGCCTCTTTTTATTTAATGTTATATGGCCAAACCCCTCTCTGTTCCAGTTCCTTAAATGACAGCTAAGAAGATTGATAGACTCACTCATATCAGAATTCACATTCCATTTAGCAATAACAGTGTTATAAAACTCAGGATGAGAGTCCCAAGCTGCCAAGTATTTAAAAAGTCTCTGATTGGAACCAGTAAAAGGTTTAGGGCGAAAAACAAGCAAAAGAGGACTATGGTCAGAGGCAAATCTAGGAAGGATATCAACAAAAGCTTCAGGAAACAGTTTATTCAATTCAACCGTGCTCACAACCCTATCTAGTTTGGCGCAGGCTTTACCATTTGACCAAGAGTATTGATTTCCAACTGCATGAATATCAAGAAGGCCCCTCTCATGAAACCAACTGGAAAACTTCCTATCAATTCTAAATTTTTTTTGAGTAGATCGGTTTCTGTCAGAAGGGAAAAGAGTAGCGTTGAAATCGCCACCAACTAACCAAGCCATGTCATCCCTAGGCTGGATATCGTTCAAGGCTAACCAAAGCTGGTTTCTAATACTAGCAACAGGTCTACCATAACCGCAGTAAACAGAAAAGAAATACCCCCTCCCTAATCTCACAGTGAATAAATTGAGCATCACTCCTTAAAATCCTAACACTAATGTGATTCTTCCAGAGCACCCAAATCCCTCCACTAAACCCAGAAGCATCAACACGGAAAACATTATCAAACCCTAGTTTTCCACAAACAGCATCTGCAACATTACCACTGATTCTAGGTTCCACAATAACAAACAAGCTCGGGTTATGAGTTCTAATCAACTCTCTCATAGCTCTATGGAAATTAGCCTTTAACGCACCCCTGACATTCCACAGAATAAAATTGTTCAGCATAACTAAAAAACAAAGAAATGGGTCACGTACCATCTCCACTCAACCGTGGACCTCTATTGCGTTGATTAGCCGCCATCTGAACTGAATCCCAATTCTGGCTTGGGATAAATGCGGGATTCGGCCCCAAGTTGCTACTTCCATCGATATGCGGCATTAATTCTAAGCCCTCTTCCCCTAATGGTAAAGCATTACCTTGGTGATTAATCTCCATGGGGGTTGAAGCCGAAGACTGGCCTAAGCCCAAGTTGAGTGTTGTCTCAGATCTGATTCCCCCCACCAATTGAAGCTCTGGAACTCCAAGTAGGCGGTTGGTCACCACCGTTTGTTTGATTTGGGGCGTGAGCAAGAATCTGGGGTTCATCGTTGTGAATCGCCTCTTGTGGTCCCAAAGAATCTCGCTTCCCTTTCGATGGTTTCGCCTTGACACCAGATTGTGTCTCATCCTCTAACTCAAGCACCTGAAACTAGGTTTTGTAAAAATGTCGTGTTTCCTTAGATTCTCTTTATTTGGGACCGGTTTTTGGAACTTCCGAGATAAATTCCTTTTCTTGGGAACCATCCAATCACCATACTCCTCAACAATATGGTTAACCTGAGACACATTATTTTCTTTGACCAATTTAACCCCCTCCTCTTGACGAACTTGCTCATCCCCTTCCTGAAATGGGCACGACTCATTTTGTGACCATAGCAGACGCATTTGAAGCAAACCATATGCAATCCCTCATACTCCACCTTCATGATACGACGCCTAATTTATATTTCGCCAACAGTGGCTTCGTGAGATCAACTTTTATTGCAACCCTAGCAAGCCGTGATTTCCCGAACAGAGATGGCGAGAGATCAATTTTCTTTAGCTTTCTGACTTTCGCCCCTACCAAAGCTAGAAACTCTTCGTTGTAATATTCATTAGGTAAATCTGGAAATCTAACCAGTACCTCCAGAGAAGATAAGGCCTCTGTGTTGGGGTTGAAGTTTGGACGCCACCTCCTTATCGATAGATAGTGATCCATAACAGGCCACTGGCCTTCCGTCAAAACAAAATTGAGGTCTTCTTGATTGTTGAACGTGACCTTGAAAAAACCATTCGAGAGGTCGTCCATGAAAAACTCACCCTGGAGTTTCCATCTTGCTCTGAGTCTATCGTAAAGAATATGCATTGGTAAGGACTTTCCCAGGAGCTTCACAATTAATGCGTTTCTCCAGGGAAGCCTGAACTTGAACTTTTGTTCCTTAGTTAGACAGATTGACGGACATTTGGGATCTTCCTCATCCATCTCATCCGCATCATCATCAGAGATTCCATCGTACAAATCTTCGATCTCCTAGGATCTTGCCTCTGCGCCATCCCCAGAAATCGCTTCTTTAAAGGTCATGACAACATTATCAACTCCAATCTGATGATTCGACTCTTCAGTCTCCCGGAATTCACCCGAATTGCTGGCCTTCTTGGCTACTTGGCACGATTCCTCAAATTTCTCAATATTATGCTTGTCTTCCACGACGGAATATCCATGCTTCTCGACTGGGATTGATTGTAAAATGGAAAAGGAAAAGAAAAACTCTAAGGCAAGACGGACACGAGATGTGTCTACCGACTGCAACAGGCTACACTTCAAACGCTAGGTTAATTGGTCGGAAAAACAAGAGAGGTCGGGGACTCGACTCTCATTCTGGAGATCGAAGCGAATTTCCAATTAAGAAGTTTTTGAATTCTCAAATGTGGTGTAAAAGATATGGCATAATAACTTTTTGAGATTAGAAGTATTTTCAATGCAGACAGAGCGGGGATTTAATCCATCTGAGACGAAAGAAATAACACGTTAATTAGTCCTTATTTTGTAGCAAGTCCCGTAAACTTATTTTGTAAAATATACTCATATTAATTTGGTAACTTTCTGAAGATGTTTTTGAAAAATTTAACTATTAATCTAGATACTTTTTATTTTTCTTCCCAATTTCCTCAAACTACTCTCTATAATTATGGTGTACTTTTTATTTAAAGATTATTAATACTTATTCATGGGAATATATATTTTGTTGAATAATATTTCCTTAGGAACTTAAGTTAACAAATGTATCTTAAAAAATTTATCCGACTTGATTTTATAGAACTATGTATATATTTTATTATAATACAATTTTATTTAACTAAATACATTTTATAACAATTATTACTATATTTATGCAAGTAACATATATTTTGATATTTACTTATATTTTTATTTTTACTACATTTTTTTAAACTATCATCATCAGTAAATCAATGTATATATTATATTTGAATAATATTTACTTATTCAAAGTAAGTAAACATGAGATTTCTAATTTCTATGTTTTATATAACTTATCTATATTAATTATTAGATTCAAGCTGATTTACGAGTACTTATTTCTCTATAGAAAGAATGTAATTTAACCAAATGATGGTATTTGTGCAATGTATATATTGAACAGGTATATATTTAACAGGTGCTAGGTGTTTCATCAGAAAGTTCGTGGTGTTTGGTTATATTGATGTTGGTGTATTATATCACATGTGCCAAAAATAATTACCAATGTTTATATGAATTGAATTGTTAACAATAGCATGTTTGGTTTATACATAGGTACATACTGAACATGTGCTAGGTGTTTCGTTTAGGAATTTGTGGTCATTGGCTATGCTCATAACGGTGTTCATGCATAGGTACAAATTGAACAAGTGCTAGGTGTTTCATTAGGGGATTTGTGGTGTTTGAGTATATTGTTGTTGGTGTATTATATCTTGTGAGCTATAAAAGAATACCAATATTTTTAAGAATGTAATATTTACCAACATCGTGTAAGTTTATACAAAGGTGCACATTTCACATGTGTTAGGTGTTTCATGAAGGAAATTATGATGTTTGGCACTAACTCAGCACCCTAGGAACATAATGTCGACACTAACTCAACCAATTTTTAGGGGCACTTAATTGATTTTACACAGGTATTCTATTGATAGTAACTTGGTACCTTGTGCGTACACATTTTGTATGTCATCAACTTTAGTTGCTAATAATGGTCATGTGTCAATATTTTTTTAAAAGAAAATGGCTAAGGTATTTTAAGTGCAATGTCTAGGTATTTTGCTTTGGGGTAGAGATATTACATTCTGATTGTTAATGCAACTGGCTTTTTTTTGTTAATGGACAATGTTGCAGTATCATTTATAATATGTGGTACTTTGATGAATTTGCACTGGTATTATACTAACGGTAACCTGGTACCTTTTCAAATACATTTGGTATGTTTTCAACCTATGTTGTGAATAATTATCATTAGTCAATGGTGTATTTTAAAATTGGTTAGGTATTTAAAGCGCAATGTGTAGGTATTTTGTTTCATGGTAACAACTATTACATTCTTATGGTTAGTGCAATCCATTTTTTTGTTCTTAATTAAAAATGTTTCCGGTATAATTTATAATTTATGCTAGTTTGTTAAGGTACTATATTAACTATAACCTAGTACTTTGTCATACACATTTGGTATATCATCAACTTATGTCGCTAATAATTATCAATTGTCAATGGAGTATTGTCAATGGAGTTTTAAAAAATCGGTTAAGGTATTTAAATGCAATGCATATTACTCCTTCCACAACAAAACGCATATCAATTGCTATAGTTTATCACAATAATACAGTATGGCAGATACTGGAAAGGAAATTTCAAAGGAGAAGTCTTTATCAGGCAGCAATTCCAGCAGTATCGACATCAACAATCCGATATATGTTCATGCCGCGGAAAATCCAGGTCTTAATCTTGTTTCAAAGTTCAATGGAACGGGTTTCTTGGGCTGGAATTGTGACATGATAACACATTGAAGTCAAAAGCAAATATGGTTTTGTAACTGGGAAAGGTAAAAAACCTAGTGAGGAAGATGCCATATGTTATGCCGCCTGGGAAAGATCGAATTCCTTGCTGGTTTTCTTGCTCAAAACATTAGTGGAGGCAAGTGTAGTCTAGGGAGTGCGCTATTGTGATGATCCACAGGGATTGGAAGCTCTTTGTGACAGATACGAGCATAGCAACTTAGTGTTATAAACAAATTGAAGAAAGATTAGCAGATACCTGATAAGTGGTGAAATTATGTATTTATAAGGTCTTTATTTACCTTTATTTCGTGCAACTATTGACTTAATTCACCACTTGATAGAGCATTTCGTTAATATAGTTGAACTCATGCAGTTTTAATTTAAATTTAGGTAAAAGCTCACTTGAGCAATGGTTTTTGGGAGACTCTCAAGACTTTGGAGCTGAGCTTTAATACCCCGAGGAGTGTGTCAAAGACGAGGGGTCAAACGAGTCAATTTCGGTGCAGAAAAAGCCTCTCTGGTGTGGACCGCCCCTGTGGGGCGGTCCAGTCAATTTAGGACACAAAAATCGCCTCTGGTGTGGACCGCCCTTGTGGGGCGGTCCAGCCGATTTCGGAACACGGGAATTGCCTCTGGTGTGGACCGCCCCTGTGGACCGCCCCGACGGAAATTTGCCCAGAACAATCGTTTTAAAACGGGAAAAAAGAAGGGGTTTGAGTCATTCTTTGCAGTTTACACTTCCACACACACAACAGAGAGAAAGAACGTGAAGAAGGAGAAAGAAGAGGAGAAAGAAGAGGAAGAAGAGAAGAAGGAAGAACTCACCTTCTCCATAGCTTCCAAGCTTCAACAATGGCTTCTTCTTACTCTTTTCTAGTTTTTCTTTCCTCTATGCTTGAGTAGTACTCTATTGTGCTTTGGGATGGGTCTTTGAACCCAAACCCTAGATTTTGCTTGTGAATCTTTATTATGCCTTAATATAGTTGTTCTCTCTCAATTATCATTCAATGTTCTCAAATTGATCTCTTGAGTGCATTTGTGGTGAACCCCATCTACAATTTGGTTTTGAGTTAGGGTTTGTGACCAAATTGAGAGAGAACTCTTGATTTATGCTCCTAGGATTAGTGAGTATAATTTGGAGCTTTGTTCTAGAACTTGCTTAGTGCTACTTAGTGAGTTTAGTCCTAATTGATTTTGAAGGCTAAAATTAACTAAGTAAGAATTAACTCATCTTTGGTTTAGAGAGTTATTATTTTTGTTCTAAAAAGACAACTATGGCATAAGAAGAGTTGCTAGCATATCTAGGTAGTTTGGGTGATTGCCAAATTCCCAAAGTACTTTTCCATCCAATCCATTAAACTTTCACCTTTAGTTTATTTGTTGTTCTTGCAATTACTCAACCAACACAACCAAGCTTGCCGCGGCTAAACCCCATTTTACTGTTTTCATTACAATTACTAAGTACCGAGACTAGGAAGTTAGGACCAATTTCCTTGTGGATACGACACTTGTTGTACTACACCGATTAGGTGCACTTGCCTACTCCTTGCATTTATTTATAATACTTTGGTTTATAGTTTTTGCCACAAGTTTTTGGCGCCGTTGCCGGGAAATTGATTCCATCAATTTCCCTATTCCGGTATTTTTAGTTTTAGTTTTGTTTGAAGTTTTGTGTTCTGTTTCTTTGATTGTGTTTTCGTTTTTGTTGTTTTATCCTATCCTTGTTTATATTTTCTATTACTAAGTTGTAGTGCTAGTTTTTTCTTGTGATTGCTTAGGTACCTTGTGTTTTCTCGGTGTATGCCAAACACTCGAGCCAAAGATCTCCACTTGTTAGTCCGAGACCCGAGCTCGAGCGTTCATTGTTGAGGGCCATCCGAACTGTGAAAAATTCAATCATGAATGATCAAGATCCACCGGTGATAGAAGATAACGGAAACCAACAACAAAAGGCTCTCAGCGACTACAACCAGCCGGACACCTAAGGGAGACCTTCGGCCATAGTCCTACCGGAGTTGACGCCTCAGAGGCCGGACAATGGGTATTCAAGACTCACTACATCACTGCGTTCGGGACTTAGGAAAATTCAGTGGAGCAAATCCTGATGATGCTCCGAACCACCTGAGTCTCTTCCTGATTTTTGTAATCCTTAGGGAAAGACGGTAACGTAAAGGAGAGAATTCGGTGCAGCTTTTCCCCCACCATTCCTTATCTGACTCCGCATCAAGATGGTTTAGAAGCTTACCGCCCCAATCAATCGAAACATGGGTACAAATGGCTCAAAAGTTCCTTGCCAAATACTACCCGACTAGTAGGACGAGGCAACTGATTGGAGAGATTAATACATTCTGCCAAGAGCCCGGAGAAACCTTGTACGATGCATGGGACCGGTTCAAGGAGATGTTGATGAATTGCTCCTCCCATGGTTTGGATGATCAATAGTTATGCCTGTCTTCTTTAACGGGCTTGACGATGCGAACCGGTTGCTTGTGAATTCATCCGCGGGAGGTAGTTTCATGACCAAGTCCCCTGAAGCAGGAATGGCACTTCTTGAGACAATGACTAGCAACACGAGGCAATGGGCCAGAAATAAGGGAAGAAATCCAAGAGCGGCCGGTCTACTTCATGTTGAACATCCGATCATCTTTCCGCCCAAATATCCTCACTCACAAAGATGGTGGAAAGCTTGCTACAGCCCCAAAAAGAGAATGCAAAAATCTGTAGCTTCATCATCTTCTACTTCAGCAGCCACAGAGGGGTGTGCTATATGTGCGGGTCCCCATGAGACCCATTTTTCTGAAGGAAAAGTTACATCGAGGGATAAGAAGATGTCAACTTTGTTAGCAACCGCCCCAGCTACAACTATAACAACAACAATGCCCCATGGAGAAACCATCCCAATTTCTCATGGAGGAACAACGATACCACCCAAGGAGGACCGAGTAATATTTCCAACAACTCGATGGTTTATAAACCTCAAGGGCCATACCAAGCAAACAATTCTCAAATGGGGTATAGACCTCAAGGTGGCCCGCCAGGATTCAGACCACAACAGCAGCAACAACACAACAACACAAACAACAACAACAACACACAACCCTCCTCCTCTTCTAATGGTAACTTGGCTAGAATGGAAGCCATGATGCAAAACATGCAAATATGACGATGAACTTCATGACTACCGCCCAAACTAAGTTCACCGAGCAGGAGGCCTGCAATGCCAACCAGATGACATTTAATCAGAGCCTTAAAACTCAAGTTGATCAAATCTCAGAACAACTTGCTCAGAGACAGCCTGGCACCTTACCAAGTCAACCGAAGCCTAACCCAAGGGACCAAGCTAAGGCGGTTACTTTGAGAAGCGGTAGGCTCCTGGAAGAACCATCTCCCCAAGATGAAATTGATGACCAAGAGAAGCAAAATCAAGAAAATCAAAAGGAAGACCGAGAGATACCTGAGGAAGTTCAATCTCCATAGGAAAATATTCCAAGGAGAAGAAGTCTCCTGAACTACCTATCTCTCCCACTCTTGCTAAACATCTCCCTCCACTTCCTTTCCCGAATAGGCTCAAAGAAAAGAATCTAGATGAGCAATTTGGGAAGTTTTTAAGTATTTTTAAGAAATTGACAATTAACATTTCTTTTGCTGATGCTTTGAAACAGATGCCCATCTATGCAAAGTTCATGAAAGACATTCTCACCAACAAGAGATCTTTGCTTGAATCTGAAACGGTGCATCTCACTGATGAAATTTCAGCGGTCCTACTAAGGCACCCTCCTCCAAAGCTTGGAGACCCTGGTTTGCCTATCATCCCTTGTTCTATTGGTGATTTTAATTGCGGTAGTGGTCTATGTGATTTAGGAGCTAGTATAAATCTCATGCCACTTTCAAGTTTAATAAACTTGGGATTGGTGAGTGCATTCCTACTACTGTGCAATTTCAACTTGCTGACAGGTCTCTAGTGCTTCCGAAAGGAAAAGTTGAGGATTTGGTAGTGACTGTGGGAACCTTTGTTTTCCCCGCTGATTTCACAGTGATTGATATGGAAGAAGATGTCAAGGTCCCTTTGATTTTGGGCCGTCCATTTTTAAGAACTGCCAGGACCTTGATAGATGTGGAAAAAGGGAAGATTATTTTGTGTCTTCATGATGACAAGCATGAGTTTGACATGTCTAAGATAGTGAAAAGACCTGCGCATGCGGAAGCTATTTTTGCAATAGATGTTGTTGACTCCATTTTGCAAAATAATCCACCCCCACCCTAATTATGATGCTTTGAGCTTTGCTTTGCTTGAGTCTGATGATGAACAGGAGATGGATCCGGGTGAATGAAATGATAGCTGCTTTGGATAGAGCCCCAAGATACTTCAGAACGCATTACCCACCACCGGAACCACTGGAGAGAAGCGAGCAAAGAATACCTCCTTCAGTAGAGAAGCCTCCCACCGTGGAGATGAAACTTCTACCTTCTCATTTAAATATGTTTATCTGACTGAACCTTGTGATCTGCCTGTCATTATCTCCTCCTCCCTCACAGGTGAACAAGAGGACAGTTTGTTGAAGGTGCTTCGAAACCACAAGGGGGCAATTGTTGGTCAATCTCCGATATAAAGGGTATCAATCCCCATTTCTGCACTCATCGAATCTTCATGAGGATAACTATAGGCCACTTGTTCAACCTCAAAGGCGGCTCAACCAGATTATGAAGGAAGTAGTTAAAAAGGAGGGCCTAAAGCTACTTGACTCCGGGATCATCTACCCTATATCCGATAGTCCATGGGTGAGCCTGACCCAGGTGGTACCAAAGAAAGGAGGAATCACGGTGGTGTCGAATGAAAAGGGGGAGCTGATTCCCCAAAGAACAACAACCGGTTGGAGAGTGTGCATCGACTACCGGAAGTTGAACACGGCTACAAGAAAAGATCACTTCCCCTTGCCCTTCATCATCGACCAAATGCTAGAGAGGTTAGCCGGGCAAGACTTTTATTGCTTTCTTGATGGCTACTCGGGGTACTTCCAAATCCTCATAGCCCCTGAAGATCAAGAGAAGACCACCTTCACATGCCCTTATGGAACGTTTGCATATAGAAGAATGCCCTTCGGGTTATGCAATGCTCCAGCAACGTTCCAAAGGTGTATGATGGCCATATTCTCCAACTTGATCGAAAAAAGCATGGAAGTTTTCATGGACGATTTCTCGGTCTTTGGGCTCAACTTCGACTCTTGCCTAGAGAATTTAGATGCCATTCTCTCCCGATGTGAGGAAACCAATTTAGTACTCAATTGGGAGAAATGCCATTTCATGGTGAGAGAAGGGATCGTCCTCGGGCACCAAATCTCCTCCAATGGAATTGAAGTTGACTGGGCCAAGGTCGAAGTCATCGAGAAGCTACCACCACCCACTTCAGTTAGAGACATTGGAAGCTTTCTTGGCCATGCCGGGTTCTACAGAAGGTTCATCAAGGATTTTTCGAAAATATCAAAACCTCTGTGTGACCTTTTAGCCAAAGAGGCAAAATTTGATTTCAATGAAGACTGTCTGAAATCTTTCAACACTCTCAAGGAGTGCCTCATCTCGCCCCCGATAGTTGTGTCACCAGATTGGAGCCTTCCATTTGAAATAATGTGTGATGCAAGCGACATGCAGTGGGGGCAGCCCTATGTCAAAAAAGGGAGAAGATTCTAAGAACTATCTACTATGCGCAAGCACGCTCAATGATGCTCAGAAAAACTATGCCACAACCGAGAAGGAGCTCCTAGTTGTTGTCTTTGCATTAGATAAGTTCCGCTCTTACCTCTTGGGCAGTAAGGTGATTGTGCATACGGACCACTCCACCTTAAAATATTTGTTTGCTAAGGAGGACGTCAAGCCGAGGTTGTTGAGATGGATTTTGTTTTGCAAGAGTTTGAAATTGAAATCCGAGATAAACCGGTGTGCAGAATGTGGTGGCTGACCACCTCTCTCGCATGGAAGTGCCCGATGAAGGCGTGCCTATAAACGAGTTCTTTCCAGATGAAACTTTTTTGTGATCAAGGAAGCTGATGATCCTTGGTATGCTGATCTTGCAAATTATTTAGCAAGGGGAGTGGTGCCCCATAACTTGACCTACCAGTAGAGGAAGAAATTCTTCGCTGACTCGAGGTACTACTTCTGGGATGATCCTCACCTCTTCAAGACCTGTGCCGATGGGGTGATAAGGAGATGTGTACCCCTGCATGAAGTGAAAGACATTCTCACACATTGCCACTCTCTTGAAGTGGGAGGGCATCATGGGTCGGCAAGGACCGCAGCAAAAGTTTTACAAGCCGGTTTCTTCTGGAAGTCCTTACACAAAGATTGCCATGCTTTTGTTGCTTCCTGTGACCACTGTCAAATGCTAGGTAACATTCCCGAAAACATGAAATGCCTCTTAATGTGATGCTAGAGGTTGAACCATTTGACTTGTGGGGAATAGATTCATGGGACCCTTCCCTTCCTCCTACTTCAATCTCTTTATCCTTGTAGCTGTGGATTATGTGACCAAGTGGGTGGAGGCCGTCCTCTCCCACAAATGATGCTAAGGTGGTGACCAAGTTCTTAAGGAAGAATATCTTTACAAGGTTTGGAGTGCCAGAGCAATCCTTAGTGATGGGGGTTCTCACTTCTGCAACAAGCAATTCGAAGCTTTGATGGAGAAGTATGGAGTGAGACATAAGGTCGCTCTACCTTACCACCCCCAAACTAATGGACAAGCCGAGGTCACTAATAGAGAGCTGAAGTGGATCTTGCAGAAACGGTAAATTCTTCAAGAAAGGATTGGTCTTTAAAGCTTGATGATGCACTATGGGCGTACCGAACAGCTTACAAGACTCCCATTGGTATGTCCCCTTACCGTCTTGTCTACGGAAAGCTTGTCACCTACCGGTTGAACTTGCACATAAATCGTATTGGGCTGTCAAAGCGCTCAATTACGATCTCAAGAGTGCCGGCGAAAAGAGAAAGTTTCAGCTGACGGAGTTAGAAGAAATCCGGGAAGAAGCCTATGAGAACAACCGGATCTACAAGGAGAAGACAAAGCGATGGCACGATAAAAGATCCTAAAGAGAGAATTCCATGAGGGAGATCGAGTCTTACTCTACAACTCTCGTTAAAGCTATTCCCAGGTAAGCTCAAATCTCATTGGGTCGGGCCTTTCTCTATCACTAAGGTGACTCCGTATGGTGTTGTGGAGTTAAGCAACACAAAAGGTGGAACCTTCATGGTTAATGGTTCGAGGCTCAAGCATTACGTGGAGGTGACATTAAACGGGTAGAAGCTCGTCCTATCTTCCTTCAGGAACCAGGTTTCATCTAAACCTTACTATGGTCTAGCCAAGACCTTAAAAAGAAAGGCGGCTTTTCGGGAGGCAACCCGGATTTCTTTCCTTGCCCGTTTAAGCGTTTTTACTTGTTAGTCTTCTTTATTGCTTTTGGTTGTGTTTTTTGTGCTTTGTAATGTTTGGTTTTCACTGCTGTTTGTGATTTTGGGACTTGGAGTGTGAAAGTGGATGGGGTGCAAGAAAAATTAAAATTTGGGTTTCTGTTGCGGACCGCCCCTATGGACCGCCCTGAGGGGCGGTCCCATTGCTAAATTTGAAAAATTGGTCTCTGTCGTGGACCGCCCATAGGGACCGCCCCTTAGGGGCGGTCCATGCTTAAATTTGAAAAATTTTCAGTCTCTGTTGTGGACCGCCCATACGGACCGCCCCCGTGGGGCGGTCCACTCGAAAATTTGAAAAAAATAGCCAAAACGCAGCGTTTTCCCCCTTTTTCTTTTCTCCCTCTCTTTCCTTCTTCCTCTCTTCCCCGACCTCGCGTAGCACCCCAAACTCTCCCTCTGTCCTTTCTCCGCCCACCCCACGCACCAGCACCACCGCTCCCTCTCTCGGCGCCGTCTTGCCTCCGACCGCGCCCCAACTCCGACTATCAACGCGCCCTCTCCGACACCGGCCTCCGCCACCGCGCCACACCACAGCCAGTCTCCAACACCTCAAATCCCTAAACACCCTTAACCCCCAATCGAATTACATTTCGATTTTAGCCCCAAAATCTGTTAAATTTCTACCTATTTCCACATCTAAACACTAAGGTATGTAAATCTAACTCTATTTTGTCAATTTTAAAAATTTTTGAGCAAGTTACACTTTGGGCTAAATTTAGGTCGAACCAAACGGGGCCTTAGATGGGAAATTGTGATTTTTGCAAATTTGTAGATTTGGATTATGTTGAATAATTGTTTAGGAAATTTGTGTGGGTTGGAAATTGAAAATGTTGCAAATTGGTGGTTTTAGCATGATTTGGTCTTAATGCTTTAATTTTAATAATGTTTTGTTTAGCATTATTTGTTTAAAAATTATGTTACGACTTGGTTGGCGTATTGGGATAATGCGTGAGAAATTACAATTCTATGCCTAGGGTATGACACTAATGTTGCAAATTGGAGTGACCATATATGTGAACATGGGTAAAGTGTGGTTTTGCTTCGTACTTTTGGACCGTCTTGGTTGAATTGGGTTATTGGTGTGTTTGCATATCTGAACGACAACCTTTTGGTTGATTGTGGAGGTTCTTAGAAACCGGGATATCTTAGGAAAACAGGGGAGATCATGCCAAAATTTTTGTAAATTGTTGTGTTGTTTTTGCTTCGTTCTTTTTCACCTGCACTTCATGAATATGCTTACACACAACCTTTGCTTTCTCTTTTCCTTATTAATGTTTAACTCTCCTTTGTTGTCTTGTATTTTGTTTTCTTTCTTTCTTTTCCTTTTCTTGTCTTTGGTTTCAGAAAATGCAGCCACTCGATCGAGCCACCATCCGCCAAAACCGGGCCGCCCGCCTCCCTTTTGGCACCCGACTGTTGACGGCCTCTTCATCACTGAAGATGCCAAGGCTTGGTACCATCATGGGCCCCCGGCGAGAGTTCATCCAGGAGCGGGACGTGGTCCCCTCCATAGTCGAGGACCTTGACCTCCGGTCCCTATTCGATTTTTACGGATGGGGTCGATTCCTGACTATGGGTGGGGAGTTTTGCCCTGACCTCGTCCGCCAGTTTTATGCTAATGCGGTTCGGGAGGGCGTATCGAAGCTGGTCTCCTACGTCGGCGGTCGACAGATAGAGATCACCCAGGAGCTCTTCATCGAGGCCTTGGACATCCCTGAGGAGGATACGAGAGCGAGAGCTACCTCCCAGACAGCTCTCCAGAGCCACCGCCGCCAGTTCCTAGCCACCCTCCCGACCACGCGCAGAAAGAAGAACCAGTCGGGCACTGTCTCCGGGTCACCATGACCCGAATATGGTCCAGGATGCCGCTCAACGCGTCATCCTTGCTCTCATCCGGTACAACATTTATTACGGGACAGTAAGGATATGAACGCCATGGACTGCTTTCTTCTAAACAGCCTCACCTCCCCGACTCCGGACCGGGCTTTCTCTATCTCCGCGCAGATGTTCTACCACCTCTGCCACATGGTCGAGAAGCGGGATACCCAGCATCTCGGCTACCCTCACTTCCTCCACACTCAGTTCCTTGAGTGCGGAGTCGATATTGGAGCGGCGGTCCTGCAGCCTCCCATGGCTCCCATCGACCATGCTGCCCTCGGCGGATGGGGGTTCGACGTGCTCCTGGAGGTTGGGAGAAGATACGGCCCGCTGGCAGCACCGAGTCCTCCTCCAGTTCATCTACCACTCCCTCTACTTCCACTGCCCCGCTACTAGCCCTGCCACCCCACCACCTCCCACGGTTACCCGGGAGGAGTTCGAGGCCCACCAGCGGCGCGTTGAGGAGTTGGCCGCCCAGTATGAGGAGCTGTGCCGCATGATTGAGCGTGGTGGACCACCGGCCCAGTAGTTTCTTAGGGGTTTGGCTGACTGGAACCTTGTTATGTATTTCTGGAGATTGTTGTTGTTATTGACTTTTATCTTTTCTTTCGCTATGCTTTACCGTACTCTATCTCTGCTTTCTGCTTCAGTTATAACTTTGTGAACAAGTTTACTGTAGGACTCACTTATGAGTCCCCTTTTGCTTTCTAACAATGGGCTTTAAGCGTATTCCTCCGAATCATGTTGTGCCTAGTTTATTTTTGTCTCTGCTTTGTAGCTTTTTACACACTGCATGCAAGCACCCTCAACGTTGCATAGGACACATATAAGAGGCACTCTTGCAAAATTTTCCTAGGTCTCGCGCTTCAACGACCCCGGACACTATCCAATGTGGGGGAACCTTTTGCCCAATACACGTCTTATCAGGGGAGTACTAGTTCGCTCAATTATTACACAATGCTTTACAACTTTACATACTATATGTTTCCAGCATCGAAAAGGTCTTCTGATTATTTTCCTTTGGGTTTTCGCTTTGACAAATGAGGACATTGTCCTACTCAAGTGTGGGGGAAAATGACCTTTTTCTTTTGATGCTTCTTTATCTCCTTATACATGTCTATTGCTGCCATGAAGAAGTTCCATTTGTATTAAGCAAGTCTTTCCATGAATACTTAGAACTTTCCACCAAAATTTTCAAATTTTCTCTCTTGAGGAGCAATTAATTGCGGTGTTTCCATAAATCCTTTTCTTGGTGAATTTTTATTGCTTAGGGGTCCTTTCTAATCTTCTCATCTAGGGATTGCTAAGGGGTGTTTCCTCGTGGAAATTTTTAAAAGGACTTGAGAGGCACCATCGGTAACCAACAAATGAGAGTTGAGTGTTCTGTGGAGCAAAGGCGTAATTCTAATTATTTATTCTCATCTCTTGTTGCAAAAGAAAAATGAATGCAAATCTCTATTTTTCTTTTGTTTTCCTCAATGCCCATTCTTGAGAGAAGTTGGCCATGGTAAAAGTTCTCCAAGTCCAAAGATCTTTAAGCACTTGGAAACACTCTAGATCATACCCCGAAGCTCTATATTTTTATTTACCCTAAGCACACCCATGTCACCATGAGAAGGTTGGTTGCACTCCTCTTGAGATTCTTCACAATTTGCTCACCAAAGTTCAAGAATTCATCTAAATACTTGCTTGCTATAAATGCTTCTTCTTGCTATGGGTTATGTTCCTCCTTGCTATGGGTTCCTAGCAAATTTTGCTTGAGGACAAGCAAATAGATAAGTGTGGGGAGTTGATAAGTGGTGAAATTATGTATTTATAAGGTCTTATTAACCTTTATTTCGTGCAACTATTGACTTAATTCACCACTTGATAGAGCATTTCGTTAATATAGTTGAACTCATGCAGTTTTAATTTAAATTTAGGTAAAAGCTCACTTGAGCAATGGTTTTTGGGAGACTCTCAAGACTTGGAGCTGAGCTTTAATACCCCGAGGAGTGTGTCAAAGACGAGGGGTCAAACGAGTCAATTTCGGTGCAGAAAAAGCCTCTCTGGTGTGGACCGCCCCTGTGGGGCGGTCCAGTCAATTTAGGACACGGAATTGCCTCTGGTGTGGACCGCCCCTGTGGGGCGGTCCAGCCGATTTCAGAACACGGGAATTGCCTCTGGTGTGGACCGCCCCTGTGGGGCGGTCCCGACGGAAATTTGCCCAGAACAATCGTTTTAAAACGGGGAAAAGAAGGGCTTTGAGTCATTCTTTGCAGTTTACACTTCCACACAAACAGTAGAAGAGAAAGAACGTGAAGAAGGAGAAAGAAAGAGAGGAAGAAAGAGAAGAAGGAATAACTCACCTTCTCCATAGCTTCCAAGCTTCAACAATGGCTCTTCTTACTCTTTTCTAGTTTTTCTTTCCTCTATGCTTGAGTAGTACTCTATTGTGCTTTGGGATGGGTCTTTGAACCCAAACCTAGATTTTGCTTGTGAATCTTTATTATGCCTTAATATAGTTGTTTCTCTCTCAATTATCATTCAATGTTCTCAAATTGATCTCTTGAGTGCATTTGTGGTGAACCCCATCTACAATTTGGTTTTGAGTTAGGGTTTGTGACCAAATTGAGAGAGAACTCTTGATTTATGCTCATAGGATTAGTGAGTATAATTTGGAGCTTTGTTCTAGAACTTGCTTAGTGCTACTTAGTGAGTTTAGTCCTAATTGATTTTGAAGGCTAAAATTAACTAAGTAAGAATTAACTCATCTTTGGTTTAGAGAGTTATTATTTTTGTTCTAAAAAGACAACTATGGCATAAGAAGAGTTGCTAGCATATCTAGGTAGTTTGGGTGATTGCCAAATTCCCAAAGTACTTTTCCATCCAATCCATTAAACCTTCACCTTTAGTTTATTTGTTGTTCTTGCAATTACTCAACCAACACAACCAAGCTTGCCACCGGCTAAACCCCATTTTACTGTTTCATTAAAATTACTAAGTACCGAGACTAGGAAGTTAGGACCAATTTCCTTATGGATACGACACTTGTTGTACTACACCGATTAGGTGCACTTGCCTACTCCTTGCATTTATTTATACTTTGTTATATAGTTTTGCACAACAATACCAAGCAAGGTGATGATTCGGTGGTTGAATATTTTAACAAGTTGAAGAAATTTGGGGAGAATTGGACCTAGCTCGTCCATATCAAAGGTATCCGTGTACTGGATGTACTTGTGGAGTTAACGATTCGATCAAGAAGCCAACGAGGAAGATAAGCTGGTTCACTTCCTCATGGGCCTAAATCGAAAGTTTCTGTCGATTAGGGGACAAATTCTGGCAATGAAAAAACCCCCAAGTCTCGAGAAGGCATTCTCTCTTATAGCGCAGGAAGAAGAACAGAGGGGCAACGAGGAATTGAAGGACGAAGCTATGTCCTTTTACAGTCGTGGTGTAGGGTATGGCGACAATTTGAAGTCAGGGTACAGAGAGAATTCGAGAAACCCTAAACACTCTGGGGATTCAGAAAGAAAGAAGATTACCTGTAGTTTTGTAAGAAAACGGGTCATAGCTTTGAGGATTGTTACCAGCCACGGAAGTGTAGCCATTGCAAGAAGTTGGGCCATCTGGCTTCTGAGTGCTATCCGCTCCATGGCCGGCACATCATTCTCGCCCGTAGGAGAAAGACAAGCTACGCAAACTCTACAACAGAAGAAGTGCAAATTATTGAACCAGAGCAGAAAGATGAAGGGTTAACTATGAAACAACTTCAACAGATTGCTGAGCTAATCCAAAACAACTCTTCGGGGGCAAATCAGAGGGTGCCAACTACTGTATTTTCTCAGGTAAACCGTTCTTTTGTACTTGCAGTAGACAATGTTTAATGGGAAAGGATAATCATGAAAACTTGCAAAATAAATGGATTATCGACTCAGGTGCAACCGATCACATGTCGAGAGCACAAACCCTATTCAGGAATTGGAAAAATTTGGAGCAAAATCGATTGGTTATTTTGCCCGATGGAAGATCGCAAGTTATAAATCGAATAGGGGATATCGAAATCGGGGATGGAATTTGGCTGCGTAATGTATTGTTTGTGCGAGATCTTCAGTTTAATCTCATCTCCGTAGAGAAGATGATTCAACAGTTTGACTGTGTTGTGATTTTTGACAAAGGTGGATGTTTTGTTCAGGGCCGTTTGACAGGGAAGGCTGGTGCTGTTGGGCCTGCCGCGATGGGTTGTTTGTGCTGGATCGTGAACAAGTGAATAAGTGGGCTAAGAAGCTGCAGATTGTTCCGGTTACAAGGAGCACACGGGCTGGTAATACTATTTGGGCTGGGCGTCGAAAGTGACGTCCAAAGGTAGCAGTTTCATATTAGGGTAGGTCATGTACCGTTTGGTAAACTTTTTCAAATGGGATTAATAAAAGAGCATGAATTTACTTCTGATTATGCATGTGATATTGTTACAAAGCGAGGCTCAACGTCTTCCGTTTGCAGTTCATCCAGCAGAAGTGATAAAGTTTTTGAAATGTTACATGTTGATGTGGGGGACAATTAGCACTGACACGTACAATGGTTATAAGTATTTTGTTTGCTTTGTGAATGATTTTTCACGAACGAACTTGGGTGCACCTTATCAAACAAAAGAGTGAAGCTTGGGGAAAAATTGTACATTTTATCAAAATGATGGAACGACAATTTGATGCAAAAAGTGAAAGTTGTGCGATCTGAAAATGCTAAAAAATTGGGGAGTTCTAATGAAGGCCAAACTTTTCTATGAACATGAAGGAATTGTCCATCAATCCACATGTGCGCATATACACGCATCAAAATGCTATTGTTGAAAGAAAGAAAGCATAAGTATCTGCTTGAGACAGCAAGAGCCATCTTTTTACAGTCAAATGTACCTCTAGCTTATTGGGTAGATTGTATTTTTGCATGCCACCTACCTTGTTAACCGTTTGCCCACTAAAGCTTTGCATGGTAAGACTCCGTTTGAGATTTTGTACAGTCGTCCATCTACGTATGCAGAGAAATTAAAACTTTTGGTTGTTTGTGTTACAAAACCATACTACACGGCAAAGGAGGCAAATTCAGTCCAAAAGGAGAGGCTGTGTTTACTAAGGGCAAGATCTAAGGAAAAAGAGTTCCAGGTCATGAGTATCGAGACACAGGTAGTGGAGGTTAGTCGTGATATTAAATTTCATTGAGATATTTTTCCTTTAAAAGAAGGTGGTTCATCAGTATGTGTCACTTCCAAACTATGTTCAAGCGGATCATGAGTCATTAGTACTCAAATGGTATAATAGCTGATGATGTTATCCCTCTAGATGAACCGTGTAACACGGTACCGCAAGTTCAAGCACATGATACCGCACCTGAACTACGCGTTCACAAAGATCAAGTCACAAACCTGTCACTTGATGTCGTTTGTAAACAAACTTTTCAAGATGTGTTAGACGCCAGAGTTTTAGAGAAAAGGATACAAAGTCGATCCACATGACTAGTTATGCAAGTCTCACTGAGATACCACCGAGTACTTCCGTGCTTTATCAGTTGTTGATATTCCAAGTGGCATGGAATTGTCTGAACCACGTTCTTACCAAGAAGCACCTGTTTATGAACATTGGTAGAAGGCTATGAATGATGAATATGGGTCTTGTAGTAAATGACACATAGGACGGTGTTACTTTACTAAAGGCAAAAAAGGTCATTGGATGCCAAATGGGTATATAAGGTGAAGCTTAGATCTGATGGTACATTGGAAAGATAACAAGACTCGCCTAGTTGCTTAAAGGGTTTTACACAGCGACATGGCTTGGATTACAATGAAACATTCTCTCATGTTGTTAAGTTAACTACAATACGTGCTCTTATTGTTCTCGCTCTCAACAAGGGATGGATAATCAATCAGCTAGATATGAATAATGCCTTTCTTGCATGGTACTCTGACGAGGAAATTTATATGCGCATACCCCCTTGAACTAGAGGTGGATGGAAAGAACAAAGCTTGTCGGTTTGAAGAAGTCTTTATATGGACCAAGCAAGCCTCTCGCCAGTGGTTTTCCAACTTGCAAGTTTTCTTCATGCTCTTAATTTTCACCAGTCGAAGGAATGATTATTCACTTTTCATAAGACATGTCCTAGCGGGTCAGTTTATTTGTTTATGTAGATGATATGTTGGTGGTTGGAAGCAAACCAGTCAGATATGATGATGTGAAGCGTGCTTTGGATCTTAATTCAAGATTAAAGATCTCGGTACGTTACATTATTTTTGGGCATCAAGTTTATTCCATGAGCAATGGTTACATTTTGTCTCAATGAAAGTTTTGTAAGAATTATTGGAAGACAATGACTGTCAATATTCACGCATTAGCCAAAGGGCCAATGATTGTTTGCAAAACCACTTTTAGCCAAGAAGGCACATGGCTCGAGGACCCTACTCCTTAGCAGGTTAGTAGGAAAGCTTAAAATTTATCTAATACTAGGCCAGACATCAGTTTCACAGTGCAGGTCTTAAGCCAGTTCATGCAATAATCCTACTGATCTATATATGAACGTTGTGTTACATGCACTTTGTTACATAAAGGTACTATGCATTATGGTATAGTATTGCGAAAACAGGCTTCATGCACTCTGGATTAATGGCATATTGTGATTCAGATTGGGTAGAGTGTCCTAACACCAGAAGATCAGTCACAGGTTATTATATCTTCCTAGGAGATAGTCCTATCGCATGGAAAAACAAAGAAATATGGCTCGGTTTCTCTTTCTAGTGCAGAAGCGGAATACCGTCCGCTTCGACATGTTACTGCTGAGCTTACTTGATATAACTCGATTATTACATGAGATTGGTGTTACAATATTACTCCAATCCCGGTTAAGTGTGATAATCAATCGGCAATTCATATTGCTCGTAACCCGGTCCTACATGAGAGGACTCAACATATAGAAATTGATGCCACTTTGTCCGTGACAAAATTCAGCAAGGACTTGTGAAGATTGAGTATACGCATACTACGAATCCGCTGCTGATATGTTGACAAAGGTTCTTCCAGGATCAAGGACAAAGAGCAACTGCCTGCCATGGGCATGAATCACGATAGATCTTCAAGCCTTGGTAATTTCGCTTACCTACGGCTGAGAGGGGTAATGGAATAAGTGGACTAATAGCCCAGTCCATTGTACTTAATCACATATTGAGTACTTTGTAAATATTTTAGTTTAGATCTTGCAAGATATTCTTGTTAGAGATAGACGTTATTTAGATAGATTTTATTTGTAAATATCCCTCATTGTACTCAACACATTCTGTAAACTTGTAGTTATATATACACTCTAGTCCCACGCCATTAGGGTTGTACAATTATTATGTTCAATACAAGCAGAATATTTCCAAGGCTCTCTGTTAAAACTCGTCATTCATAATCAAATACAAGAATTCAAATTCCATCACAATAACATTTTTCTGATCGATAGAGAGTTTCAAATGGTTATCTTATAGAGTAGGTTGGCAACATCAAGGAAAAGTACATCTTCTAGCTAGGTCAATTCCGTGCTTCCGGATGGATAAACTCACATTAATTATACAAGGATGTACAAGTATAGTGCCTAAATCAGGCCATAGTTGTTTTGGCCAGGGACATCAAACCTCGGGAAATGGGGAAATGAGACAATGTCAGGATATAGCTGTCTGTTTGCTAATATCTAATGAATCAATCCCTTCAGGGCGGTGATAAACCCTGATAGGATATGTATAGCTTAACGCAATAACATTCTTGGTACCCATAAAGAGAGAGTATTGAAACACCAGATTAGCTTTCATTAGATGAACCAATTAGCAACTTACTAAGTATGTACTACGAATGTGGCTCAATGAAATACTGTTTCATTCATTTCAAAACTGCTTGATCCTGAATACAATTGGGGGTATATATAACAGAGAGTGGGCTATACAAGAGATAACTGAAATGGGCTAGGAACAACTAATGGGCTATAGACAAGAATATAATACGGGCCTATTATATTTACATTCGTATCCCCCTACGCTAGAAGTGTCACGAAGTTGTAGTGAGAGCGAAGCAAGAGAAAACGTTGAGCAGGGAGAGGTTTTGTAAGCAAGTTTACCACCTGATCATCCCCACATAAATATTTCACATGAAGTGTCTTGGCTGCTATTTGCTCCAGCACAAAATGAATGTCCAAACCAACATGTTTGGTTCGAGTATGAAGCACTGGGTTAGCTGCCAGGTAAGTGGCACCTAAGTTGTCGCACCATATAGTAGGTGGTCGAGGGAGGAAGACACATAATTCCCTGAGCAGATTCTGTATCCAAATAAGTTCAGAGGCCACAGCAGCCACAGCCCGATACTCCGCCTCAGTGGTTGAGCGGGGCAACAGTATTTTGTTTCTTGGATGTCCAAGAAACAAGAGTAGAACCCAGAAAAATTGCATAAGCTGCAGTGGATCGACGGTCAATAGGACAGGATCCCCAATCCGCATCAGAAAAAGCAGTGAGATTGGAGTGTAGAGTGTTTGGTATAAAAAAGAGGAGATGCTTGGTGCCATTGAGGTAACGGATTAACCGTTTCAGAGCGGTCCAATGAGTCTGTGTTGGACTGTGCATAAACTGGCATAACTTATTGACCGTCTGAGTAATATCAGGTCTGGTGAGATGCAATATTGCAGGCTTCCAAGCAGGCTGTGAAACAAGGTAGGATCAGGAAAGAGAGGGCTATTTTCAGATGTAAGGGATGTGGTGTTTGACATGGGAGTTGCAACAGGCTTGCAGCCACGCATTTGAGCTTTGTCAATAAGCTCGGTGATGTATTTGTGTTGCGAAAGATAAAGGCAAGCAGAAGTATGATGTACATGAACACCGAGGAAGAAATTGAGATTACCCAAGTCTCGAACCGGAAAACACTGCAGAGAGAGTGGCAATGAATTTAGATAGAAGAGAAGAGGTAGTGCCAGTGACGATTATATCGTCCACATATATCAACAGATAAACCACATCACCGTGAGAAGAGAAAATGAAGAGAGACGGATTAACCTGGGACTGAGAGAATCCATGTGTTAGCAAGGTGTCACGCAACTTGGCAAACCATTCTCTGGGTGCCTGCTTAAGGCCATACAGAGACCGATGGAGCTTACAGACATGAGAGGGGTCTGTGAGGATCAACAAATCCCGGTGGCTGAGACATGAAGACCGTCTCATGAAGATCGCCGTGCAAGAAAGCATTCGCTATATCCAACTGTTTAATTGGCCATCCTTTTCCTATAGCAATGGATAAAATAGTGCGAATGGTAACCGGCTTGATGACCGGACTGAATGTCTCGTTGTAGTCAAGGCCAGGAGTTTGATTGTACCTTGGGCAACAAGGCGCCTTGCGTCTGTCCAAAGCACCAGTGGCAGTATATTTAGTGCGAAGTATCCACTTACAGCCCAAAACAGTAGAGTTGGGAGGCCGAGGCACCAAGCTCCAAGGTGGGTGTGCATCAAGGCATCGTACTCCTTGGTCATAGCTTCTCGCCAGCAAGAATGCTGAATTGCTTGAGAAAATGTAGGAGCATCAGGAATGGTAGTGGCAGTCCAGGCTATAGTGCCGTCAGTGCGAATAAGAGGCTTGTGCACATTGGCGTTACCCCGAGTGACCATTTGATGAGACGGAGCAGCAGGATCAGGAGCTTGGTTAGAAGATGTAGAGGGTGAGACTTCATGTTGAGAAGATGGAGAAGGTGTATTGAGAGGGCTATCAGAGACAGCAACAGTAGGTGGGGTGGAAGAATGTGGGAGGGGTGGAGAAACCGTGTCTGGAGTATTATCAGGGGCGGTGTTTGTGGTGGGGGGTAGATGCGGCAGCAGCAGGAGAAATGTGTTGATGTGAAGGTAAAAGGGATGTGGAAGGGGAAGTGGTAGTGTAGGTGATGGTGGGAAAGGAAAAAGTTTGTGGAGGAGAGGTGCAGGTGGGTGATGATTTTGCAAACGGGAACCGGGATTCATCAAAAAACAACATCCCGGGGATATACTGCCTGTTAGATTCAATGTCCAAACAGATGTAGCCTCGATGCTGAGAACTATATCCCATGAAAACACATAAAGTGCTGCGAAAAGACATTTTGTGTCTGTTGTAGGGGCGTAAGTTGGGATATGCAGCACATCCAAAAACTCTTAGAGACAAATAATCAGGAGCTTTGTTAAACAGAAGCTCATAAGGGCTTTTGTACTGGAGTAATGGTGTGGGGGTTCGATTTATAAGAAACACAATGTATGAAAAGCCTGGCCCCAAAACTTAAGCGGCATGGATGAATGACTGAGCATAGCAAGGCCCTTATCAACAATCCGACGATGACGATTTTCAATTGATCCATTCGAAGCGTGAGCATATGGACAAGTGACTCGATGAGAGATACCAATTTTTTTGCAAAAAGGTGTGAGACATTTGAACTCACTGCCACCATCTGTTTGTACAGACTGAATAGACAGACCAAACTGATTTTGAACAAATTTGTGAAACTCAATAACGACAGTAGCAACACTGCTCTTGCAAGATATGGTAAACAGCCAGAGAAATTTACTAAAATCATCCAAAATCGACAAGTAATATCTGCTGCCATCAGTACTTATTACAGGGGCTGGACCCCAAACGTCCATAAACACCAATTCAAAAGGCCTAGAACTAATCACGCCTATAATGAGGTAAAGAGTGTGTTTTACCCTCTCTGCAACCAGAACACAGAGAAGGAGTAGCAGTTTTACAAAACGAATGTGGCTCAATGAAATACTGTTTCATTCATTTCAAAACTGCTTGATCCTTAATACAATCGGGGGTATATATAACAGAGAGTGGGCTATACTAACTGAAATGGGCTATGAACAACTAATGGGCTATAGCAAGAATATAATACGGGCCTATTATATATACATTCGTACGTACAAATGTAACCTACGCAAAAAAAAAAAAAAAAAAGTATCATTGATCTAGCTAATTCATCTGCATCTAATTACAGGTATTTGTCCACAGTGTGAAAAACATTGCTGATGATGAAGAAAGGCTGCAATTACTGTGAGAGATTGCTAAAACCAAAGTTTCTTCCAGCTCTCTCCCTACTCGTCTTTCAATAATGGAGATAGCGTATTCCATGAAGACTGAATCAAACGGCAGAGTGATAGGGCCGTCACTTGCCAATCCAAACTCTTCTTCTGCCCATCTAAGAAGTTCTCTAAAGATCTCTGACTGAAGAAACACCAAGGGAAGAGCAAATCTTCTTTCATCTGCTGTGTAGATGACGAAGTGACCCTTCTCAGCCATGGGGGACGAAGTTGTTCTAGATGCTGACCTGCTGAATGATCTGGAAAAGATATTCTTTCCTGCTAGCTTTAGCCAACCTTTGCCACTTCCTTGCCATTCTGATAAGTGTCTTTGTACTCAACATTTGGAGGTATATATTATGGAGGAAAAATTAGATGAGAAAGATGAATTATTGAGAGTTTCTGAGTGAATCTGTGTAATCAATCTTCTTTGAGATCTCAAGAAGAGGAAATGAGTTGGTGGTGGTGAGGAAATGCAAAGGGCTTTGCAGCTATATATATATATGCAATATGTGTGTATGTAACCTGCGATTAGGCATATAAGTCTTTCAAGGGCGTCCTACCATATAAATTGATTACTTGCTTACTTTTGTTTTCTTATGGTTGTTCAGAAACAGAACCATGTGGACTACTCACTGACAAATTGTAGCCATGAGAGTTGGGTAATGTGCAATTTACACTTTCCTAATTATGATAGACAAGCGGGGCCATGGTTATTGCTTCATTTAATAATAAATGAACACTGATCACTTGAGAAGAAAACAGAGGAAGGACCACAATGTAAGGATGCAAATCGACAAAGATCTTCAGCTGTACTATTGGTAAAGTCTTGGTGAGTGAGTGGTTGATAGTTCAACATCATCGTCAAACAATAGCAATTCGCTAGAACAGATATATAATTAATGTTGTGACTAATCACCAACCTGTCATTATACATATGTCCTTCCGATTCGAGAGGTCTATTCTCACATGGGTTTGTTTCCAGCAGAAAAAAACCTTCACAAGCCCGACCACTAGCGGGTGCTTATGTCCTTGTCCAAAACACAAGAGCAAGCCAATCGCATAATTAGGCAGGATATATATGTATCATCTAATTATAGACCTGTTATTAGTATCATCTAAGAATGATGTGAAATACAGACCATGAAATTGTTCATCTTAAAACAAGAATTAACATTTTTGATTGGGAAAATTACATCGCTCACCCATGACGTTTGGCGAAATTACACAGCCCACTCACGAGGTTTCAAAAATTACTTTGCCCACCCATGTGGTTTCCACAATTTTACATCCAGCAACTTTTCTATATTTGATCAACTTAAAAGATGGTTAAATGATATCCAAATTTGATGAAACTTTACATGAACGATGCTAAGGTGTTATATTTTTGTTCAATGTCAAATCCAAAGTTTTTTAAAGTCATATATGACCTGTGGGACCCAATGAAAACATGAGACACGTTCATCGGGTCCCACGGATCATATATGAGCTTAAAAAACGTTGGATTTCACGTTTTACCAAAATATAACACTTTAATATCGTCCATGTAAAGTTTCATCAAATTGGATATCATTTTACCATCTTTTAAGTTGATCAAATATTAGAAAAGTTGCTGGATGTAAATTGTGGAAACCACATGGATGGGCAAAGTAATTTTTGAAACCTCGTGAGTGGGCTGTGTAATTTCGCCAAACGTCATGGGTGAGCGATGTAATTTTCCCTTTTTGATTTTATTCCCATCTATGGAGAATTGGACATAACCCACCTCGGGAGGGATCCTTCTGTAGGGTAGGCAGGTGGCATTATATTACTACAGATGTTTAGACAACACACCTACTTTACTTTAGTTTGCTCAGTCACTCACACCAATAACTAAAACTGGTACATGTCACCTATTCTCTATTATAAACCGCACAAAATCTTTGTGGGATCGGATGAACCAATATATCTCTCCCACATGCTGGAGTTCTACTTCAGATTTGGATGTGACATGTTCCTCATCATCATTAAGTGATTAAGCCAGCTGCTAGCACACTGAATGGTCCTGACAAGCGTCTAGTGCACATGATTCTGTCCCTCAATAGACATGAAAACCCAAAACCCAATTAAGACGTACGGCTGTCTAAGTTCGGTCATAGCAAATGCTAGCTAGCTCTAGTTTATATAACACCAGCTGCTAGCACACTGAATGGTCCTTACATCTTCCAAACCAATCTGAAAATTCTTCTAATCTCCCATTCTAATTTTTACAATCCTTCTCACTTATTCATATCAATTCACAAACTATAATTAATCAGAAAATGCTGACCACCAGAAAGCTTATCACCATGGCAAGGAAATGGCAGCGCCTGGCCAAAGCAAGCAGAAAAAAGAATATCATCGTTGCCCGCAAACATTGAGCCACTCCGCCTAGATCATCCACGACGTCGACGTTCTCTGTCCCAGACAAAGGCCACTTTGTCGTGTACACAACAGATGAAACAAGATACGCACTTCTTTGGCATTTCTTCAATCAGCGATATTCAGAGAACTGCTGAAGTGGGCGGAAGAAGAGTTTGGGTTGACCAGTGATGGTCCTATTACTCTGCCGTGTGACTCAATCTTCATGCAATATGCTATCTCGATTATCCAAGGACGGGTAGCGAGAGAGATGGAGGAAGCTTTACTTGTAGCGTTGTCAAATATTGTTTTGCAGCTTCGTCTTTATCATCGTCATCATCATCAGCAGCAAGGTGCTTACAGCAAGGGCAATTATTAAGCTGCAATTAGATTTGTTTTTGTGTAGGATATTGTAAATTGATAGAAGATTTCATTTTCTGAATGACAGTTGCTATTGATTAATCTGGCGTATCAAAAAAAAAAAAAAAATGGTGCTTACTGGTTTCAAACATTTAGTTGTAAATATTCCGTATATCACCGGTCAAACCGGGCAGGATGTTAGAAAAGCTGTAGAAATTTATTGAAATGAAATATATATGCAAGTAACATATATTTTGATATTTACTTATAATTTTTTATTTTTACTTTTTAAAACTATCATCGTCAGTAAATCAATGTATATATTATATTTGAATAATATTTCCTTAGTTAATTAAGTTAACAATATATCTTAAAAAAATTCATCCAGACTTGATTTTATAGAACTATGTACATATTTTATTATAATACGATTTTTATTTAACTAAATACATTTTATAACAATTAATTACTATATTTATGCAAGTAACATATATTTTGATATTTACTTATATTTTTTTATTTTTACTACATTTTTTTAAAAACTATCATCATTCGTAAATCAATGTATATATTATATTTGAATAATATTTACTTATGTTGGTTGCACTTTGATTCCTATCTATGAGGGCAAGTTATATTAGTCGTCCCTTTGATTTCTGTTAATGGTGATAAATTTTTTGGTCACCCCCTTTGATTATCTATCAGGTGACTTTTGTTGCCCTCATAAATGTATTTTTAAAAAAATAGAATAAAAAAAGAAAAGACTGATCCTAAGTACCTTTATAGAGAACGAAAAGGTAGATCCTAGTCTCAAAATAGAGTCAAGTGTATATATCAATTATGCATCCTAGTCTAAAAAATAACTTGTAGTGCGATATGAAAAAAAAAAAACAAAAACTTAACTATTATCATCAGCTTGGAGTTCTATTTGTTTGGCCAATCAAGAAGGTTATAGAGAACCTAGTATCAACAACAAATGGCTTCATGAAATGGAATAGAGAGTCCAGGTTTAGAATTCACATTATTACCATAAATGAACTAGTTTTAGAAAACAAAATGTGTATTACCGATTGACTTCAAAGTGTCATCCTTTTCACTTTCAGTTGCAAAACATGCTACTATATCGAGGCTTCCTAATCTAGTTTCTCCAAAAACAATCAATTCCTATTACCAGGCCACATAATCACCAAGGCCTTCCAGAAGAAGAAAACCAGAGCTCTATCTGCTGGATGAGGGTGTTGAACAATGCAACCACATAAACAACATGTTATGTAGAATGACATCATCCTCAATATAGTGATTGATTAGTTAAAATTTAATGTAATTATAATAAAGCAACATCTAGACTATTTCACTTCATTGTATACAAACATTATTTCTGCGGCAAGGATAAAGATGCAGAGGGTCCAAAACAAAATCAATCTATAGTCATCAGTATGAAAGGTACAAGATGAAGGGCTTCAATAACCATACCCAGGATGAGCAACATACACAACCCACAATTAAACCGAAAATTGCGAGCCTACAAGAGAAATCAGTATAGGAAGATTTTTAGAAGTTGAAAGAGAAGAATAATACCTAGGACTAGGATGAAGATTATTCTACAAAAGAAGTGGACACTACAATCTAAAAAACCATGTGTAATATCTATTTTTGAAAACAGTTCGAAAATAATAGAGCAAGGTCAACTAGCTGGAATTAAAGCAGATGACATCCAACAGATCAGCTTGGTACTAGATCTACATCCATAGTGATCCGGGGGGAATCCCTCTTTAGGCATGGTCAAAAGCTGTAGTTCATCAGATCACAAGACATCTGGGAGTAATAACGGGGATATCCACTGATATGCATCAACTTCTAACTTTTCTGGAAGCACCAGCCCAACTGGTAACCTTCAAGAGATCAATAATCAATGAAGTCTCAGTTGAGGTGAGAGGTATAGTAGCTAAAGTCAGAATCATCGAATTTTGGTCTGTAGAATTATCACAACACTCCCAAGTGAACAATCAGAACCAATCAGGGTTGTCGGCAACACCCCACGCGGCGGAGCCACAAAAACCAAACCCTGGTGAGTCTCTTATAACCAAACGACGCGTTTTGAGTCAACCATGCAAATAGTGGTAGCAGGAAACCAACACAAAATGACACCGGTTAGGCAATCTATGAATTAGGAAAATTCAAATGGTCTGAACAACTTCCCTAAGAATAACCTTTTTCTACAATACTGTGGTTTAAATGAAGAGGTAATCATGGGGACAAAGAGAGCACCGATTAAAATTCTTGAGACAGTCCCGAGGCAAGTCATTCTATTTGTTCCTCAGACACTCCAGCAAAGAACCTTTTTGCCACATCCCTTAGGGCATCTGATAAGTGGTGAAATAGTGCTATTTCAAGGTCTTTATTCACCGTCATTTTATTCCACATGACTTATTTCACCACTTTATGGAGTATTTTTGTGATTATTAGTGATCTTATACTTTTTACATATTCAAATAGGTAAATACTCATATGAGTACATTTTTGAGAGCTTAATTTGAGAATGCATCAATGTTTGAGCACTTCGGAAAGGATGCTAAGCCAACGGGAAACATCGGGAGAATTCCGGCACAAAAGAAGGACTTCCTGGTCCCGACCGACCTTGGGACCGACTCTGTCCAAGCCATTCCTAACACACTGGAATCGGCCGACTTGTCCAAGGTCGGTTGAGCTTAAAAATCTGTCACGTGCCTCGTTTTGAGAGAGTCCGACCAACCCCGAGACCGACCTTGACAAGGTCGGTCGGACAGAAATTTTGCCCAGATTCATCTTTTATAAGGCAACATTTTGGGGCTTCCTTCCTCATTATTGAACACACACAACTTCAGCTAAAGAGAGGAGAGAGAGTGGTGAAAACAAGGAGAGAAAAGAAGAGGAGAAAAGAAGAGAAGAAAGGAGGAAGAAGAGAGTGAAGATTTCTACCTCTATTGAAGCTTGGAAGCTCCTCTAATGGCTATTTCTACCTTTCCTTTCTCTTTCCTTTATCTATGGCTGAGTAGTTACATTTGTATCCTAGGATGAGGGTTTGACCTTATTTTGCTCATTGAATGCTAGAAACCTAACTCATTTATTACTCTTGTTATATTCCCTTCAATATCAATTAATGCTCTAAATTGATCCCTTATTGCATTTATGGTGGTTTCATTCAATATTTGAGCTTGAGTTTGGAGCTAGACCACAAGGGGGATAAACCCTAACTTTTTCCCTCTTGATTTGGGAGTAAATTATTAGGGCTATTGATTAAGAGTGTTTGATTAATGCTACTTAGTGAATTAAACTTCCTTTAATTAAGGGGTTTGACTAATTAGGTAAGAATTGGATTATTCCATGATTTGGGGATTCATGAGTTAAGCTCTAATAGACAATGAGTTAATGAGTTGTGGTTTTGAGATTCTTTGGGTGAATTAGGTGATTCCTCACTATCCTAGGGTACTCTTCCACCCATTTCCATCAAACAACCAATTTACAGTTTTATCGCATTTCCATTGACAAACAATCAAGCTTGCCTCTGGCTATACCTTCGTTTACTGTTTTTATTTGCGTTTAACAAGAATATCGAAGCTTGGGATTTTGAAACCAATTTCCTTGTGGGTACGACACTTGTTATATTGCAACTAATTGGGTGCACTTGCCCGTTTAGCTAGATTTAATTACTATGTTTGTAATTTTTCCAACAAGTTTATGGTGCCGTTGCCGGGGAAATTGATTATTCAATTTCCCTAGGTTCGGTATTTTAGTTTTTGTGCATTTAGTACTTTTATCTTGTTTATTTTATTTTTGATTTTTGTGAGTTTAGTTGTTTGTCTATATTCTTACATTTCCTACTACTTAAGAGCATTTGGTGCTGATTGTTCTTGTGATTGATTAGGTACCTTGTGTTTCTTTTGTGTATGCCAAGCACTCGGTCTAGTGGCTCCCCACTTGCTAGTCCGAGATCCGAACTTGAGCGCACTTTGAGAAGACGCATAAGAGATTTAAACATGGCGGATCAAGAACCACCAGAAATTGAGGATAATGGGCAGCAGCAACACCGAGCCCTCTTGATTACCACCAGCCGGATACCGAAGGGGGGCCTCCGGCTATAGTCCTCCCAGTGTTGACACTGGAGGAAGCGAGTCAATGGGTATTCAAGACCCACTACATTACCGCAGTCCAGGACTTAGGAAAGTTCAGTGGAGCGAATCCGGATGACGCCCCAAACCATTTAAGTCTTTCCTCGTCTTCTACAACTCCTTTGGGAAAACCGGTACGGTAAAGGAGAGAATCCGGTTGCAGCTCTTCCCCCATTCCTTATCGACTCCGCATCGCGATGGTTTAGAAGCTTACCGTCCAAATCGATCCACACATGGGCACAAATGGCTCAGAAGTTCCTCGCCAAGTACTACCCAACTAGCATGACAAGGCAACTAATTGGAGAGATCAATACCTTCTGCCAAGAACCCGGAGCAACCTTGTACGACGCATGGTACCGGTTCAAGGAGATGTTGATGAATTGCTCTCACCATGGATTGGATGATCAATTGTTATGCTATCTTTCTTCAACGGGCTTGGCGATAGCAACCGATTGCTTGTGAACTCATCTGCGGGAGGTAGCTTCATGACCAAGTCCCCTCAAGAAGGAATGGAACTTCTTGAGACAATGACTAGAAACACGAGGCAATGGGCTAGAAATAAGGAAAGAGCACCACGAGCAGGGGGTCTCCTACATTTTGAGCCCACCGACCATCTTTCCGCTCAACTATCTTCACTCACCAAGATGGTGGAGAAGCTAGCTATAGCTCAAAAGGAAACGGCAAAGTCTATAGCTTCTTTGTCGTCACCCTCTCCATTGCTTCTACTTCAATCCAAGAGGGGTGTGAAATTTGTGCGGTTCGTCACGAGACCCATTTTTGCGAAGGCAAATCTTACGCTGATCCCACGAGGATGTAAACTTTGTAGGCAACTGCCCAGGATACAACTACAACCAACAAAATGCCCCTTGGAGGAACCATCCAAACTTCTCATGGAGGACCAATGACCAAACCCAAGGGGGATCAAGTAATGCTTCCCAACCATCCTATGGGGTACCGGTCTCAAGGGCCACCTCCGGGCTTTTAGCAACAACAACCCCCTTCTCTCCCTATAGATCCAAACACGGAGTTGAGAGACATGATGAAGAATCTTGTCTCGGTTGTGCAAACTAAGGCAGCAGAGTTCGACTTGTTCAAGGCTAGTCAAGAGGCCACCAACAAGAGAGTTGAGGGACAGCTTGAACAAATTTCTCAGCAGCTTGCCCAAAGGCCTCCTGGCACCTTTCCTAGTCAACCAATGCCCAACCCGAAAGAGCAACTCAAGGCTATCTTCGTGAGAGAAAGTGTTGAAGAAGATGTTGGGGAGGTGAATGTGATTGAGGCCCCTAAAATTCACCCTCTTCACCAAGGATGGGCTATGTCAATTGAAGGGGGGCGTTTGTTTTGGGTAATCAAGAAAGGAAATCCTGCTGTTTGTTTTGATAGTTTTTTCTATTTTTAGGAAAGAGAAAGGGGAGGTGATTATCTCAAAACCCTCTATTTTGATTCTCCACCCCATGCTAAAGAGTGGGATTCCCTTCCTCCAGTACACTTTGTCCGATGACATATGACCATGGACCGATAATGATCATTGACCGGTGACCGGTGAATATTGAACGACAATTAATGAGTATTGACCGGCAACCGGTAGCCATTGACGGCGGCCGTTGACCTGTTATTTATTTCATTCCTCGGCCTAACAAACAACACTACTAGAAAACAGCATTTTAGCTACGGATTAGCGACAGCACTGTTTCCGACGCTAATTAGCGACGGAATAGTGAGGGATTAGCGACGGATATATTGGCGACAAAATAGATACGGAATTGCGACGAAAATTGGGCGGGTCCGGTGGCGCTAAAATTTCCGGTGTTGGCGCCTCTTTTAGCGACGGAAATAGAGACGGCCATGTCCGTCGCTATTCGTTTTTTTTTTAAAAAAATAAAAGAAACATTAGCGACGGAATATGTCCGTCGCTATTCGAACGACGTCGTTTTGTCCCATTGTCTTATCTCCCGCGGTTAAGTTTACTAACTAAAACGACGCCGTTTTAATTTGTGTTAGCGACGGATTCACGACGGACATGTCCGTCGCTAATAATTAGGTAAATTAACAAACGCGACGCGAGCCTAGCTTCTTCCTCATTCTTCTATTCTATTCTACTCACCATTGTCGAACTCCCCTCCGCGTAGAGCTCCGAACCAGCACACCCAGGTGAGCAAATAGCCAATTTCTGACTCGTTTTTCCGGCCAACCACCACTCCCATCGTCCCCGGCAAGTTTCTGGCGTCAACTGTACACATTTTCTGCTCTCAGGTAATTTACGAAACCCTAACTCATTAATTCCGAAAATTAGTTTAGGAAATCTGTAAATTTGTTAGTTTTGACTTAGATTGTGTGGTTTTCATTGCAAATTTGTGCTAATTATTCTGCTGGTAGTTGCTTTATTAGTCATCAATTTGACAAATCGTTATTAGAACATACTAATTAAATTTGTAGCTTTCAGATTTTTTTTCAGAGGATACATTTAAAATTATGAAACATATATAATTATGAAATGATATTAGAATTAAAATATGGTATGAAATTTCTGGGCAGCTAGCTTGCCTCATTATCAGTCAACATACTAAGTTTGTAGCTTTTAAGTTAAAATATATATATTTCGACGCTTCTACGTACATATGTAAATAAATAGTACAAAGTAAAAATCTACAGTTTTATATGTAAATAGAATTATCTAATCATATGTGAGTTTTAGATGGCTATATTCTAAGTTGTATTTCGGTTTCCTCTTTGTCATCAAAAGTACAATTTGTTTTAGCCTTTGTAAATAATTGTACGTAGTTCATTATTATTATTATCCTATTGATGAGTGACATTCATTCCGCTTTTAGCGTTTAGATCTTACCACTGATTTTTTCTATTTTTTCTATTTTTGATAATTTGTGGTCAAGACAAACAACAAAATATAAATATATCTTACAAATTATAGCAATCTTGCTACCTTACTATTTTTCATATATTGTCATCCATCCTTGCGAAAATTATAATCACGACACCTATCCAAATCCACAACGGGTATTTACCCTCCTCTTACTATTTTTAACTTTCCAAAATTTACTAATAAAATGTTTGAATCCCGTTAACCCGGTCTTGTCATGTGAGTTTTATATTTAAATTTCATAATTTACCCTTTCGTTTTTTTCGTGTTTTACAAATCGTTATCAATTTGACAAATCGTTATCAGTCAACATACTAATTAAGTTTGTAGCTTTCAGATTTTTTTTTTCAGAGGATCTTCGGTTTCAAATGCAATCTTACCGGTGTTGCTTGACATCGTTCATCATCTCGACTTTCTAGACCCTCTTATCCATTGTAAATTATTATAGGTATCAATGTCAAAGATGATATGAAGTGGTTTAAATTGATTAACAATACTCTTACATATTGATGGTTGTTCTTGTTTCAATAGTTTTTTTCCGACAACATATTACTAAACTAAAGCACCATATTTCCTTTCTTTAAAGAAAACACAATATTCACAAATGGGTCAAGTGTTAACTAGTTATTTATTGAAAATTTTGAACTTAAATTACATATTGATGGTTGTTCTTTACAGATCCAACAACTGAAGTTTATTACTATTAGTGGGGATGGATTGGGAAGATTTTTGTTAATAGTCCTTTTTTTTTTTTTCTTGTCATTTTGTGATTATTTCCCCCTTTTTGATATTCTTTTGGTGTGAATACAACTTGAGTTTTTAATTACTAATCCAAATGACCCTTAGAGAATACCATTAGTCGATAGTACCATATGATTTTAATCATACCTTTATATTTTTAATATATACTTTTTGTGTGTGTTTTGTTAGTTACTTAATTTGCGTCGATGAATCAAAGTGGTTGGATCTGTGTGCTGCTATAGATATTGTGTGGACAATCTGTGGGGTTTCTTTTGATAACTCTTGTATTTTGTGAATTGTCCTTGTGGGATGCTTAGAAATAAGCGGAAAAGTAAAAAATAGGGGAGACTATGTCGAATTTTTACAAAATTTTTATTTGTTTTAATTAAAGTAGTGTTTGATTAGTATAGGTATGACCCCGATAGATTGTGGATGTACGATGAGAGAACCTTTGAAAGAGGTAGAATCTCTGCCGAATGGCTGAGGAAGATGGAAGATTTGTCGCTTTTGCACTACAAAACAGAATGTATGGAAGATGGTAAATTAAGTGCCCTTGCGACATGACAATTGTAGAGAACAGACTATCTCAAGCCTGATGTCGTTAAAGTTCATTTAGCACAGAAAGGTTTTATGTACGGTTACTTTGATGGATATTCCATGGAGAAGATAACACACCCGTACAAGCTACCTCTAGCAAGCACTACCCTAATGAGGTTCCACATGTTGAAATGTTAGAGCAAATGATTGCAACATGCTGTTGGTGAGGTTCCAGAAGAATTCGGGATACATTTAATTTTATTAGAGAGGTTGAAGAGGATCTAGAGGATACTCCAAATCCTGAGGCTACAAAATTTTATGAGTTATGGAACATGCTAAAAAAGTTATTCAGTGGCACCATCATAGTGTACTATCTATCGCCACTGAATTAATGTCCATTAAGAATGACTACCAAGCACCTCAGGCATTGATTGATCGAGTTGTGTAAACCCTACTGCGAGCTCCGTCCAGAAAACACTGACATTCCAAAAAACTTCTACGAAGCAAAGAAAATCATACGTGGTCTTGGGTTACCTTATGAAGAAATCGATTGTTTTCCGAACTATGTATGATTTTCTGGGGAGAAGATAAAAATCTGGATGTATGCAAGTTTTGCACTCGTCCCAGATACAGCCCCATCAAAGAGGGGACAAAAGGAGAAAAAGTAAGGTACCTTTCAAGAAGATGCAGTACTTCCCTCTCATTCCAAGGCTAAAAAGGCTTTACGCTTCTCCTGCAAACAGCTACCGATATGAGATGGCACGCAGAACACAAAATGGAAGATGACAACATGTGTCACCCCTCCGACTCAAAAGCGTGGAAACACTTTGACCACATTCATGCTACTTTTGCTTCGGAGTCTAGGAATGTCGACTTGGGTTATGTACTGATGGTTTCCAACCATTTACGGCTTCTGGAAGACAGTACTCTTGCTGGCCAGTTTGTAATTACACCATATAATTTACCGCCTGGGATGTGTATGAAAGATGAGTTCTTCTTTCTTACGGTACTTGTTCCTGGCCCTAAAAATCCTAAAGGAAAGATTGATGTGTTTTTTACAATCTCTTATAGCTGAGTTGCAAGAGTTTGGCTGGAGTCACAACATATGATGTGTCCCGAAAGAAAAATGTTCAAATGAGAGCTGCATTGATATGGACCATAAACGACTTTCCTGCGTATGCAATGCTATCAGGTTGGAGCACTGCTGGTAGATTGGCGTGCCCACATTGCATGGAAGACAGTGACACATTCACATTGTGTTGTAGTAAGAAGCAGTCGTGGTTTTACAACTCCAGAAAGTTTCTTCCTCCAATGGATTCCTTCTGGAAGAGATCACCAAATTCACAGTTTTTGTTTTCGTTGACGATGACCATCGTACCCATACAAGCTTGGTAGAAAATGAGACAATTTGTAGGATGTTGATGACAACCCAGAAAGATTATCTGTTTTTAAAACAATGGGTAAACCGATTGGCAAAGGAACAAGAAGAATGTTGGCAGCTCGTGAGTTAGATGCCGCTCAATCGTACATTCTACGAAATTGCGCAGAAATGGAGCCTTATTTTTGAGTAAGAATATATAAATATTAGTTATATTCATCGTTCATACGTATAATTCAATAGTGGTTCACATTCGTTTAAATCTTTTGTTGTAGAATGTACGAGTGACAACTACGACAAGTAGAACCAAACATTAATGGATGAGACAATCAACCTTAAGATGGAAACAGATTTTCCCTTATGGTTCCGATCATATGTGAGTGACTATATACACAAATAATTATATGTATACATAAAGGTCAATACAAATATGGTTATGATATTATTTTTTGTAAATTACAGTCAAACGATGTTACCAACCACCAAACGAATTCGTTCGTAGCTTGGCCCAAGGCCCGTTGAACGTGGCAACCTCCTACTCTGGTTTCTATGTGAATGGGTACAAATTCCACACAGAGTCTTATCTCAGAAGACCGTATAACGTACAACTGTGGTGTTTGCATATCTGGGACAAACTATGGTGACTCAGAGTATGATTATTACGGGGTGCTGAAAGAGATCATCGAATTAGAGTATCCCCCATTACCTGTGAAGAAGATTGTAATGTTTAATTGTCATTGGTTTGACCCAGAAGAGAGGAGTACAGTACATATCCTCGATATAAGCTGGTTGACATTAATCACACAAGAAAATTTGACAAGTACGAGCCGTTTGTGCTAGCTGATCAAGCCGTTCAAGTGTATTATTGCTCATACCCATCAAAGAAGAGGGATAGGAAGATTGGTGGGCTGTCTCTAAAGTGAAAGCGAGAAGCACTTTGAACATCCCGACTCATCAAGTTGATGAGGAGGTTCAGCCACTGCAAGATGAAAACCGTAGATCATGTGGTTTTATCACCTTTGGTAGATGATGAAGAAACATTTGATTTAGTAGACATAACAGATACATAATTTAAAAAGTAAACTTACATACAACTACTATGCAACAACAATATATTATTGATTTCATTTGTTTTTTAATTAGTGTATAAAAATATTTATTCTACTAAGTGTTTAATGTGATGTTTGTCATGCATGGGTTTTCATAGTGATGGCAGGTGGTAGAAGTTTTTTTAAATCTTGGTGGTCATTTTGTCGAAGCAGAAGCAGGGCCAGCACTTCTACTCCCCCAGGTGATTCTCAGCAGGCTGCAGCTGATCATGTGGATGGTTCCGGTCATGAATCCCATTGGGTTCTACCAAACATCCGCCCCTTCGCACTCTTGTCAGGACGGCACCCAGGGGACCCTTATTTCGACTCTCACCCACACCATTTTCTTCGATTTGTCCCAGATTCACAGCCGTCTGTTGAGAGACGCGATCTATATCTCTACCTCTACGCCGACAGTATACTCCTCCACCTCCACGACAGCCTACTCCTCCACGTCAGCCTACTCTCCATATCAGTCTATCCTTCACATCAGTCTACTCCTTCACTACATGATGATTCACCACCATCTGACGAAGCACCGATAGCTCAGACGCTTCACACGCTTCACACGGTGGTGGTGGTGTTGATCCCCGCGTGGTCATTACTATCTCTGACAGGTAAGTACTATGTAAGTAAAAAACAATTCTCAATAAAACTTTGTTTTAAATTATAATATATGCTAATTGTCAATTTGTGACGCATTATATTTATAGGGAGCTACTACCTGCAAACAAGGTTGCTCGTTCTTTTCTTCCTTGCCTTGAGACGAGTGGTTTGCAGAGGGTTATAATTGGGAGGGTTTGGGCCAGGACGGGCATAGATTCTATTTCAATGAATTCAAGGTATTTAACCATCTTGATATTTAACTTCTTTTTTTGTATATGTTATGCTTACACTTACTAATTTATGCAGAAGCGCTTCCGTTGGGATCCTGCCTTGATAGTGTTGTCTATGAGATATTCCGCGCCTTGGGCAGAAAACGATATTCAGACATACTCTACAAGATGAAGGCTAAGAAAATGAGGAGAAAAGTCAGCGACGAAATCTGGCAGGCTTGGGAACACGAATGGGCGAATGAGAAGCGTAAGAAGATCAGCGAGATTAACTCTCGCAACCGGCGGACTAAGCATACACCTGGCGGTGGTCTATCTACTCTTGCATGCGGTTCTCGCTTGATAAAGGAGCATCATAGGGTTCTGGTGAGTTTATTTTGTTTTGTAAGTGTATATGAAACTGGATGCAAGTACATGTGAATGTGAATGTGAATGTGAATATGATAATGCAACTTTGAATGCATTATGTGAGTTGTGATTGTTATCAGATTCTGATATGTGCAATATTGGATTGTATATGTGTGGGCAAATGCTAAAAACAGGGGAGGTTATGTCAGATTTTTTTAAGCCTTGATTGATTAATCATTATCTGATTCTGACTGAACATCCTGGTTTTTATGTGTGGGAAATGTAAAAAAATAGGGGAGGTTCTGTCAATTTTTTAAAGGCTAGCTTCTAATTTAATCAAGTGTTTTTTTTGTAGACTAAGAAATACGGTACACAACCGGATGCTTACACATTTTCATACACATCATTCGAGCAAGGATGAACATGGAAACAGTGTGCCTGTATGCTCCAAGGTCGAGGACACTGCTGTAAGTGTTTTAATTTAACTTATTTAAGTTGATTACATTATTGAAATTTATTCATTAGCGATGAGTACTAATATATATATATCATTGTGTTATGATTATGAAGCATAAATACGAAGAGCTGTTAGATGCTGCCCACTCAGGAGTCAACCACTCCTGATGATCCATCTCTGCAAGCCACACCAGTAGACCCTAATGAAATTTTTTATAAGGCTGTTGAAGGGAAATCCAGAAAGCAGAGGGTCTACGGTGTGGGCGAGCTAGCAGGCGTACTTCCCTGACTCATTTCACTCCACCGGCACTAGCTCACGTGCTTCCGGCAAAGACCATAGCACATACGAGTCCATGAAGATGGAGATTGAGCAGGATCTGAGTCAGAGGTTCGATGAAAATTACAGGCGGCAGGTTCGTATTGAGGAGAGGGAAGCGGTGCGCCAGGAGATGTTCGGCGAGGAGATGCAGAGGATGATACGAGCGCAGATCTCCCAAATGTTTCCCTCTCAGCAGAGTCGACCATATGGTGATCCTGGTGCTGGCTCTAGTACGGGTGGATGGGGTCAGTGGCCTAGAGATCCACATGATGGCTCAGGTAGTTCGGGTGGTCCGGGTGGTCCGGGTGATCATATGGGATATCGTCCAGGGGATGGACATGGTTTGGGGGGGGGGGGGGGGGGTATTTAGATAGATATGATATTTGACTTTATTAGCTTGAACTATGTCTGTATCAAATTCGACTGCACTACTTCATGGTATTACTTATTTGGTGTGATTGTGTTGACTGAACATTTATTTTTGGTCTGCTAGTGGGATTAATGAGTACAACTGTTTATGGTATTGCATATAAAGGTGGATATGAATAAAATGTGTTATATGTCCACATTTACAGGTGAAAATATGTATACAAATTAAAATATTAAATATTTTTTTTAAAATGAAAACAGATTAGCGACGGAATAGCGACGGACATTCCGTCGCTAAAAATTAATCAGAAAAATATGAATTTCCGTCGCCAGTTTAGCGACGGACAGTTCCGTCTCTAATCCGTCGCCAATATGGAGTTAGCGACGGACGACTCCGTCTCTAATCCGTCGCTATTTGGCGACGGATGACGGCTTCCGACGCGACTTTGATTTAGCGACGACGGCATTAGCGACGGACAATTCCGTTTCTAATCCGTCGCCAATATCGTTTAGCGACGGATTAGAGACGGAATTGTCCGTCGCTAATGCCGTTTTTTCTAGTAGTGCAACTAGAAAAATTAAAGGGAATTCTTTTCCATTCCTTTCAATTCTCTTTCCTCATTCCATTCTGTTTCCCCTTCTTGAAACAAATGCCCCCTAAGTATGTAGTAACGTGATTCATGGCCCGTAGATTTTCTTTTTCAACTAAAGTGGTACATTAGAAATGTTACAACTTCAATAATGAACACTAGGCCTTTATCAATAAACCTCACACCATACACAAATTAATATTACTAAGTTAATGCATACATGATGGAATTTTTTTAAAGTTAGGAAAACTCTTAGCTAATTCCTCGCCCATATCCACATTGAAAGCCTGTTACAAAGAATTCTCCCTATCAGCTAATCTTATAGAGTAGGTTGGCAACTCTCTAGGAAAAGTACATCTTTATGGTCCGATGGATAACTCGATCGGCAATAATTATACAAGGATGTACAAGTATAGTGCCTAATCAGGCCACTAGTTGTTTTGGCTCAGGGACATCAAACCTAGGAATGGGGCAAAAATGAGACAATGTCAGGAGTTAGTACTTTGTGGTCTCGTAGTACTCGTTAGTTATTTAGCTAGCTCCTGTTTGCTAATATGTAATGAATCAATCCCTTCAGGGCGGAGATAACCCTGATAGGATAGGTATAGTGTTGCGGAAGCGACTGGATAAAAGAGTAAATTATTGTACTAGAAAATCACTCCGTACAGGAAAATTCCCAGGTCGTGGTAGGGTCACAATGGTCCCGCTTAAGAACCACTTCCTTAGACAGAATTCCTGACTGTAATTTCTTAGCACAAAAAGCACTACAAAATTACCCACCAAAAGCTGCTAAATAAAGCTATAAAAGGGACACCGGAATTTTACGAGGTTCAGCCAATATTGCCTACTTCCTCGGACACTACCAGAACTCTCTTATTTATACTTTAAGAGATATAGAGAGAAGAGATTACAATTTAGCATTCAGAAGAATTACTAATTGTTGGGATGATTTAGAATGAGAAAGGATACTTCCTTTATAAGAAAAGGAATGCTCCTTTCTTCCCAAACCCACGATGTGGGATGAACTATTCCACAATTCTCCACCTTAGTTTATCCCACTCACCAAAAAATCTCTTACAAACCTACTTGGTCTACTGTCTACAATTGCGCCTTTAGACGCCATCTTCAATATGCAGGATGTTGGTCAAGTCCAAGCAATGTTTGAACTTGACTGCGGTCACCACCTTGGTCATCATGTCTGCAGGATTCTCAGTCGTCCGGATTTTCTGAACAAGAATATCCCCTTCTTCGAGTATCTCCCGCACAAAGTGATAGCGAACATCAATATGCTTCGTCCTTGCATGATAGACTTGATTCTTTGCTAAATGAATAGCACTGACTGTCACAATGCACCGTGATGTGCCTCTGACCAACTCCCAAGTCTTTAAGCAACCCATGAAGCCAAATACCTTCCTTCACAGCCTCTGTCAGAGCCATGTACTCCGCCTCAGTCGTAGACAAAGCAACTGTAGACTGCAAGGTAGATTTCCAACTTACTGGCGCCTTGGCTAAAGTGAACAAGTAACCAGTAGTTGATCGTCGCTTGTCCATGTCACCTGCATAGTCGAATCACAATATCCAACCATATTTGACCACCTTTAACATCCCGCTCAAATAGCAGACCAACATCCATAGTACCTTTAATATATCGTAAAATCCATTTCACAGCTTGCCAATGATCTCTGCCAGGATCATGCATATACCTGCTCACTACTCCAACTGCTTGTGAAATGTCGGGCCTCGTACACACCATGGCATACATTAAGCTACCAACTGCATTCGCATATGGGACTCTGCCATATATTCTCTATCCTCTTTGGTTTTGGAGATAATTGGGCACTAGCTTCAAATGAGGAGCAAGCGGGGTACTCACAACTTGTATCAACGTGCATGCCAAAACGTTGTAGCACCTTCTTCAGATATTGCTTCTGAGGACAATTGAAGCTTGCCACTCCTTCTATCTCTGCTAATCTCCATCCCGAGAATCTTCTTGGCTTCTCCAAGTCTTTCATCTCAAACTCTTGAGCTAACTGAGCCTTCAATCTATCAATCTCTGACTGATTCTTTGAAGCTATTAGCATGTCATCAACGTACAAGAGTAGGTAGATGTAAGACCCATCATGTAGCTTGCGCAAATACACACAGTGATCATATTTGCTTCTTGTGTACCTTTGCCCTTTCATAAACAAATCAAATCGTTTGTACCATTGCCTTGGAGACTGCTTCAGCCCGTACAATGATTTGTTCAACTTACAAACCCAATCTCTTTACCACGAACCTTAAATCCTTCTGGTTGAGTCATATAGATCTCTTCCTCCAGATCGCCATGTAAGAACGCGGTCTTCACATCAAGTTGGGCTAATTCCAAATTCAGCTCAGCTACTAACGCCAACAGAATTCTGATGGAGGAATGTTTCACTACTGGAGAAAATACCTCATGGTAATCAATTCCCTCCTTCTGTGCGTACCCTTTGGCCACCAACCTAGCCTTGTAGCGGACACTGTTTTCACCTGAAGTTCCTTCTTTCTTTGCAAACACCCATTTGCAACCAATTGCCTTCTTGCCCTTTGGTAGTTGTGCCAACTTCCACGTGTTGTTCTTGTGAAGAGAATTCATCTCTTCTTCCATGGCACCTTTCCACTCCTTACTTTCCGAGTTTTGATTTGCTTCTTGGAAAGTAGGTGGTACCCCTTCATCTACAACTGGAAGTGCATAAGCCACCATATCCGCAAAACGAGCAGGTTTGCGGATCTCTCTTCTGGGTCTTTCATCTGCAATCGGATCTGATGCTGTTGGAGCTTCCTCATTTGACTCATCTACTCCTTGAGAGTCACTATCATCTCCAACTGTTGGGTTTACAAATATCTCCTTCTCGAACTCCACCTGCTTTGGTGCTTTCTCCACCTGCTTCTGAGTTCCCTCTGTCTGGATGGAGTCTACTGTCACCTTCTGCCACAACGCAGATTCATCAAAGGTAACATCTCTCCTAATGATTGTCTTCTTTGCTTCTAGACACCACAACCGGTATCCCTTTACCCCAGACGCAATCCCCATAAATAGAGCCTTCTTTGCCCTTGGGTCTAATTTTGATTCCTTCACATGGTAGTAAGCCACAGAACCAAACACTCGCAAAGAACTATAATCAGTAGCTGGTTTTCCAGACCATGCCTCAAGCGGTGTCTTTCCACCAATAGCCGATGACGGTAACCGGTTCACAATATGGCTGCAATATGTTACCGCCTCTGCCCAAAATTGTCTGCCCAGCCCAGCATTTGACAACATGCACCGAACCTTCTCCAGCAATGTTCGGTTCATTCGCTCTGCCACTCCATTCTGCTGCGGTGTTTCCCTGACTGTGAAGTGTCGGACAATTCCCGCGTCTTTGCAAACCTTCAAGAATGGATCACTCTTGTACTTCCCCCATTATCTGTCCGGAGATACTTGATCCTTCGACCTGTTTGCGTCTCGACCGTCTTCTTCCATGTTAGGAAGATCCCCATCACTTCATCCTTAGTCTTCATGGCATACACCCAAAACCTTCGAGAAAAATCATCCACGAAGGTCACATAGTAGCGGTTCCCACCCAAGGAAGGTGTCTTGGCGGGTCCCCAAACGTCAGAATGGACATAATCCAAAATACCCTTCGTATTATGGATGGCAGTGCCAAACTTCAATCTCTTTTGCTTCCCGAGAACGCAATGCTCACAAAAGTTTAACTTGCAAGCCTTCACGCCTTTCAGCAATCCCTGCTTTGCAAGAATCTGTAAGGATTTCTCTCCGGCATGCCCCAGTCGCATGTGCCACAACTGAGAGTCACCGTTCTCCTTGGGAGCCAACACAACTGCTGCTGTTCCTACTACTGTACTCCCCTCATAGTAATACAGATTGCTCCTTCTGGTGCCTTTTATCACCGTCAGTGCTCCAGAAACGACCTTTAGAACCCATCTTTAGCGGCCCATGAGAATCCTTTCGACTCCAATTGTCCCAGAGAAATGAGATTTTTGGTCAAGTTTGGAACATGCCGAACTTCTTAAAACTCTGGTTGATCCTTCATGGTTCTTCAACTTGATTGAGCCTATACCAATTGTTTTGCATGGGCTATTGTCTCCCATCAAAACGGTTCCACCCTTTAGTTCTTTGTAATCAAAGAACCAATCTCGAATGGGTGACATATGGTATGTTGCTCCTGAATCCAGAATCCACTCATCCTGGTTAATTTTTGAAGTCGATGCCACCAAAGATAGTCCTGATTCTTCGCTGTCGTATTCAGCTACACATGCGTCTTGAACAGCCTTGCCTGTCTTCTGTTTTGGACAGTCCTTCTTCCAATGCCCTTTTCTCGACAAAATGCGCATTCATCTTTACCGAGCTTAGCTTTGGATTTTGACCACCCTTTCTTCCCTTTTTCTGAGCGGATGAACGACCTCTCACCACCAATGCTTCTGCTGCTTCATCAGTACCAGCCCTCTTTTCTTTTCTTCTCAATTCATGGCTGTACAGTGCTGCAGTGACATCCTTCAGAGAGACATCGTCCTTCCCATGGAGTAGAGTTGTTTCCAGAAACTCATACTCATCAGGAAGAGATCCAGTAACATTAAGGCCAAATCTTCATCTTCGAATTTCACATCCAAGTTTACCAAATCAGCTACTAGTTGATTGAAACTGGTGATGTGGTTATTCATTGTGGTCCCGAAACATACGAAAAGCGGAATAGCCTTTTCTTCATAAAAAGCTTATTCTGACTGCTTTTCTTCATGAATTTTTCCTCCAGTGCCTTCCACAATTTACTTGCAGATTTTCTTTAGAGAACGCATATTTTTGTTCTCTCGACAGGCAGGAGCGAATTGTACCACAAGCTGCTCGATTCATGGCCTCCCATTCCTTCTCTTGAATGTCTTCCGGTCTTGTCTCTTCAATGGCGATGTCAAGACCTGCTGAAGAAAGAGAGCGTCTTGGACTTCGCATTGCCACATGCCGAAATGGCCCGTACCATCAAATGTCTCCACCGAAAACTTAGCATTAGTCATCACCCTTCTTGTCCAAATCGATGACGAGGAAGTTGATGATGTGTCTCCGGGGTCTTTAATTTGTCGTCTGCCATTTCTGCTCCAATTTTATTTAGCAGCGCTACGACGTATCAACTGAACAAAGGAACGCTTTTCTGATGTGGAAGATCAGCCTAGCTGCAACCACAGAGCATACTAAGACAGAACCTTGGCTCTGATACCACTTGTTGCGGAAGCGACTGGATAAAAGAGTAAATTATTGTACTAGAAAATCACTCCGTACAGGAAAATTCCCAGGTCGTGGTAGGGTCACAATGGTCCCGCTTAAGAACCACTTCCTTAGACAGAATTTCCTGACTGTAATTTCTTAGCACAATAAAGCACTACAAAATTACCCACCAAAAGCTGCTAAATAAAGCTATAAAAGGGACACCGGAATTTTACGAGGTTCAGCCAATATTGCCTACTTCCTCGGACACTACCAGAACTCTCTTATTTATACTTTAAGAGATATAGAGAGAAGAGATTACAATTTAGCATTCAGAAGAATTACTAATTGTTGGGATGATTTAGAATGAGAAAGATACTTCCTTTTATAGAAAAGGAATGCTCCTTTCTTTCCAAACCCACGATGTGGGATGAACTATTCCCACAATAGCTTAACGCAATAACATACTTGGTACCAATAAACAAAGAGTATTGAAACACCAGATTCATAACGAACTAGCTTTCATTAGATGAACCAGTTAGCAACTTACTATAGTACAAATGAACCTACGCAAAAAAAAAGAAAAAGTATCATTGATCTAGCTAATTCATCTGCATCTATTACAGGTATTTGTCCACAGTGTGAAAACATTGCTGATGATGAAGAAAGGCTGCAATTCTGTTAGAGATTGCTAAAATCAAAGCTTTTTCCAGCTCTCTCCCTACTCGTCTTTCAATAATGGAGATAGCGTATTCCATGAAGACTGAATCAAACGGCAGAGTGATAGGGCCGTCACTTGCCAATCCAAACTCTTCTTCTGCCCATCTAAGAAGTTCTCTAAAGATCTCTGACTGAAGAAACACCAAGGGAAGAGCAAATCTTCTTTCATCTGCTGTGTAGACGACAAAGTGACCCTTCTCAGCCATGGGAGACGAAGTTGTTCTAGATGCTGACCTGCTGAATGATCTTGGAAAAGATATTCTTTTCCTACTGGCTTTAGCCAACCTTTGCCATTTCCTTGCCATTCTGATAAGGGTCTTTGTACTCAACATATTGGAGAAATATATTATGGAGGAAAAATTAGATGAGAAAGATCAATTTATTGAGAGTTTCTGAGTGTGTCTGTGTAATCAATCTTCTTTGAGATCTCAAGAAGAGGAAATGAGTTACTTGGTGGAAGTGAGGAAATGCAAAGGCTTTGCAGCTATATATATGCAATATGTGTGTGTGTAACCTGCGATTAGGCATATAAGTTTTTCAAGGCGTCCTACCATATTAATTGATTACTTGCTTACTTTTGTTTTCTTATGGTTGTTCAGAAACAGAACCATGTGGACTACTCACTGACAAATTGTAGCCATGAGAGTTGGGTAATGTGCAATTTACAGTTTCCTAATTATGATAGACAAGCGGGACCATGGTTTTTGCTTCTGTTTATAATAAATGAACACTGATCACTTGAGAAGAAAACAGAGGAAGGACCACAATGTAAGGATGCAAATCGACAAAGATCTTCAGCTGTACTATAGGTAAAGTCTTGGTGAGTGAGTGGTTGATAGTTCTGCATCATCGTCAAACAAAATCAATTTGCTAGAACAGATATATAATTAATGTTGTGACTAATCACCAACCTGCCATTATACATAGGTCCTTCTGATCGAGAGGTCTATTCCCACATGGGTTTGTTTCCAGCAGAAAAAAACCTCCACAAGCCCGACCACTAGCGGGGGCATATATATGTCCTTGTCCAAAACACAAGAGCAAGCCAATCGCATAATTAGGCAGGATATATATATCATCTAATTATAGAGATGTTATTAGTATCATCTAAGAATGAATTGAAATACAGAACATGAAATTGTTCATCTGAAAACAAGAATTAACAATTTTGATTTTATTCCCATCTATGGAGAATTGGACATAACCCACCTCGTGAGGGATCCTTCTGTAGGGTAGGCAGGTGGCATTATATTATTACAGATGTTTAGACAACACACCTACTTTACTTTAGTTTGCTAGTCACTCACACCAATAACAAAAACTGGTACATGTCACCTATTCTCTATTATAAACCGCACAAAATCTTTGTGGGATCGATGAACCAATATATCTCTCCCACATGCTGGAGTTCTACTTCAGATTTGGATGTGACATGTTCCTCATCATCATTAAGTGATTAAGCCAACTGCTGGCACACTGAATGGTCCTGACAAGCGTCTAGTGCACATGATTCTGTCCCTCAATAGACCTGAAAACCCAAAACCCATTGAAGACGTACGGCTGTCTAAGTTCGGTCATAGCAAATGCTAGCTAGCCCTAGTTATATAACACCAGGAACTCGGTACAACACCACCACCAATCAACGCATTTCCTTACATCTTCCAAACCAATCTGAAAATTTTCTAATCTCCCATTCTAATTTTTACAATCCTTCTCACATATTCATATCAATTCACAAACTATAATCAATCAGAAAATGCTGACCACCAGCAAGCTTATAACCATGGCAAGGAAATGGCAGCGCCTGGCCAAAGCAAGCAGAAAAAGAATATCATCGTTGCCCGCAACATTGAGCCACTCCGCCTCTAGATCATCCACGACGTCGACGTTCTCTGTCCCAGACAAAGGCCACTTTGTCGTGTACACAACAGATGAAACAAGATACGCTCTTCCTTTGGCATTTCTTCAATCAGCGATATTCAGAGAACTGCTGAAGTGGGCGGAAGAAGAGTTTGGGTTGACCAGTGATGGCCCTATTACTCTGCCGTGAGACTCAATCTTCATGCAATATGCTATCTCGATTATCCATGGACGGGTAGCGAGAGAGATGGAGGAAGCTTTACTTGTAGCGTTGTCAAATATTGGTTCTGCAGCTTCGTCTTTATCATCATCAGCAGCAGCAACGTGCTTACAGCAAGGGCAATTATTAAGCTGCAATTAGATATGTTTTTGTGTAGGATATTGTAAATTGATAGAAGATTTCATTTTCTGAATGACAGTTGCTATTGATTAATCTGGCGTATCAAACAAAAAAAAAATGGTGCTTACTGGTTTCAAACATTTAGTTGTAAATATTCCGTATATCACCGGTCAAACCGGGCAGGATGTTAGAAAAGCTGTAGAAATTTATTGAAATGAAATGGCTGGCGACTTACTTCAACTGAATGTCCGATAAGCTTTTCGTTTTTTGAAACCAAGGAAAGATATATTAGGAGATAAGTTTGAGTACAAAGTCCGGAATATTATCCGGAGTCCATGAACCCGTTTGCTGCTTAGACCGGGCATGGTTAGCTTAACAGTGCGTGGAGATGTTGACTTTCCTAGGAATATAAAAGAATTGAACATCATGAAATTTGCCTAGGTTTGTTAAAATTCGATCTAGTATAACAGTCGTGGATGACATTAGAGAGGAAGGTCCCCCATGTTGGAGATATTGGGCAATAGCCTTACAATCCGTGAGCACCCTAAAAGTCCGGAGACTATGTGAAAAAGCCAGTTTCAGCATTGCTTAGATAGCAAAGGCCTCGGCATCCGAAGGAAGTAAGTCAGCCCCATAACCTTCACATCCAACAAGCAATAGATTGGAGCTTGACCTAGCCACACAGGCATGACCCACATGTCCGTGTGGATCAAGACTTGCATCCACCGAAATCTCCACATCACTGGATGAGATTGACGGTGACACTGCAGAACATCAGGACTAGTAGACAACAAAGTCATTGCCTGTTGAAGAAAACTATCTGCTTGGCTCCACCCCTGATCAAAACCGCGAACATGACCATGAGTAGCTTGACAACGGGCGAACCAGATCTTCCAGAGAAAACAAAGATAACTGCCCACCATGGACTTCGGTTTCTGATTGCACAACTGTAAGAACCAATCTTGAAAAGCTTCATCAGAATGGAAAGTGGTAGGTATATCAAAACAAAAGATGGACCACAAAGGGCGAACAACTGGGGATTGGTGGGGTGCATGTACCATTGTTTCTGGACGAGCACAGAAGAAACACCGAATGGGCACATCAGTTTTGATTCTGTCTTTTATGACTGTTTTGCAAGGGAGCTTAATTGTTACTAGTTTCCATCCAAACAACTTAACTCACAGTGGAACGTCGGTAGCCCAAATATGCTTGTACGCATTGGCCTGCGATGTAACAGTAGAAGCTGTAGGCCGAATTCGATTCCTCATAAAAATATCCGCATGATATGCAGACTTTACCGTGAAACTTTTTGATGCTGAGAGACCCCAATACCAATGATCCTCTGATGAAGGCAGAACTGACGTAGGATGAGGCAAATGTATTTGAAGAATGTCCGCAATGTCAGAAGAATCACACCATTGGTGGAGAAGATTGATATTCCAATGATTTGGTCTTTGAATAAGCGAAGCAACAGACGATAATTGACGAACAAGGGGTGGTAGATGCCATGGAAAGAGCTTGCCGCCTTCTTTTAAGGGTAGCCAACGGTCAGTGATTCTAGTAGTGCGGCCATTGACAATAGCCCTACGACTGCCAAACTCTATTAGATCCCGGACACTGAGCAAGGCGCGGCAGATAGCACTTGAGATGGCCGTAGGTGTTGCATCCATCAAGGTCGTTTTCCTTAAGTATTTAGCATGGAAAAATTGAGAAAGAAGAGTACAAGGTTCTACCATTATTCGCCACAATTGCTTTGCAAGGAGAGCACGATTGAAACTCTACAATTCGCGGAAGCCCAGCCCACCAGACCTTTTATCCTTGCAAAGGGAAGACCATTTAGTTCAGCGGATAGTGGACTTTTGGAGTGTTCCACCCACCAGAACTTTGAAATGAGTTGCTGAATTTTTTTGACCATAGTCCGCGGGAGTAGCATAACAGACATTGCATATGAGGGAATCGCTTGCAGCACAGCCTTAACCAAAAGAGTTCTTCCTGCTTGAGAGACCTGCTTTGACCAACTGTTTATGCGCTTGGAAACTCTGTCTTTGATGTAGTTGAACATCGAGCAACGTTTTTTGCCTATTGTGCTTGGGAAACCAAGATACAAACCAAGATCCGCAACCAGCCGTGTGTCAAGGATAGAAGTAACTTGAGCTTTAAGAGTAGGGAAAAGGCCCCGCGATAGCATGACCGCAGACTTGGAAGTGTTAATACACTGACCCGAGGCGTTCTTGAAATCATGTAGAATATTCTGTAACACCTCTACATTGGCAGGCATTGCTTCACCAAAAATAACGCAATCATCAGCAAACAGCAGGTTAGTCAAAGGGGTATCCAAGCCTGATAGGTGGAAACCCCGATAGATTCCAACATCAGCGGCGAGCTTGAGAGACGACGACAGGGTTTCCATACAGATGTTGAAAAGAATAGGAAACAATGAATCTCCTTGCCTGAGGCCCCGCTGAGGTGTAAAAGAGCGGCCTGGGTAGCCATTGATGAGAACTGAAGTACGGACTGTGGTGAGGCATTGGTGCACCAACTTTATCCAAGAAGAGTGAAATCCCATGGTCGAGAGAACTTCCAAACTAAAACTCCACTCGATGCGGTCGAATGCCTTTGACATATCAACTTTGAAGGCAAAATAATTCATTATAGTAATTAGTCCTTATTTTGTAGCAAGCTAAAAATATACTCATATTAATTTGGTAACTTTCTGAAAATGTTTTTGAAAAATTTAACTATTAATCTTAGATACTTTTTTATTTCTCTTCCCAATTTCCTTAAACTACTCTCTATAATTAAGGTGTACTTTTTATTTAAAGATTATTAATACTACATTCATGGGATTATATATTTTATTGAATAATATTTCCTTAGTTAACTTAAGTTAACAAATGTATCTTAAAAAAATTCATCCGACTTGATTTTATAGAACTATGTACATATTTTATTATAATACGATTTTTATTTAACTAAATACATTTTATAACAATTAATTACTATATTTATGCAAGTAATATATATTTTGATATTTACTTATATTTTTTTATTTTTACTACATTTTTTTAAACTATCATCATATATTATATTTGAATAATATTTACGTATTCAAATTAAGTAAACATGATATTTCTAATTTCTATGTTTTATGTAACTTATCTATATTAATTATTAGATTCAAGCTGATTTACGAGTACTTATTTCTCTATAGGAAGGTTGTAATTTAACCAAATGATGGTATTTGTACAATGTATATATTGAACATGTATATATTGAGCAGGTGCTAGGTGTTTCATCAGAAAGTTTGTGGTGTTTGGTTATATTGATGTTGGTGTATTATATCACATGTGCCAAAAAAGATTACTAATGTTTATATGAATTGAATTGTTAACAATAACATGTCTGGTTTATACATAGGTACATACTGAACATGTGCTAGGTGTTTCGTTTAGGAATTTGTGGTTATTGGCTATGCTCATAACGGTGTTCATGCATAGGTACAAATTGAACAAGTGCTAGGTGTTTCATTAGGGATTTGTGGTGTTTGGTTATATTGTTGTTGGTGTATTATATCTTGTGAGCTATAAAAGAATACAAATATCTTTAAGAAAGTAATATTTACCAACATCGTGTAAGTTTATACAAAGGTGCACATTTCACATGTGTTAGGTGTTTCATGAAGGAAATTATGATGTTTGGCACTAACTCGGCACCCTAGGAACATAATGTCGACACTAACTCGACCAATTTTTGGGGTACTTAATTGATTTTACACAGGTATTCTATTGATAGTAACTTGGTACCTTGTGCGTACACATTTGGTATGTCATCAACTTTAGTTGCTAATAATGGTCATATGTCAATGTTTTTTAAAAGAAAATGGTGCAATGTCTAGGTATTTTGGGTTGAGGTAAGAGATATTACATTCTGATTGTTAATGCAACTGACTTTTTTTTTTGTTAATGGACAATGTTGCAGTATCATTTATAATATGTGGTACTTTGATGAATTTGCACTGGTATTATACTGACGGTAACCTGGTACTTTTTCAAATACATTTGGTATGTTTTCAACCTATGTTGTGAATAATTATCATTAGTCAATGGTGTATTTTAAAATTGGTTAAGGTATTTAAAGTGCAATGTGTAGGTATTTTGCTTCGTGGTAATAGCTATTACATTCTTATGGTTAGTGCAATCCATTTTTTTTATCCTAATTAACAATGTTTCCGGTATAATTTATAATTTATGCTAGTTTGTTAAGGTACTATATTAACCGTAACCTGGTACTTTGTCACGTATTGTGTAACACCCCAACCGCTAATCCTTCCATCATCCTCTAATCATGCTCATAATCACCTTACTCGCAGCGGAATACTTACTTACTTACTCCCGGCGGGTGATACAACGCCGTTAGCCATCCAAGACTAACAAGGCTAATACTACTTACAGTAACGGTCTGACGATTAGAATATACCGAATACATGGTACTTACTTTACAACGCCAAATACTTACTTACATTTGATTACCGAGTATCCAAAATATACAATTACATTCCAAGTCTATACCAAAAATTAAGAGTTTGTACATCTACTCTTTTCTTACCAATCATGATTCATTATCCAAAAAGGTGTACCACATGGTACACCGGCTACTCAAAAAGGATTTAGCCGTGCACAACTCGGTACACCAATCCAATCTACTAACTACCCCAAAAAGATTTCATCCCGGTCCTTACTCGACCATCACGCCTTACGGGTACCTGTAGAATAAAAACATCCCCCTAGGGGGTCAGCTTACGCTGAATATGATAACTGCATACCCCGCGTACTAGCGAGGGTACGCCAACTATTTGGTCGAGTACATGCGGTTCGTTTCATTCATACATACATACATGCTTTACACAATACTATTCAATACATTCATTTCACATGGCATACATACATTCAATACATGCAAGGAAGACATTACAAGTCAACCATTCTTACTTACCGAATACTCACCGCAATACGGAGATACAATTCATACACAAGTCTTGTTAGCTTCATTACACACCCGGGTTAATCAGGTGTTCAATACTCTCTTACTCAAGGTCAATGACTTACAAATGTCAAGACCGATACACATACAATACTTACTTCTTACTTACTTTACTCAAGTTAAGTCGGTATGAACTCCGGGCAGGGATTACTACATCCCACCACCGGGCTTTAGGATGGCCCACTAATCCAGGATGCTACCCATTCGAGGGATTTGGTCCATGGAAAAGATTACAGCCAGGATTCGGATCCAACCTCTTGTGTTTCCTTATCCTCACGCGTGGCCAAAACTATATCGGACTTCTACTCATTCCGTTTTACTCATTACTCAAGTTAGGAGTTAGATGGTTAGGAATTAGTAGAAGTCATTACTTCCATACCATACATCGATACACTACTCAAGTACACAACATTTACACATACTCTTCGTTCTCATTCATATATTTCATGAATTATACAAACTAAATGTTCAAGAGAATACAACAAGAACAATATAGTTCAAACACATTTAAGTGCAATAAGAGTCCGATTCGTGCATTTATCTTATTGGTGATCACATAAGCACACAAATCAGGGTAACCAAGTTAGAATACAGGAATGAAGAAATCATACCGTTCACCGTCGTATTCATACTACCGGATTCCTTCGGAGTTCAACTTTTCGATCCTATACATACATGAAGTTGTATGATCAATGACCTATTATTGATCCAACTTATTCCTTCACTAATACTCCTAGTGTACACTTACTACTTCTTTACATTCGTGCTTGATTATAAAACCATTCTTTTCCTTATTATTTCTTAAACTTGCTTCCTTACTCATTTACTTACTTCCTTACCACTACTACTTCATTAATGGTGTATTACTACATACATATGCATATATGTGTATAGGCATATATATAACTACATATGACTACTATAGTTATATATTAAAAATATATTTTTTTTGTTTTGACTCGACCGACCTTACCCAGGGTCGGACCCAAGGTCGGTCGAAGTCAGTAAGCTTCCAGGCTCGACCGACCTTGCAAGTCCGGTCCCAAGGTCGGTCTGTTCTAGTGTGTTCTGGGTTCGAGTTTCTGGACTCGACCGACCTTGCCCAAGTTCGGTCCCAAGGTCGGTCCATTCCAGTGGACTTCTGGCCTTCACAATTTATGACTCGACCGACCTTGCAAGTTCGGTCCCCAAGGTCGGTCAAAGTCAGAAGACTTCCCGTCTTTGTATTTTAAGGCTCGACCGACCTTGCGGGTTCGGTCCCAAGGTCGGTCCGGCCCAGTACTTCAGTTTTAAAATCTGTTTTTGGTGTTTTACTTCCCCATTGTTTCCCTAACCTTTACCAATACATTCCCCCCCCCCCCTCCCATGTTTAACACTCATTAAACTCTCTAAATCACCTTGGTACAACCACCAAACTCATTACACAATCCTAGATTCACTTACACATTTTTCCTCATTCCAACCCAACACTTATACTAGTCCTCATCTCCCCAATGCTACAGATTTTGTTCTTCCCTCTTATGCTACAGATTTTCAACCTAACTTCTATCCTCCAATACTCCCTCCACTAATGCTACTCCTAGCATTCAAAATACATTACTTTACACTCTACTTCTTCACATCACCTAAACCCTTTTCAAATCTGTTTTAAAAGTGGTTGAACACTCTCCTTAAACTCTCAAAATACACCTAGTTATTGTCTAGGTCATTACCTCTCCTTACACACACTAAGTCCTCAATTTCTAGACAAATTTGGACATAGTCTCCCCTATATTTTTAGCTTTGCCCACACATTAACTCAGCTCACAATTCTCATACCAATCCATACATCATTATACACGCTACAACATACCAATTTTCCTGCACATATACATTCAATACCCATGGTTTTCCCAAGCTTTCAAACATCATTTAAAAACTTCAAAACTGTTTTATTACCATTCCTCATTATACTACAACATTCTCACTACTCATTAGAATATTCATTACTTATTTTTACTACACAAAAACTGTTACATTATGGCATACAAAACTAGCCCAAGGTAAGGGTATTTACCTTCTCTTGCTAGTTTTTCTTTCTTCCCTTTCCTTCTCTTCCTTTCCTCTTGTTCTCGGTCCCAATGAGGTTCACACCCCAAATGCTATAGCCACCATACCAATACACAACGACTATTTAGCATTCATTTTAACTAACCCTAGAATTTAGATGATTTTAGGGTTTAGAAAAGAGCATTACCTTCCAACCAGTGAATGAGGTTCTTGACTAGCAAAAGAGCAAGATTCCTAGCCCAAAGAAGAAGCCAAAATCGGCTGGAACACAAGGAACAAAGCAAGGCTTACTTTGAATTTTTGTTTTGCAAATAAGGGCTAGAAAAAGATGGGTTTTCAAGAATGTTTTTACCTCAAAATGATAAGGAGGTGAAGGTGCTTTTAATGGTGGTACTCAAGCTCCAAATACAGTACACCCATGGAGATGAAGTTGGTTGTTTTCGATTTTTGAAAGGAGGAAGGTGTTCTCCTTTGCAAGGGGATTCCAATGGTACTAATTTTGTAATTTTTGGAGAAGGATTGAGGGGTTACAAGAGGAGAGAAGGTGGAAGTTGAGTGGGTGTTCTACTAGCTTCCATTACCGGCTAGGAGAGGAGAAAAATCAGAAGGAAGAAGAAGGTGGGTACGGTGAGGGGAGGGATGGAAGAGAGAGAGAGCCCCCCCACTACTTTTCTACTTATTTCATTTGTCTTTTAGCTAATAAGAAAGCATTAAGAGAGTGAGGGAGGGGGAAGCGCCGGCCCACTCACACACACACACTCAGATTTTTATTTTTATTTGCAAAGTGGACACACTAACTTTGTTTATTTACTCTCTCACCCCACAACTTCCCGGTTGTTACAGTTTTTACTAACCGGGACCCGTTTTCCGGAATTTTCTCATTTAATTAATTTTATTGGTTCCCAACCTTTATTATTGTTTATTAATGACTATTTGGTTGACCAAAATCATTACGAGTCTATTTGATTCGCTTAAAGTCGTGTTTTTCCGGTTTCCTCGAAAAACGCGTTTTAAGGTTCGTTTATGTTTTTAACCCATTTTAAAGGTCCTTTTTCTTTGGAATTTGTTCCCTCATGTTTATTTAAGTGTAATTAAGCCTTAAAAATCATAATTAGCCTAATTAATCATTGTTTTTAATTACGAGGTATTTCATATTGTCAATGGAGTTTTAAAAAATCGGTTAAGGTATTTTAAATGCAATGCATATGTATTTTGCTTTGGGGCAAGAGGTATTACATTTTGATGATTGACGGTGCGTTCACTTTTTATGGCACTTTGTAGATTTCACACTGGTATTATACCAGGTACTTTGTTCGACAGTTTTTAATAATTTTAATTTGTCAATGGTGTTTTTTTAACCGGTAAAGGTATTTAAAATGCAATAAGTAGACATTATGCGTTGGGCAAGAGGTATTACAATATGATGATTAATGAATGAAATATTTTTTGTTCATTATTCATAATGTAAACTAACATACAGTGAATCTTTTCTTCTATGCCAATAAACATGTACTGCCCTTTACTCCTATCTCTCATCATCTACAAATATCGTCGCTCTAGTCTCTACTCATCCCTTTCCACACCGTGTGCTCTTTTGTGTCAATCCTCCGGTAACCGAGATCGATCCTTGGCAGCAAAGATGGAACCAGACAATACAATTAATCCAAGAGACCACATAGAAAAGATTAGGAAAGACAAATACTGGATTGGTGCTAGTGCCACTAACCCTGTGAGTAAATTTGTCTTGGATTCAGCCTCGTCTTACGTCTGGTGTGCGAGATGCAGGGTTTCAGCCATTAATCTCTACAGAGCCAGAGACACATGAGGAGAATGAAGAGAGGCGCAGAGCATGATGGTTCACCGGTTAGGGTTGCAAATTTACGTGAGTGAAGAGAACAAAGATGACGGTGAATTTTTGCCCTGAATTCAGTCTCATCTTCCATCTGGTGCATGAAATATAGCAATTCCAGCAATTAATCTCCGTAGAGGCAGAGACACATGAGGAGAACGAAGGGAGGCGAAGAAGAACACAACGTCGCGGCGGTGCATCGCGAGATATTAAAGAAGAAGAGAGCGAGAGAGAATATAAAAGAATTAGAGGTATTTTGTTTAATTGTGGGAATGGAAACTATCCCATATTTTATGGTACCAAAAAAAGGCTAAATTTGATAATTGATAACTCTCTATTTTTATGTATTTTAATTTAATGACTATAATTAAGTCCAGGACATTCAGGGACATTTGTAACTCCTGAATAATATCTATATTCCTTACTTCAGGGACATCCCATATGTAAGGAATATAGATATTATTTAGGAGTTACAAATGTTCTTGAACGTCCTGGACTCAATTATAGCCATTAAATTAGAATAGCTAAAATATGGGATACAGTTTCCATTCTCATAATTAAACAAAATACCTCAATTTCTTTTATAAGATTAATAGTTAAATTTTTCAAAAAAGTATCTAAGATTATAGTTAAAATTTTCAAAAACATCTTCGGAAAGTTACCAAATTAATATGAGTATATTTTACAAAATAAGTTTACGGGAGTTGCTACAAAATAAGGACTAATTACTATAATGAATTATTTAAAAACTATAAATAATTAAGAAAAACTTATCCACGACATTCAGGGAAACGGTGTATGTCCAGGACTGAAGCCGCTCCCAGAATAGATGGGATCTTAACTGTATTGATTTCTATTATGAATTCAGAGGTATAAAACTCGAATCCAACACGTCCAAAGATCGAAAAATGGTAATAACGCATGACACAAGTTTACAAGGAAAACCCCTTCAATTTGAAGTAAAAATCACGCGACCTCAACACGATCCAAACTTCAACTAGATATTGTGAGGTTATAAAAGAGTCACCTATTCCCCACCAACTCTCTAACTCTAGTCTTAATCGAGTTCACAACTTGGTGTAGGATACCGTAACATCTCTTCTCTCATACTACACAACTCTCACTTCATCGCCCAACTCTCCCAAGACTAGTTTATTGTTGGATGTGATCCCAACTTGATGTACTAAGCAACGGGTTAGTGGATCTATATACAACGATAGATTTTAACCATTCACCTGTCCCACATTAACCCAGTAACAACTACCACATAATGACTCACAAGCTATGACGGTTACAACCTCATTAAGACCATCCATTAACACCTAAGAAAAACTAATAGTCTGATATCTAGTAAGCAAGAAGTCAACTCTTAACTTATTTTTTCAAGGGCTTTAACTTTCTTATATATAACTCTCTTGATAATGTTAGAAAACCAAATGCTTCAAAATCGAATAATTTAAACTTCATAAACACTCTCATTAATGCATCTTCAACTTTCAAGAAACTCTTCGTGAATAAGACATTAATTGAAAGACGAAAGCAATTAACCTTACAAGAGCAACTCGATTGGATTTAGTCTTATTTCTTACAATTTCTAAACCTCAAAGCTAGGTTGATCATATTGATTTGTTACGTGAGCCATATGTTCTGTTTGAATAAACGGTGCTTCCGATCATTAGATGATGGCGATAGTCTAGTTGGGTTTTGAATTAAAGTGGTCTCCTAATATAGAATCGAGAAAGAATTTGAAATGGCACATTAATAGCGAATTAATTCCATATTCAAGAGTTGAACCATTTTAGCTAGCTACATAGATTTGTCTATACAAAAAGGAAAAAAAAAAAGAATGTATCATCATATCGACTGACGATCCCATTCAACTGCAACTAAGTACAGGTACAGGTCCCTGTCGTGAACACATTTCTAATGATGAACACCATCTGCTGCAGCTATCATTAGAGAGTGTTAGAACCAAAGCATCTACAAGCTCTCTCGCTACTCGTCTTTCAATAATGGAGATAATATATTCCATGAAGTCTGAGTCACACGGTAGACTGATAGGTCCATCACTACTCAATCCAAACTCTTTTTCTGCCCACCTGAGCAGTTCCCGAAAGATCTCTGAGTGTAGAAACGTCAATGGAAGAGTGAATCTTTTTTCGTCAGCTGTGTATACGGCAAAGTGACCCTTCTCGGTTACAGGTGATGAAGTTGATCTAGAAGCTGACTTGCTCAATGATCTAGGAAACGATATCCTTTTCCTGCTGGCTTTAGCCAGCCGCTGCCACTTCCTTGCCATTCGGATAAGCTTGTTGTTGTTCAACATTTTTCGGTTAGTTTGTTGATTGATATCAGATACAGAGAGGATTGTTTATTGAAAGACGAAGAAAGAGGAATGAATGGTTTCGAGTGTGGAAAATACAAAGGCCTGGTTTCCGTTGTTATATACTAGCTACATAACTGATCAGAGACAAGACAACCTAGCTATTTTGTCAGGAACAAAACCATGTGAGCTTATTCGGCAAATTCAAGCCACGCAAGTTAATTTGGTTTAGTGTTATGACTAATAACTAAAGGCAAAAGCAGGACCACTCATCTCATGGGGCAGGATTTTATTCATGATTAGAAACATGTCATATTCAGTCTGAAGGTAGATCGCCAATAATTCAGGAGGAGATTTTGATTCTAGAAAACCAGATAACCCCACAAAGATTTTGTGCGCCTCGAGAAGATAGATCAGATGGACCTCTATCTTTTGGTCTTTGACGTGACAAATGATATAAAGACGACAGTCAGCTGACATTGGATATACAATCAAGCTATATATCAGGCACATTGTAACGAAATAGCACATGGAGGGACATATTGGGGCTTGACTGGATTTTCAATAAGATAGATGCGGCCGGACTTTATTTCGAAAGCTTTCACTTTTTCAAGCACCAATTTTTGACTAAGTGTCGGTCTTGGTCAATCTAGGCTAGGTTACGTCAAGCGTTACATCAAGTTGCCGCATTTTCAGTATTCACATTTTGTTGAATATGACCACATGATACTTGAAACCAACACCATGACTTATCTGATCTAGAGTACTATTTTTTTAGCTCATCAACTGTATTTTTGACCATTTTATTTGTTAATCGAGTTATTAGAGGAACTATTTATTTTTCTGGGTTTCACATCAAAGGCCAAAGTGATCATGGAAGCACCCTTTATGATGTTCGCATATGCATAATAGCCCGACTCTATGAAAATTGCCTCACTTATTTGTATTGAGTTTAATTACTAGCTAATATAACTTCTTTTCAAGTCCAGGAGCCGAGTGGCCGGAGGTCAAGAGGAAATTAATCCAACCCGACACTTCGTTGAGGGCTTATATAACGTACTACCTTGAAGAACACAGCGTTCACCACAATCTGCACGAAACCACAACAGATGGGTCCATTTCGTACAGTGAGTTGTGTCTATAAGTAGCTAATTAGTGCAGTGTACTGTTCCAGAAGATAACAGATGGAACATCCTAGAAGTATATATCTTGGATGACCAAATGAAACCTAAATTGACTGACGCATTAGAGACGACATAATTAGATGGATATATCATATGACGATCTCTACTAATGTCTTCTTAGACGGCCGGGACACATGCATCCTGATCAATTACATGGTGGGCTTGCTTTTTTTGTCCTGGACAAGGACACATATGTAAAAAATAGCTAGTTGTTGGGCTTGTGAAGCTTTTGCTGTGGAGGAAACAAACCCATGTGAAAATAGACCTTTCGAAGCTCTAATGGCTGGTTGGTGATTAGTCATAGCATCATATATGTGTTTTAGCTATGGTCTTGTTTGAGAACTATCAATCACACACCAGATCCTACCCACATAGAAGTCGAAGATCTTTGTAGTTGTGCATCGGTGCATTATTGTACCTTTTTTCTGAACTGAATTGTTTCTTGAATCATTAACAGAAGCAAGAACCACGGCGTGGTCCCGCTTATCTATCCACATCTGTCTTCAAGATTAGCCAACCGCAAATTGCACATTAATACTGAACACTTCATGGATAGAATTTGGTAGTGAGTGAGTCCACATGGTTGTGTTCCTGAACAACCGCCAGAAAACAAAAGTAAGCAATTAGTAGGGTAGGACACCTTTGGCAGCTATGCCTATCTAATCTAATCCTGGCTACATATATATATATATAACAGCAAAGCCATTGCATTTTCCTCAGACACAACAAATTCATTCTTCTCCTTGATCAAAGAAATTGAAAGCACATATTCTCACATCTCCATAACTAACTGAAAATTGATCCTTCTCGTCTAATTTTCTTTCATAAGAAAGGATCCCCGAAAATGTTGAGCGGCAAGAAGCTTATCAAAATGGCAAGGAAGTGGCAAAGGTTGGCTAAAGCCAGCAGAAAAAGGATATCTTTGCCAAGAACATTGAGTCGCTCAGATTCTAGATCATCGTCCTCGTCGCAAGCCGAGAAGGGCCACTTTGTCGTCTACACATCTGATGAAAGAAGATTTGCTCTTCCCTTAGCGTTTCTTCAGTCAGAGATCTTCCAAGAACTACTTAGGAGGGCGGAAGAAGAGTTTGGGTTGACCAGTGATGGGCCTATCACTCTGCCATTTGACTCAATATTCATGGAATACGCCATCTCCATTATTGAAAGACGAGTAGCTAGACAACTTGAAGAAGCACTGATTCTAGCACTCTCTAACAGTAGTTGCAGCTTGCCTTCATCATCAGCTATGTGTTCACAGCCTGAACGCATACCTATAATTAGTTGCAGCTGAGTGAGATCGTTGATTCTCTATTTTTTGTATATAATAGGGTATAATTTCAAAGTTGTTAGATTGGTTCATCTAATAAAAGTCGCTATTAATTTGGCGTGAAAACATTCGTTATTAGAATATACCTCTATATTTCTGTATGAATAAACCTACAGTATACTACTATCAGCGATATCGCCGACGCAGTTGGGAGTAAAATTAAGATCACCTGATTATGTATGACTTAAACCATTTAAATAAGCATCAGATGATAGCGGACACATAATATAATCCAGGGGATGCAAGAAACAATTTGGATATGATATGTGTGACCAGCGCTAGAAGAGACAAGAGATCGGGGAGGAGGAAAGGAAGGGAGATCGAGAGAGACGATATAGAGTAGCGGAAAATAGAGATTTGTTATTTTTTGATATCTAGGAATATCTAATGTTACAAATAAATAATAAGAGTCTAGCAACTAACTGGTCATACTTAAGGGAAAATATAACAACAAAAGACTAATAATCTAGAAAATATCCTAATAAACTTGGACAAATAACTCGGGCCTTTCTAACAACCGGGCTGGGCACATTCCCCCTTCTTCAAAAACGTCCTTGTCCTCAAGGCGGAAATAATGGAAAATTGACAGACGGGGAAATGACAGAGGTGGAAAAATCCGGCTCGCGAACGGGTTCGTCAACGGAGTCAGACGGCTCAGCCACCAATAAGAAAAATTGACGGGGTTTACAACGGTAACCCGGCACAAAACGCTCATCACAGTTATAGCATAACCCCTTCTCTCGGCGGGCCAAGGCCTCCGCGGGAGAGACACGGCAGACGGGAGTCCGGGCGGGATCGGATGAGGCAGGGGCAGTGGTTGGCATCTTGGCGGACGCCGGGGGAAGCGCCGAGATCGAAGTTGTAACCGATGGCGGCAGCACAAATGGTTCGTTGTAGGATGACTAAACCGGAGGTTGGGTAGAGACGGCGGCGAGTTTCTCCTCGACTGAACGAGTAAAACCGATTGCTGACATAAGGGTGATTGGTTGCAGAAGGAGTACTTCTCGACGGATGTCGTCCTGGAGGCCGGACAAATAGCAGTGGAGCGCGCTGGCCAAAGGTAGATGTGGAACGCGAGACTGGAGGGCTTCGAACGCTTCTGTGTATTTTGCAACTGTCGACGTTTGCATGAGCTTGTATAAGGCACCCTCGGGGCTTTCGAATGCGGATGGACAGAATCGGTCCTGGACTACCCGTTTGAATTGATCCCACGTAAATAAATGAGCCAGGTGTTGAATGGTAAACCAAACAAGTGTTGGGCCTGACATGTACATGGCGGCTATGTCGAGATGCTGTTCGGGTGGAATATTATGAGAGGAGAAAAACCGCTCGATCTGGAATAACCACCCGTGGACATTGTCCCCGGTAAAGAATGGAATTTCCAGTTTGGGTGTGCGGATCGAAGGTGGATGCGCAGATGAGGAGGATGCCGCACCAGCCGGAGGGCTCCGAAGGATAGGGACGCGGGCTTCCATGGCGGTGAGCCTGTTGATGACGCCGGTCAACTAATTTTGCACCGTCTCCTTGAATTCAAGTTGGGTGGCAATCAGAGCGTTGACGACATCGCTTGTTTTTTTATTTTGATCCTCCACAGCCTTGAATTTTATGGTTGCACCGTCGGAAGCCATTGTAGACGTTGGAAGTATTGTGCCCCAATTTCTTTTGTTTCTAACTCGCAAAGTGTGTTTAAAAAAACATTTCTGATTGATACGAAATCAGTTTTGGAAAGAAATGTTTTTTTTATGGTTTTATGCAAAGGTCATGCCCAATTTTTTTTCAGAATTTAACATTATTCCAATTTCATTGAATAGGTGTTACTAAGCGTGGTTAGACTGCCTACTTGTCCTTCTTCTGTGTTGTCTGCGCTAGCTGACCATCAGTACTCATCAGGTTGGTATTTAATACGTTTCAATTATTCTTGTTTTTCTATTAAACAATGGAAAATCAATTCAACATAGAATTACCTGTATGAGATTTACCTGATAGAGGTATGTCTTGGATAGTCCCTGTTGGGATTGTCCAATGACCTTTGATCTCACTATCTAGGTTGTGAATGAGTTAATAATATACAGTAATTCACTGATAATTTTGGCAGCATTACCCTAGTGTTTTTTAGAACTTGTTCCTAGGTGAGATCGAAGGTGATTGGATAGGTTTAGGTTGTTAAATCCGTAAATCAAAAAAGAGGAGATCAGTGGAACGAGACATCTGGTGTGTGTTGAAAAAGGATATGGAGCGCTCAGTGATGTACAGTGACAGATTGGACATCCAGTAACTAGAAGGGGTCAATAAATTTTGCAAGGTTCTTGTTGATAATGTTAAACCAAGGGATATATTCGATGTCCTTGTATTGATTGCAAGAATGACTTCAAATACAGAGGTGTGGACAAGATTAAGGATCATCTGATTCGTAGAGGGTTTACAGAAGATTATGAAGCCATAAAACTACTGCATGGTCAACATTCAGTACAAGTGTTTGAATGTGCTGATAACGTTGTTTCAGAACAGTCAGAAATGGATGTTTCATACAATTGTGGGGATACTCAAGATGATTCCATAGTTAGTAATTCAGATGAGGAGGACCTTAATGCAATGATGGAAGATGTTGAACAACATTTTTCCAACAAACCCAAAGCATTCGAAAATCTCATGCAGTCATCCAAGGAACCGTTGTACAGTGGATGTGATACACAGGAACTAAACAAATTGAGTGTTGTCCTAAAACTATTCAATTTGAAGGTGAGGTATGGATAGAGCGATGTCAGTTTTACAACTCTGTTACAACTGCTGAAGGATGTACTACCAAAGGACAATGTTATACCCACAACAACTTATGAAGCAAAGAAGTTAATGTGTCCGTTGGGTATTGAATAAAAAAATGCATGCTTGTCCAAATGGGTGTATGTTGTACTAGAAGGAGAATGAGTTGGCCGACCGTTGCTCTGAATGTGGGGAATCATGTTATGTAAAAAAAGGATGAGAGAAACCACATAAGCACTAAAGTGGGTTCTCCTGCGAAGGTGTTGTGGTATCTGCCGATAATTCCCCGATTCAAATGTTTGTTTGCAGTTCAAAAAAGACGTTGAAAACCTCCAATGGCATGCTACACATAGAAAGGATGATGGTAAATTGAGACATCCAGCCGATTCACCATAATGGAGATACATTGACAGAATATACCCTCAGTTCGGTACAGACCCAAGGAACTTAAGACATGGTTTATGCACCGATGGGATGAACCCTTATGGAACTTTGAGCAGCACACAGTACTTGGCCTGTTTTATTGACAATATACAATCTACCGTCATGGTTGTGTATGAAGCCTAGACAAATTCTCCTCTCTCTATTGATATCGGGTCCAAAACAACCGGGAAACAAAATTGATGTGTTTTTGCAACCACTTATTGACGATTTGCAACTGTTGTGGAATGAAGGTGCGACAATGTATGATTCATACGGTATGGAAAACTTCACGCTCCGGGCTATGTTGTTTTGTACAATCAATGATTTTCCTGCATACGGCAACCTCTTAGGATACACAATTAAAGAAGCACTAGCATGCCCTATATGTGGAGATAGAACTTGCAGCATATGGTTGAAACACATTGGCAAAAATGTGTACATGGGCCATCATAAATTCCTCCCGAAAGGTCACAAATACCGTAAGATGATGAAATAGTTTAATGGAAAAACCGATCATGCAGTTGCACAACCACCACTATCTGCTGTTGAGACTTACAATCAATTGAAGAATGTTGTGAACAACTTCGGTCCACCAATTAAAGCCACTGAAAAGAGCATCTAGAAGAAAAAATTAATATTTTGGGAACTTGAATATTGGCAACATTTAGAGGTGAGACATTGCATTAATGCTATGCACGTGGAGAAAAACATTGGTGAAAGTGTCACTGCGACACTACTAAACGCGAAAGGCAAGACAAAAGACCATTCGAAGGGTAAAAAAGATCTGGTTGAATTGGGTATACGAGAAATTCGCACCACAACAAAGAGAGAAATAGACATTCTTACCTCCCACTTGTCACACATTATCCAAAGAAGAGAAAAAAAGTTTTTATAGTTCTCTTCGTGATATTAAAGTGCCATCTGGTTACTCATCAAACATATCAAGTTTGGTATCAATGTTTGAACTTAAATTGGTAGGGATGAAGTCTCACGACTATCATGTGTTGATGCAACACTTACTTCCGGTTGCAATCCGTGGAATCCTTCAAACTGATGTCAGAAAAACTATTACAAATTTATGTGTTTTCTTCAAAGGGATTTCGTGTAAAGTGCTTGATGTGGAGACGCTGGATATAAACTATAGAATGGCCTTGTGATCACCATGTGTCAGTTGGAGATGTATTTTCCTCCTTCGTTTTTTGATATTATGGTGTATCTACTTGTTCATCTTGTTAGAGAGATCAAACATTGTGGTTCGTTATACCTTCGATACATGTATCCGTTTGAGAGATTATAAACCACGGTTTACTAGAAAACCGTCGTTTTTAGTAAGCTTTATACCACGGTTTTCTCAAGAGCCGTCGTATAAAATATACTATATACCACGGTTTATCCACCAAACCATCGTATAAAGTCGGTGGTACCGCGACAAAAAACGGTCTTAAACGACTATTTTAACAAACCGTGGTTTTTATTCTGACTTTGAACGACGGTTACGAACCGTGGTTTATAGATATTTTTTATATGCGACACGAGAATATACCACGGTTTGTAACCGTGGTTTTTAGGCAAAATAACCGTGATTAAAAACCTTTTCTGCATCAATGAGGAAACCTCGGTCTTCAATTATCAAGATTTCCTTCTTTCAAAACCTTTTTAGAGAGATTCATTTTGAAGGGCCACTACGATAGGATAGAAATAGAGTAGAGTGTGGGGAGCTGATGAGGTGAGTTTTTATGCCAAGCTAGCGCCAAGAAGAGGAATTGATGAATTCGGATGAGTATATAATGAACGATAGGGAAATCCTGATGTTGAGGAAATGATTAAGATTGGGAATCTTATTTAGAGAGTTGGAGAATTCGAGGGTTTGAGGGAGTCAGAGGGAATTTGAGTGTTTGAAGGACATGAATACCACCTTAGAGTTGTGAAAAGGATTTTTTGATTGGAATGGGGTCGCACCCTGGGTGAGTTTCCTACGTACTCAACTCCCTGTTGAGATCAGATCTTACGTAGTTCACGATCTTGGGGTTTTGGAAATTTTGATGTCAGTGGAGCTTGAAAGATCTAGAAGAATTCCTGATTTAGAGAAGTCCAAGTTGGTGGAATGTAGAAGTTTGTAGAGATTGAAGATATTCGAGTGTTGTTTGAAATTTTGAGAATTTTTAGGAGATGTCTGAATCGTCATCTGTAGGATGTTGTAGTCTGAGAAACGTTTAGGTCTTATGAGACATATGGAATGTTCAAATGGTGGAAAAAATGGGGTATTGAAGTCCGTGAGACGCTTAGGTCTATAAGACATTTGAAATTGTAAGATGATGAAGTCTGTGAGACGCTCGGGTCTGTAAGACATTCGAAACCTTGGGATGACGAAGTCTGTGAGACGTTTGGGTCAGTGCAACATTCAAAGCGTGGGAAAAATTGGAATTTGGGGGATGATTAAAGTCCATGAGATAATTAGAGTCCATGAGATAATTAGAGTTTGGGGTATTTGAGATTTTGAGGAGCTTTGAAGCTTTCAAGGAATTTGAAGTTGGAATTTGAGATTTATGAAGTTTGAAATTATTTGGGATTGTAAGGAATTTTTGAATTGAATTGGAATTTGAAATTAATTTTGATTTGAATCGGAATTGAATCGAAATTGGGTTGAAATTGATTGGGAACTGAAATTGAAATTGAACTGAATTTAGATTTGGATTTGGAGTTTAAATTGAAATATAAATTGAAATTGAATTTGGAATTGAAATTGAAATCAATTTTTGGATTGAAATTGAATTGGAATTGCATTGAAATTGGATTTGAATTGATATTAGATTGGAATTGAGGTTGAATTGATATTGAATTGAGTTGGATTGATTTTTGGACTGATTTTGAATTTATTTGGATTTGTAATTGGGTTGTTTTGGAATTTGAATTAGATTTGGAATTGGGTTGTTTTTGAAGTTAAATTGGACTTGAAATTGGGCTGAATTGGATGTGGAATTGGACTTGGATTTGAGCTAATTTGGATGTCGAATTGGGCTCGAAGTGTGTGCTAGATTGGGCTTAAGAATGTGGGCCGGAGTGGGCTTGGTAGTGTGGGATGAATTGGGCTTAGTAGTGTGGGATGAATTGGGCTTGATGTGTGGGCCGAATTGGGTTAGTGCCTTAGTGGGCTTGATTTGGGTTTTGGCCTGACTCGGATCTGGGCCTAAATTGGGTTTGGGCCAGGTCAAGTTAGTGGGCCTGAATTGGCCTGTTGGATTGGACCGAAGCGGGCCATGTTTTCTTTTGGGCCAGAATGTGGGCTTGAGATTTGAAACGAAATGGGTTTGGGGCCAAATTGTTTTTTGGGCCGAATTGGGTTTTTGGGCCAGGTTGGCTATTTGGACCAGGCTTGGGTTTTGGGCCGGGTTGGTTATTTGGGACAGATTTTGAAAATGGTCCATATTATGTGCCTTGACGGATAATGGGCCTTGGGCCAGATTTGGACTTAAATTTTGGCCTTGAAATTGGACTTGATTATTGGGCCTTGAAATTGGACTGGATTTGGGTTTGTAAAATGGACTGGATTGGGCTTTGGAATTGGGCAAGATTTGGATTTGTGTATGATCTGATTTGGGCATGGGCCGAATTTATTCATTCATTTTTTGGTTTTAAAATTTTCAGAAAATCCCTTATGTGGAAATATTTTGAATCAAATTGTTTCTTTTTTCTCTTTTTTTGGGCTTTAAGAATGTATTTTAGGGTTTAGGGTGTCACCTCCGCTAAGAAGGACACATGACCCACTAAATGTGAAGGCACAATCATTATCCTAGAGTTTGGTCTTATGGGCTTTTCTAAAATTGACCCAAAAGATGAATCACAACAAATATCACAAAGAATACATTATGATAGCTAAAGAATATACAGAAATTCATAGCCAAAGAACTACTGTAAAGATCATGGTATGAAATCGAAGGAACGAATAAATCGTATGACTACAAATGAAAACAAGAACAATAATCAAATTACAAATTAATACAAACAAGAATGAAAATTTTATTTTAAATCAAAGAGCTGCTATGGGGGGTCGCATCGAAGCTGCTTCACTTGAGCTGATAGAGGTCCGAGGTGCACCAACCGTTACTTGTTATAGAAGACCGAGGTAGTCCAAGCCAAAGTCCAGTTTCCCAGCTAAGCAGTTTTCCATTCTTCGAGCATTATGTACATGTCAAAGAACACAAACAAGAAAGGAAGATAAATTAGAGGATGAATGAAATGAGACTGGAGTGTGTGCAATGGGATCATACGGCCCCTCTTGATGGGAGAAAAGAGGACAATTTTATCATATTCCACAAACTTTAACTTATTATACAATCCTCCTTTTATACATCTAAAATTAGCAGTGACAATAATATTTATTACTTTATTGTGCTAATTAACATTTGCTACTTGTTACCATGAATATGATTTTTTCAGTTTACTCAATAATATGATTGATGTTTTAGTAACTTTGATCAACATTAATATCCTTTTCAATATTTGTAATAATGTCATTAATATTTTTTTTAATGTAGAGAATGTACTACTCGTGGTTATTGCTAACGTTTTGTTTTCTTTAACAAATAATATTAATGTTTATATGTTGACACCCTAAACCAAAATTCTGGCCAATGGAACTTAGTAATATATGTAGACTATAAAGAAGGATTTTGAAATGGCACATTAATATGCGAATTAATTCCATATTCAAGAGATGAACCATTTTATCTAGCAACATACAATTGTCTATACAAAAAAAAAAGAAAAGAAAAAAAAAGAAGAATCATCATAGCGATTGATGATCCCATTCAATTGCAACTAATTACAGGTGGTACTGATCCATGTCGTGAACACATTTCTAATGATGAACACCATCTGCTGCAGCTATCATTAGAGAGTGTTAGAACCAAAGCATCTACAAGCTCTCTCGCTACTCGTCTTTCAATAATGGAGATAATATATTCCAAGAAGACTGAGTCACACGGTAGAGTGATAGGTCCATCACTACTCAATCCAAACTCTTTTTCTGCCCACTCGAGCAGTTCTCGAAAGATCTCCGAGTGTAGAAACGTCAATGGAAGAGTGAATCTTTTTTCGTCTGCTGTGTATAAGACAAAGTGGCCCTTCTCGGTTACAGGTGATGAAGTTGATCTAGAAGCTGACTTGCTCAATGATCTAGGAAACGATATCCTTTTCCTGCTGGATTTAGCCAGCCGCTGCCACTTCCTTGCCATTCGGATAAGCTTGTTGTTGTTCAACATTTTTCGGTTAGTTTGTTGATTGATATCAGATAGATAGAGGATTGTTTATTGAAAGACGAAGAAAGAGGAATGAATTAATGGTTTCGAGTGTGGAAAATACAAAGGCCTGGTTTCCGTTATATACTAGCTAGCTAACTGATCAGAGACAAGACAACCTAGCTATTTTGTCAGGGACAAAACCATGTGAGCTTATTCGGCAAATACTAGCCACCCAAAGTTAATTTGGTTTAGTGTTTGAAAATGACTAATAACTAAGGGCAAAAGCAGGACCACTAATGTCATGGGGGAGGATTTTATTCATGATTAGAAACATGTCATATTCAGTCTGAAGGTAGATCGCCAATAATTGAGGAGGTGATTTTGATGCTAGAAAACCAGATAACCCCACAAAGATTTTGTGCGACTCGAGAATATAGATCAGATGGACCTCAATCTTTTGGTCTTTGACGTGACTAATGATATAAAGACGACAGCCAGCTGATTGGATATACAATCAAGCTATAATATATCAGACACATTGTAACGAAATAGCACATGGAGGGACATATTTGGGGCTTGACAGGATTTTCAATAAGATAGATGCGGCCGGACTTTGTTTCGAAAGCTTTCACTTTTTCAAGCACCAATTTTTGACTAAGTGATGGTCTTGGTCAATCTAGGCTAGGTTTCGTCAAGCGTTACACCAAGTTGCCGCATTTTCAGTATTCACATTTTGTTGAATATGACCACAAGATACTTGAAACCCATGACTTATATGATCTAGAGTACTATGTTAATCGAGTTATTAAAGTAACTATTTATTTTTCTGGTTTTCACATCAAAGGCCATAGTGATCATGGAAGCACCCTTTATGATGTTCGCATATGCATAATAGCCCGACTCTATAAAAATTGTCTCACTTGTATTTTTTATAATTACTGGCTAGCTAGTTACATAAGGTAATACTTTAGCATAATGCTTTTCTCGCCTGAAAAAGAAGAAGAATAAAAAGCAACACATTACTATGAATACAAGAGATTAACCAAATTTCTAGAAGAAAGAAAATATGATTTACGAAAGTAAACTGTAATTTTGCTCAATTCTAAGCTTGCTCTCTTTAGCATGTCGACGACTTCCGACCAGAGCTGCAATTTGTCTTTATTGAGGAGCTTGTTGTGCAGATTCCAAATGGCCCAGATTGCATGAAAGAAGGAGCTAACCCATTGCAGCGATGTTGTTGGCCTACGTGCAATGCCTAACCAGGCTTGAAAAAATTCAATAGCATGCTGCGGCGGGACAAAGCATATGCCCCACCAATCGAATAGACATTCATCTGCTGAACCCACTTACTGAAATCTTCCATGCTTCTAGAACGTGTCCTATACGATCACTGCCCCTAAGGACTGCATTGAAATCGCCAGCTACTAATATTGGATGATTGAAGTTATGAGTGAGTATCTCCGTATACACATGACTTCTTGCTTCCACTTGGGCTGGAGCATAGACAAAAACAATATAGCCTACAAACAGAATAATAGGCTAGGACAACTCTATTACTACCCATCTTTCCTTCTAGTGTGAATTTTGAATAGAACCACATTAGCTATTATAACTTCTTTTCAAGTCCAGGAGTCGAGTGGCTGGAGGTCAAGAGGAAATTAATCCAACCCGGCACATCGTTGAGGGCTTAAAATAGAGTACGGGGGACGTATATAGCGGGAAAATTTCCCGGGAACGGGTGTTTGGCCCCCTCATTTCCCATGCAAGAGTTTCTTCTGTTGTAATTCCCGATTTCGGGTTTTTTTTTACCCGTTGTAGAGAAGCCGATAATTCATTTATCGGCTTCAGTAATGCCTATAAATGAATTATCGGCTTCTCTACAATGCCAAATTCGACCGTTGAGGCTTTGTAAAGAAGCCGATAATTCATTTATCGGCATTACTGAAGCCGATAAATGAATTATCGGCTTCTTTACAAAGCCTATATAAGGCCGCATCGCGTGAACATCAAGGGATAGAAGCCTCGTTTTTTAAAAAACACCTCAAGGAGTATCCAAATCCTCTCCTCTAAAACACTCTCTTTGCATAGGAACTATAGTATGGCTGATCAATATGATATGGGTGAGCATGGTCCGGTGGAGTCGCAGCCGTTCAGTTTGCAGACGACACATATATCTGCTGCGTATGCCTCCAATGACCCGGTTAGTATTACTAACTAATGTATAGTGTAATAATTTACATTTTTAGTGTATTTAGATATTCGATATAGCGGTAATTGATGCAATAATTATAGTTTCTTTGTATATGATTAGTATAAGTAGATGATTATATATGGTTTAGTTAAATAACATTTACTATATGTAGTTATTTAGTCCAATTATTATCTGTCTGTGTAACAGTAATTATGTTTAATTATTAATTCAATATAATTGCTTAGTTTATAGACCGTATGAGTTAGTTATAGGTAATGTAGCATAACAATTTCTGTAAATTATATTCTAGATGATTATAAATGGTTTAGTTAAATAACATTTACTATATGTAGTGGTTTAGTCCAATTATTATCTGTCTGTGTAACAGTAATTCTGTTTAATTATTAATTCAATATAATTGCTTAGTTTATAGACCGTATGAGTTAGTTATAGGTAATGTAGCATAACAATTTGTCTAAATTATATTCTAGATGATTTTATATGGTTTAGTTAAATAACATTTACTATATGTAGTTGTTTAGTCCAATTATTATCTGTCTGTGTAACAGTAATTATGTTTAATTATTAATTCAATATAATTGCTTAGTTTATAGACCGTATGAGTTAGTTATAGGTAATTTAGCATAACAATTTCTGTAAATTATATTCTAGATGATTATAAATGGTTTAGTTAAATAACATTTACTATATGTAGTGGTTTAGTCCAATTATTATCTGTCTGTGTAACAGTAATTCTGTTTAATTATTAATTCAATATAATTGCTTAGTTTATAGACCGTATGAGTTAGTCCAATTATTATCTGTCTGTGTAACGATTCAGGTCTGTATTTTGCCAGAACATATTCCACTGAGCATTTCGATTTGGATATCGAAATGGATATTACGTTCGCCGAGTTTGACAATGTTGTAGAGACTAGGTTGAAAGAGCGTTACGGTTACAATTGTGTCCTTGAATCGATACTTCATCGATTGCTGCTGCGCTCCCAGCCAAGCCCAGTATGGGGGCCATTACAAATAAAACGAGATGTTCACGTTCAAACAATGATTGAACGGTTCGTTTATAATCAACAGTTTTATAATCGATTAGAATTCTATGTGGTGTATGCATTCAGGGAAGTTACCCCACCACCACGTGATAATTTCTCGAGCGTATCCTTGGCAGAAGAGTATAATGAAGAACACTGTTCAGATGACAGCGAACACGAAGGTTGATATGTTGGTGGATGATGCATATCTCGTCCATTATAAAGCTTCACTCTTCACGCTTCTCCTTATTTTTCTATTTCTTCCCTCTCTCTTACTACTCCTACTCTGCTCGCCACTTGCGTTGTTTTTTGCTCGCCACTTGCGCTGTTTCAAGATTTTGGTGAGATTTGGGCGGGCTAGGCCACCCGTAGAACATATAATTGACTATATGTTCCTTTTTAAAGAAAGCACGTATGAGAAGATGAATACGTATTAGTATGTCGTACTGCAATAAAACAGTGATGGATGTCACTAAATCGCTTTATGTATTTGGAATATTTCCTAAGCCAATAAAATGGTATATCAAATCAATCTTTAGTCCTTGCTTATTTAAGAAATGCAAATGTAAAGATAATTCATTACAACAGACAATGGGTAAATTACATTTTTTTGTTTGTTTGCTAAAGGCACGACCTGTCTGAGCAGGAGCATAATTGGCTAATGCAATAAGATACAATGATAGTGGGGAATTAATTATAACTTGCATTCGGGCATCTTGTCCTTACATGTCCTCGTTGGCGACATAGCCCACAATGTCTTGTTTCACGCTCATAATTCTCATCCATTTCATTATGAATACGGGAGAATGTGGGGCGCCCTCTAACGTTGCGCATCATTGCAGGATCAGGAACAATACGAAGTCCGGCGTATATGGGCCACTTCCCTTGATTTCCTAGTGGCACAAACTTGTTCTCGCTGTAAGCCTGTATCATCGTTTCAAGTCTGTAAACTGGATGAACATAGTTCCTCCAGTCCAGGGCGGTAGTACAGCACACGGCCATGACATGTGAGCATGGATACTTAAACGCCTGCCATTCACCGCATTCACATTCCCTAGAGTTAATTCGCACTGCAAATTTACCTTTGTCACGCCTTAAGTTCGGATCCCCATTGTCAACCACCTCAAACACCAAATCCATAGCATCGATAACAACCACACGGTGGTAGTTGGCAAGTGTTTGGTTCTCACCTACTTTCTCCAGTAGGTGTTTGGTGAAAAACAACCCACTATTCCTTTGTGCAGTGTAAGTTTCTAAGTTATCTCGAAAGTAATCTATTAACTTGTACAATGTGCTTTCAACAATAATTGTTACCGGTAAGAGCCGAACCCTCTTCAACACCCCATTCATGCACTCTACCAAGTTAGTAGTCATATGGCCCCACCTTTTGCCATCATCATACGCACGTGACCACTTCTCAGGGGCAGCTCATTGAAAAAAGGAGGAATTGAGGGGTGTAGTGAAAGTAAGTGATTTAATCTGTCCTGAACTATATCCCTCCTGAAATAGTAGCCTGCACAAGAAATTTTATCATATTAAGACATACAAAAAGATGAAGACATACAAATCTCTCACAATTACCTGTGTTGATTAGATACTTCTTCCACTCCTTGTTTCCAAATCTTGTCTGAAAGTTTGAAGCAATATGACGAATACACAAGAAATGTTGGGCATAAGGAGGAAGCCAGTACTGTTCTTCCCTCATTATTGACATTATAGCTGTGGCCCGATCCGTAATAACTGCCACATCGTTCCTAGCTCCAATGACTATGTTGCGAACACGGTCAAGAAAATATTTCCAATCGTCTCTAGATTCGCTAGCAACAATAGCAAAGGCCATTGGTATTATCTTGTTGTTACCATCTTGAGCCACAGCAACCAATAATTTTCCTTTGTACTTACCGTACAGGTGGGTGGCATCTATTTGAAGTAGAGGTTTCATATACTTGAAAGCAGTGAGGCATGGCCCAAATGCCCAAAAACAACGCTTAAACCGCCTAACAGAAGTGGTCTGAGTTTCATCTTGAAACACAACAGTTGACTCTAGGTCGACATACGAATTAGGTATAGTGTGTTTGATGGTTATGATATACCTGGGTAATTCGGTAAATGACTGCTCCCAATCACCATAGACCCTTCTTATCGCTTCAGCACGGCCTAACCAAGCTTTCTTGTAGCTAATCTTCATTTTATATTCTGAGCGGATAAGTTGAATCACAGTCTTCACTTGTAGAGCAGGGTTCTCTTTGATCCTTGGTATCATGACTTCAGCTATGAAATTGTAAGTCAAAAAACGATCATTACTCTCGTCTAGGGCTGGAGCACATGTGTGAGGACTGAATTTCCGTATCCGCCATTCAAATGAATTCTTTAGCAGCGCAGCTCGAAATCTGAAAGTGCACCCTTGTCGGCACCTTAGGGTGTAAATTCTCTTGTTATTCTCGGGGGCAATGAAATCTACGTTTCTCTCCAAGTGATACTGTTTTACTGCAGTCACAAGAACATTTTTATGAGCAAATTCTTGCCCCACGACGAACTCTTGACCTGGCCTCCAGTATGGCAAACCGCGTCGATCAATGTCTGATGGTATCTGGCTTATGGCCTCTAAATCCACTTGCGATGAGAATGGGGCTGCAGGAGTGTACGGTGTGGAGGGCCCAGCTTCATCAACCATGTCGTCGTCGTCAGGTAAATCTTCTGGCTCCATCTCAGAATCATCATCCGAAGTCTGTAGATTTTCATCTTCGGCTTGTTGATGCTGGGAAAAATCATCATCGGTTTCATTGTCTTCCTCCAGAGAAGGGGTAGTCACATGCTCGAACTCAACTTGCACAACCACATTGTTCAGCAAGTCTGAATTCTTGATGAAGTTCGATATCATCAGCTTCACCCGGGAATCGCTGGTAATTTTGAGTGGAAGATAAGAGCAAGTTGGATATTTGTTCTCCAACTTTCTGCAAACCATGTCGGTGATGACATAATCTCCCCCTAACTCCAAGTCGACAAGATTTTTGACGGTATCTTTGAAGGATTGATATGTGGAAGACTGGGGAATTTCACAATCGATAAATTTCGACCAATTGGGATTTATATGAAAATAAATACCATCTGGATTGTATTTGAGCTCTACATTTAGATACAGAGTACATGGGATATCCATATCAAATATGTATAGCAAATGGTTGAAAGAGTGAGGAATGTGTAAAGAGAAGGAAAAATAGGAACGAGATAGCAATGAAGCAGCAGAAGTTTGAAGAGCCATTCAGTCGTTTATATAACCTCATACCAGAAATTCGACCGTTGAGGCTTTGTAAAGAAGCCGATAATTCATTTATCGGCTTCAGTGATGCCGATAAATGAATTATCGGCTTCTTTACAAAGCCTCAACGGTCGAATTTTTGGTTGTAAAGAAGCCGATAATTCATTTATCGGCATTACTGAAGCCGATAAATGAATTATCGGCTTCTCTACAACGGGTAAAAAAAAAAACCCGAAATCGGGAATTACAACCGAAGAGACTCTTGCATGGGAAATGAGGGGGCCAAACACCCGTTCCCGGGAAATTTTCCGTATATAGCGTACTACCTTGAAGAACAGAGTTTCACATTCACCACAATCTGCACGAAGCCACGATAGATATATGGGTCCATTTCGTACTGTGTGAGTTATAAGTAGCTAATTAGTGCAGTACTGTTCCAGCAGATAACAAATGTATACCAAATGAAACCTAAATTGACTGACGCATTACAGACGACAAAATTAGATGGATATATACAATGATCTCTATTAATGTCTTCTTAGACGGCCAGGACACATGCATCCTGATCAATTATACGGCGGGCTTAATTGCTTTTCTGTCCTGGACAAGGACACATGTATTAGCTAGTTGTTGGGCTTGTGAAAGTTTTGCTGTGGCGGAAACAAACCCATGTGAGAATAGACCTTTCGAAGCTCTAATGGCTGGTTGGTGATTAGTCATAACATCATATATGTGTTTTAGCTATGGTCTTGTTTGAGAACTATCAATCACACACCAGATCCTACCCACATAGAAGTCGAAAATCTTTGTAGGTTTGCATCTGTGCATTATTAATTCTACCTTTTTTTCTGAACTGAATTGTTTCTAGAATCATTAACAGAAGCAAGAACTACGGGGTGGTCCCGCTTATCCACATCTGTCAAGATTAGCCAACCGCAAATTGCACATTAATACTGAACACTTCATGGTAGAATTTGGTAGTGAGTGAGTCCACATGGTTGTGTTCCTGAACAACCGCCAGAAAACAAAAGTAATTACTAGGGTAGAACACCTTTGGCAGCTATGCCTATCTAATCTAATCCTGGCTACATATATATAAGTAACAGCAAAGCCTTTGCATTTTCCATAGCAACAACAAGCAATTCATTTCTTTCTCCTTGAGATCTCAAAGAAGATTGAAAGCACATATTCTCACATCTCCAAAACTCACTGAAAATTGATCCTTCTCGTCTAATTTTCTTTCATAAGAAAGGATCCCCGAAAATGTTGAGCGGCAAGAAGCTTATCAAAATGGCAAGGAAGTGGCAAAGGTTGGCTAAAGCCAGCAGAAAAAGGATATCTTTGCCAAGAACATTGAGTCGCTCAGATTCTAGATCATCGTCCTCGTCGCAAGCCGAGAAGGGCCACTTTGTCGTCTACACATCTGATGAAAGAAGATTTGCTCTTCCCTTAGCGTTTCTTCAGTCAGAGATCTTCCAAGAACTACTTAGGTGGGCGGAAGAAGAGTTTGGGTTGACCAGTGATGGGCCTATCACTCTACCATTTGACTCAATATTCATGGAATACGCCATCTCCATTATTGAAAGCCGAGTAGCTAGACAACTTGAAGAAGCACTGATTCTAGCACTCTCTAACAGTAGTTGCAGCTTGCCTTCATCATCAGCTATGTGTTCACAGCCTGAACGCATACCTATAATTAGTTGCAGCTGAGTGAGATCGTTGATTCTCTATTTTTTGTATATAATAGGGTATAATTTCAAAGTTGTTAGATTGGTTCATCTAATAAAAGTCGCTATTAATTTGGCGTGAAAACATTCGTTGATAACCCCTTCTCTCGGTGGGCCAAGGCCTCCGCGGGAGAGACACGGCAGACGGGAGTCCGGGCGGGATCGGATGAGGCAGGGGCAGTGGTTGGCATCTTGGCGGACGCCGGGGGAAGCGCCGAGATCGAAGTTGTAACCGATGGCGGCAGCACAAATGGTTCGTTGTAGGATGACTAAACCGGAGGGTGGGTAGAGACGGCGGCGAGTTTCTCCTCGACTGAACGAGTCAAACCGATTGCTGACATAAGGGTGATTGGTTGCAGAAGGAGTACTTCTCGACGGATGTCGTCCCGGAGGCCGGACAAATAGCAGTGGAGCGCGCTGGCCAAAGGTAGATGTGGAACGCGAGACTGGAGGGCTTCGAACGCTTCTGTGTATTTTGCAACTGTCGACGTTTGCATGAGCTTGTATAAGGCACCCTCGGGGCTTTCGAATGCGGATGGACAGAATCGGTCCTGGACTACCCGTTTGAATTGATCCCATGACGTAAATAAATAAGCCAAGTGTTGAATGGTAAACCAAACAAGTGTTGGGCCTGACATGTACATGGCGGCTATGTCGAGATGCTGTTCGGGTGGAATATTATGAGAGGAGAAAAACCGCTCGATCTGGAATAACCACCCGTGGACATTGTCCCCGGTAAAGAATGGAATTTCCAGTTTGGGTGTTCGGATCGAAGGTGGATGCGCAGATGAGGAGGATGCCGCACCAGCCGGAGGGCTCCGAAGGATAGGGACGCGGGCTTCCATGGCGGTGAGCCTGTTGATGACGCCGGTCAACTAATTTTGCACCGTCTCCTTGAATTCAAGTTGGGTGGCAATCAGAGCGTTGACGACATCGCTTGTTTTTTATTTTGATCCTCCACAGCCTTGAATTTTATGGTTGCACCGTCGGAAGCCATTGTAGACGTTGGAAGTATTGTGGCCCAATTTCTTTTGTTTCTAACTCGCAAAGTGTGTTTAAAAAAACATTTCTGATTGATACGAAATCAGTTTTGGAAAGAAATGTTTTTTTTTATGATTTTATGCAAAGGTCATGCCCAATTTTTTTTTCAGAATTTAACATTATTCCAATTTCATTGAATAGGTGTTACTAAGCGTGGTTAGATTGCCTACTTGTCCTTCTTCTGTGTTGTCTGCGCTAGCTGACCATCAGTACTCATCAGGTTGGTATTTAATACGTTTCAATTATTCTTGTTTTTCTATTAAACAATGGAAAATCAATTCAACATAGAATTACCTGTATGAGATTTACCTGATAGAGGTATGTCTTGGATAGTCCCTGTTGGGATTGTCCAATGACCTTTGATCTCACCATCTAGGTTGTGAATGAGTTAATAATATACAGTAATTCACTGATAATTTTGGCAGCATTACCCTAGTGTTTTTTAGAACTTGTTCCTAGGTGAGATCGAAGGTGATTGGATAGGTTTAGGTTGTTAAATCCGTAAATCAAAAAAGAGGAGATCAGTGGAACGAGACATCTGGTGTGTGTTGAAAAAGGATATGGAGTGCTCAGTGATGTACAGTGACAGATTGGACATCCAGTAACTAGAAGGGGTCAATAAATTTTGCAAGGTTCTTGTTGATAATGTTAAACCAAGGGATATATTCGATGTCCTTGTATTGATGCAAGAATGACTTCAAATACTGAGGTGTGGACAAGATTAAGGATCATCTGATTCGTAGAGGGTTACAGAAGATATGAAGCCATAAAACTACTGCATGGTCAACATTCAGTACAAGTGTTTGAATGTGCTGATAACGTTGTTTCAGAACAGTCAAATGGATGTTTCATACAATTGTGGGGATACTCAAGATGATTCCATAGTTAGTAATTCAGATGAGGAGGACCTTAATGCAATGATGGAAGATGTTGAACAACATTTTTCCAACAACCCAAAGCATTCGAAAATCTCATGCAGTCATCCAAGGAACCGTTGTACATGGATGTGATACACAGGAACTAAACAAATTGAGTGTTGTCCTAAAACTATTCAATTGAAGGTGAGGTATGGATAGAGCGATGTCAGTTTTACAACTCTGTTACAACTGCTGAAGGATGTACTACCAAAGGACAATGTTATACCCATAACAACTTATGAAGCAAAGAAGTTAATGTGTCCGTTGGGTATTGAATAAAAAAATGCATGCTTGTCCAAATGGGTGTATGTTGTACTAGAAGGAGAATGAGTTGGCCGACCGTTGCTCTGAATGTGGGGATCATGTTATGTAAAAAAAGGATGAGAGAAACCACATAAGCACTAAAGTGGGTTCTCCTGCGAAGGTGTTGTGGTATCTACCGATAATTCCCCGATTCAAATGTTTGTTTGCAGTTCAAAAAAGACGTTGAAAACCTCCAATGGCATGCTACACATAGAAAGGATGATGGTAAATTGAGACATCCAGCCGATTCACCATAATGGAGATACATTGACAGAATATACCCTCAGTTCGGTACAGACCCAAGGAACTTAAGACATGGTTTATGCACCGATGGGATGAACCCTTATGGAACTTTGAGCAGCATACACAGTACTTGGCCTGTTTTATTGACAATATACAATCTACCGTCATGGTTGTGTATGAAGCCTAGACAAATTCTCCTCTCTCTATTGATATCGGGTCCAAAACAACCAGGAAACAAAATTGATGTGTTTTTTACCCACTTATTGACGATTTGCAACTGTTGTGGAATGAAGGTGCGACAATGTATGATTCATACGGTATGGAAAACTTCACGCTCCGGGCTATGTTGTTTTGTACAATCAATGATTTTCCTGCATACGACAACCTCTTAGGATACACAATTAAAGAAGCACTAGCATGCCCTATATGTGGAGATAGAACTTGCAGCATATGGTTGAAACACATTGGCAAAAATGTGTACATGGGCCATCAAAAATCCTCCCGAAAGGTCACAAATACCGTAAGATGATGAAATAGTTTAATGGAAAACCGATCATGCAGTTGCATAACCACCACTATCTGCTGTTGAGACTTACAATCAATTGAAGAATGTTGTGAACAACTTCGGTCCACCAATTAAAGCCACTGAAAAGAGCATCTAGAAGAAAAAATTAATATTTTGGGAACTTGAATATTGGCAACATTTAGAGGTGAGACATTGCATTAATGCTATGCACGTGGAGAAAAACATTGGTGAAAGTGTCACTGCGACACTACTAAACGCGAAAGGCAAGACAAAAGACCATTCGAAGGGTAAAAAAGATCTGGTTGAATTGGGTATACGAGAAATTCGCACCACAACAAAGAGGGAAATAGACATTCTTACCTCCCACTTGTCACACATTATCCAAAGAAGAGAAAAAAAGTTTTTATAGTTCTCTTCGTGATATTAAAGTGCCATCTCTGGTTACTCATCAAACATATCAAGTTTGGTATCAATGTTTAACTTAAATTGGTAGGGATGAAGTCTCACGACTATCATGTGTTGATGCAACACTTACTTCCGGTTGCAATCCGTGGAATCCTTCAAACTGATGTCAGAAAAACTATTACAAGTTTATGTGTTTTCTTCAAAGGGATTTCGTGTAAAGTGCTTGATGTGGAGACGCTGGATATAAACTATAGAATGGCCTTGTGATCACCATGTGTCAGTTGGAGATGTATTTCCTCCTTCGTTTTTTGATATTATGGTGTATCTACTTGTTCATCTTGTTAGAGAGATCAAACATTGTGGTCCGTTATACCTTCGATACATGTATCCATTTGAGAGATTATAAACCACGGTTTACTAGAAAACCGTCGTTTTTAGTAAGCTTTGTACCACGGTTTTCTCAAGAGCCGTCGTATAAAATATACTATATACCACGGTTTATCCACCAAACCATCGTATAAAGTCGGTGGTACCGCGACAAAAAACGGTCTTAAACGACTATTTTAACAACCATGGTGTTTTATTCTGACTTTGAACGACGGTTATGAACCGTGGTTTATAGATATTTTTTATATGCGACACGAGAATATACCACGGTTTGTAACCGTGGTTTTTAGGCAAAATAACCGTGATTAAAAACCTTTTTTGCATCAATGAGGAAACCTCGGTCTTCAATTATCAAGATTTCATTCTTTCAAACCTTTTTAGAGAGATTCATTTTGAAGGGCCACTACGATAGGATAGAAATAGAGTAGAGTGTGGGGAGCTGATGAGGTGAGTTTTTATGCCAGCTAGCGCCAAGAAGAGGAATTGATGAATTCGGATGAGTAATAATGAACGATAGGGAAATCCTGATGTTGAGGAAATGATTAAGATTGGGAATCTTATTTAGAGAGTTGGAGAATTCGAGGGTTTGAGGGAGTCAGAGGGAATTTGAGTGTTTGAAGGACATGAATACCACCTTAGAGTTGTGAAAAGGATTTTTTGATTGGAATGGGGTCCACCCTGGGTGAGTTTCCTACGTACTCAACTCCCTGTTGAGATCGATCTTACGTAGTTCACGATCTTGGGGTGTTTTGGAAATTGTTGATGTCAGTGGAGCTTGAAAGATCTAGAAGAATTCCTGATTTAGAGAAGTCCAAGTTGGTGGAATGTAGAAGTTTGTAGAGATTGAAGATATTCGGTGTTGTTTGAAATTTTGAGAATTTTTAGGAGATGTCTGAATCGTCATCTGTAGGATGTTTAGTCTGAGAAACGTTTAGGTCTTATGAGACATATGGAATGTTCAAATGGTGGAAAAAATGGGGTATTGAAGTCCGTGAGACGCTTAGGTCTATAAGACATTTGAAATTGTAAGATGATGAAGTCTGTGAGACGCTCGGGTCTGTAAGACATTCGAAACCTTGGGATGACGAAGTCTGTGAGACGTTTGGGTCAGTGCAACATTCAAAGCGTGGGAAAAATTGGAATTTGGGGGATGATTAAAGTCCATGAGATAATTAGAGTCCATGAGATAATTAGAGTTTGGGGTATTTGAGATTTTGAGGAGCTTTGAAGCTTTCAAGGAATTTGAAGTTGGAATTTGAGATTTATGAAGTTTTGAAATTATTTGGGATTGTAAGGAATTTTTGAATTGAATTGGAATTTGAAATTAATTTTGATTTGAAATCGGATTGAATCGAAATTGGGTTGAAATTGATTGGGAACTGAAATTGAAATTGAACTGATTTAGATTTGGATTTGGAGTTTCATTGAAATATAATTGAAATTGAATTTGGAATTGAAATTGAAATCAATTTTTGGATTGAAATTGAATTGGAATTGCATTGAAATTGGATTTGAATTGATATTAGATTGGAATTGAGGTTGAATTGATATTGAATTGAGTTTGGATTGATTTTTGGACTGATTTGAATTTATTTGGATTTGTAATGGGGTTGTTTGGAATTTGAATTAGATTTGGAATTGGGTTGTTTTTTGAAGTTAAATTGGACTTGAAATTGGGCTGAATTGGATGTGGAATTGGACTTGGATTTGAGCTAATTGGATGTCGAATTGGGCTCGAAGTGTGTGCTAGATTGGCTTAAGAATGTGGGCCGAGTGGGCTTGGTAGTGTGGGATGAATTGGGCTTAGTAGTGTGGGATGAATTGGGCTTGATGTGTGGGCCGAATTGGGTTAGTGCCTTAGTGGGCTTGATTTGGGTTTGGCCTGACTCGGATCTGGGCCTAAATTGGGTTTGGGCCAGGTCAAGTTAGTGGGCCTGAATTGGCCTGTTGGATTGGACCGAAGCGGGCCATGTTTTCTTTTGGGCCAGAATGTGGGCTTGAGATTTGAAACGAAATGGGTTTGGGGCCAATTGTTTTTGGGCCGAATTGGGTTTTGGGCCAGGTTGGCTATTGGACCAGGCTTGGGTTTTGGGCCGGGTTGGTTATTTGGGACAGATTTGAAAAATGGTCCATATTATGTGCCTTGACGGATAATGGGCCTTGGGCCAGATTTGGACTTAAATTTTGGCCTTGAAATTGGACTTGATTATTGGGCCTTGAAATTGGACTGGATTGGGTTTGTAAAATGGACTGGATTGGGCTTTGGAATTGGGCAAGATTTGGATTTGTGTATGATCTGATTTGGGCATGGGCCCCGATTTATTCATTCATTTTTTGGTTTTAAAATTTTCAGAAAATCCTTATGTGGAAATATTTTGAATCAATTGTTCTTCTTTCTCTTTTTTTGGGCTTTAAGAATGTATTTTAGGGTTTAGGGTGTCACCTCCGCTAGAAGGACACATGACCCACTAAATGTGAAGGCACAATCATTATCCTAGAGTTTGGTCTTATGGGCTTTTCTAAAATTGACCCAAAAGATGACACAACAATATCACAAAGAATACATTATGATAGCTAAAGAATATACAGAAATTCATAGCCAAAGAACTACTGTAAAGATCATGGTATGAAATCGAAGGAACGAATAAATCGTATGACTACAAATGAAAACAAGAACAATAATCAAAATTACAAATTAATACAAACAAGAATGAAAATTTTATTTTAAATCAAAGAGCTGCTATGGGGGGTCGCATCGAAGCTGCTTCACTTGAGCTGATAGAGGTCCGAGGTGCACCAACCGTTACTTGTTATAGAAGACCGAGGGTCCAAGCCAAAGTCCAGTTTCCCAGCTAAGTCAGTTTTCCATTCTTCGAGCATTATGTATACATGTCAAAGAACACAACAAGAAAGGAAGATAATTAGAGGATGAATGAAATGAGACTGGAGTGTGTGCAATGGGATCATACGGCCCCTCTTGATGGGAGAAAAGAGGACAATTTTAATCATATTCCACAAACTTTAACTTATTATACAATCATCCTTTTATACATCTAAAATTAGCAGTGACAATATATTTATTACTTTATTGTGCTAATTAACATTTGCTACTTGTTACCATGAATATGATTTTTTCAGTTTACTCAATAATATGATTGATGTTTTAGTAACTTTGATCAACATTAATATCCTTTTTCAATATTGTAATAATGTCATTAATAATTTTTTTTAATGTAGAGAATGTACTACTCGTGGTTATTGCTAACGTTTTGTTTTCTTTAACCAAATAATATTAATGTTTATATGTTGACACCCTAACCAAATTCTGGCCAATGGAACTTAGTAATATATGTAGACTATAAGAAGGATTTTGAATATGGCACATTAATATGCGAATTAATTCCATATTCAGAGATGACCATTTTATCTAGCACATACATTGTCTATACAAAAAAAAAGAAAAGAAAAAAAAAAAAGAATCATCATAGCGATTGATGATCCCTTCAATTGCAACTAATTACAGGTGGTACTGATCCATGTCGTGAACACATTTCTAATGATGAACACCATCTGCTGCAGCTATCATAGAGAGTGTTAGAACCAAGCATCTACAAGCTCTCTCGCTACTCGTCTTTCAATAATGGAGATAATATATTCCAAGAAGACTGAGTCACACGGTAGAGTGATAGGTCCATCACTACTCATCCAAACTCTTTTTCTGCCCACTCGAGCAGTTCTCGAAAGATCTCGAGTGTAGAAACGTCAATGGAAGAGTGAATCTTTTTTCGTCTGTGTATAAGACAAAGTGGCCCTTCTCGGTTACAGGTGATGAGTTGATCTAGAAGCTGACTTGCTCAATGATCTAGGAAACGAGATCCTTTTCCTGCTGGATTTAGCCAGCCGCTGCCACTTCCTTGCCATTCGGATAAGCTTGTTGTTGTTCAACATTTTTCGGTTAGTTTGTTGATTGATATCAGATAGATAGAGGATTGTTTATTGAAAGACGAAGAAAGAGGAATGAATTAATGGTTTCGAGTGTGGAAAATACAAAGGCCTGGTTTCCGTTATACTAGCTAGCTAACTGATCAGAGACAAGACAACCTAGCTATTTTGTCAGGGACAAACCATGTGAGCTTATTCGGCAAATACTAGCCACCCAAAGTTAATTTGGTTTAGTGTTTGAAAATGACTAATAACTAAGGGCAAAAGCAGGACCACTAATGTCATGGGGGAGGATTTTATTCATGATTAGAAACATGTCATATTCAGTCTGAAGGTAGATCGCCAATAATTGAGGAGGTGATTTTGATGCTAGAAAACCAGATAACCCCACAAAGATTTTGTGCGACTCGAGAATATAGATCAGATGGACCTAATCTTTTGGTCTTTGACGTGACTATGATATAAAGACGACAGCCAGCTGATTGGATATACAATCAAGCTATAATATTCAGACACATTGTACGAAATAGCACATGGGAGGGACATATTTGGGGCTTGACAGGATTTTCAATAAGATAGATGCGGCCGGACTTTGTTTCGAAAGCTTTCACTTTTTCAAGCACCAATTTTGACTAAGTGATGGTCTTGGTCAATCTAGGCTAGGTTTCGTCAAGCGTTACACACCAAGTTGCCGCATTTTCAGTATTCACATTTTGTTGAATATGACCACAAGATACTTGAAACCCATGACTTATATGATCTAGAGTACTATGTTAATCGAGTTATTAAAGTACTATTTTTTTCTGGTTTTCACATCAAAGGCCATAGTGATCATGGAAGCACCCTTTATGATGTTCGCATATGCATATAGCCCGACTCTATAAAAATTGTCTCACTTGTATTTTTATAATTACTGGCTAGCTAGTTACATAAGGTATACTTTAGCATAATGCTTTTCTCGCCTGAAAAAGAAGAAGAATAAAAAGCAACACATTACTATGAATACAAGAGATTAACAAATTTCTAGAAGAAAGAAAATATGATTTACGAAAGTAACTGTAATTTTGCTCAATTCTAAGCTTGCTCTTTTAGCATGTCGACGACTTCCGACCAGAGCTGCAATTTGTCTTTATTGAGGAGCTTGTTGTGCAGATTCCAAATGACCCAGATTGCATGAAGAAGGAGCTAACCCATGCAGCGATGTTGTTGGCCTACGTCAATGCCTAACCAGGCTTGAAAAAATTCATAGCATGCTGCGGCGGACAAAGCATATGCCCCACCAATCGAATAGACATTCATCTGCTGAACCCACTTACTGAAATCTTCCATGCTTCTAGAACGTGTCCTATACGATCGCTGCCCCTAAGGACTGCATTGAAATCGCCAGCTACTAGTATTGGATGATTGAAGTTATGAGTGAGTATCTCCGTATACACATGACTTCTTGCTTCCACTTGGGCTGGAGCATAGACAAAAACAATATAGCCTACAAACAGAATAATAGGCTAGGACACTCTATTACTACCCATCTTTCCTTCTAGTGTGAATTTTGAATAGAACCACATTAGCTATTATAACTTCTTTTCAAGTCCAGGAGCCGAGTGGCTGGAGGTCAAGAGGAAATTAATCCAACCCGGAGGGCTTAAAATAGAGTACGGGGGACGTATATAGCGTACTACCTTGAAGAACAGAGTTTCACATTCACCACAATCTGCACGAAGCCACGATAGATATATGGGTCCATTTCGTACTGTGTGAGTTATAAGTAGCTAATTAGTGCAGTACTGTTCCAGCAGATAACAAATGTATACCAAATGAAACCTAAATTGACTGACGCATTACAGACGACAAAATTAGATGGATATATCATACAATGATCTCTATTAATGTCTTCTTAGACGGCCAGGACACATGCATCCTGATCAATTATACGGCGGGCTTAATTGCTTTTCTGTCCTGGGACAAGGACACATGTTAGCTAGTTGTTGGGCTTGTTGAAAGTTTTGCTGTGGCGGAAACAAACCCATGTGAGAATAGACCTTTCGAAGCTCTAATGGCTGGTTGTGATTAGTCATAACATCATATATGTGTTTTAGCTATGGTCTTGTTTGAGAACTATCAATCACACACCAGATCCTACCCACATAGAAGTCGAAAATCTTTGTAGGTTTGCATCGGTGCATTATTAATTCTACCTTTTTTTTTCTGAACTGAATTGTTTCTAGAATCTTAACAGAAGCGAACTACGGGGTGGTCCCGCTTATCCACATCTGTCAAGATTAGCCACCCAAATTGCACATTAATACTGAAAACTTCATGTCATGGTTAGAATTTGGTAGTGAGTGAGTCCACATGTTGTGTTCCTGAACAACCGCCAGAAAACAAAAGTCAATTACTAGGGTAGAACCCTTTGGCAGCTATGCCTATCTAATCTAATCCTGGCTACATATATATAAGTAACAGCAAAGCCTTTGCATTTTCCATAGCAACAACAAGCAATTCATTTCTTTCTCCTTGAGATCTCAAAGAAGATTGAAGCACATATTCTCACATCTCCAAAACTCACTGAAATTGATCCTTCTCGTCTAATTTTCTTTCATAAGAAAGGATCCCCGAAAATGTTTGAGCGGCAAGAAGCTTATCAAAATGGCAAGGAAGTGGCAAAGGTTGGCTAAAGCCAGCAGAAAAGGATATCTTTGCCAAGAACATTGAGTCGCTCAGATTCTAGATCATCGTCCTCGTCGCAAGCCGAGAAGGGCCACTTTGTCGTCTACACTCTGATGAAAGAAGATTTGCTCTTCCCTTAGCGTTTCTTCAGTCAGAGATCTTCCAAGAACTACTAGGAGGGCGGAAGAAGAGTTTGTGGTTGACCAGTGATGGGCCTATCACTCTGCATTTGACTCAATTTCATGGAATACGCCATCTCCATTATTGAAAGACGAGTAGCTAGACAACTTGAAGAAGCACTGTATCTAGCACTCTCTAACAGTAGTTGCAGCTTGCCTTCATCATCAGCTATGTGTTCACAGCTTGAACACATACCATAATTATAGTTGCAGCTGAATAAGATCGCAGATCCTCTTTTTTGTATAGATCTAATAGGGTATACTGTGGAAAGTTGTTAGATTGGTTCATCTATGCAAGTCGCTATTGATTTTTTTTTAAAGCGTACCATTCTTTCGTTAACGTCACATTACATTGAAAAAATAAATAAATTTCCATACTAAAGACAGACCAATCTAAGCCTAAGTAAAACAACTAACATTTGCAATAGAATCCAAAACCTTAAACCACACACAATCTTCCTAAATGCCTGAACGTAGTCAAACTACTTTCTGCAACCTGAGTCTTATGGGTTGTTGCGTGAGTAGTATGACATATGACAATCCACCACATAGCTTACCAAGCTTAATCTTCAAGTTGACTAAACCTGTAACGTCCCCTATTTAACATAAATGTAGCAAAAAAATAAATACTACTGGCGTTTACAGATCATCGGTTCCAACACCCGACACCAAACCTCACCAATTACAACTTATAAAATACAACATTACTGGTCAGAACTCGAGAAAATACAACAAAAACGTTACTGAGAGTAAATAGAAATAACTCCCCTAAAGACAAGGGTGGTCTTCGATAACCGATATTGAAACAAACACTGCTCTATTACTCAATGGTGGTGGAAGTTCGACCTGGATGATGGTAAGCTATGGAAAAACATTATATGCTCAATATATCAAGATCTCCTAGCCTCCCATTACCGACATCATGCAGTCCTCGACTAGGAAGACGTTTGGAAAACGATACTTACAGTATCAAATTGGCAGCCAAACTTTAACATGGTTATTGGGAACAATCATGCGTTGGACAATTGGTAACGTCAGAAAATCCGTTTTTGGGTAGATCACTGGACCAGAAGTCAACCCCTTAAATCCTTGTTCCCGACTGTTCTTAGTTAGCGAACAGAAACAGCAACATAGCAGAACTTGGTTGGGGAACGGCGAAGACTGGTTGTGGAATTTGACTTGGCGCAGACAACTCTTCGTTTTGAAATTGGTAGGTGCAGCATTACTTGCTGTTCTAGACAATCATGCCTGCTCCCTCTCTGTCGAACGAAGCTGATTCCTTCCTGAAATACCCCGTAATTAAAATCAGTGATTAATTAGGCTAATAATTTTTAAAAGGCTTAATTACACTTAATTAAATACGAGGGAACAAATCCCGAAGAAAACGGACCTTTAAAATGGGTTAAAAGCATAAACGAACCTTAAAGCGCGTTTTTCGAGGAAACCGGGAAACGTGACTTTAAGCGGGTCAAATAGACTCGTAACAATTTTGGTCAACTAAATAGTCATTAATAATATATGAAGCTTTAGAACCAATAAATTAATTAAACGAGAAAATTCCGAAAACGGGTACCGGTTAGTAAAACTGTAACAACCGGTAAGTGTGGGGTAAGAGTGCAAATAAACAACTTAGTGTGTCCACTTTGCAAATAAAAATGTAAAATCTGTGTGTGTGTGCATATGTGGACCGATTTCCCCCCTCTCTCTCATTTATTAATTGTCCTAATTCACTAGAGGACAAAACAAATAAGTAAAAGGCAAAAAGGAGTCTCTCCTCACTCACTCCCTCACCCTCACTCACGTTTTTGCACCCCTCTCTATTCTCTCTTTTCTCTTCTTCTTCTACCTTGCGACTATGGAGGAAGGAAAGAACTCACAACTCCTCCTTCTTCTCCTCTTGTTAACCCATCAAACTTGCTCCAAAATTACAAAATTAGTACCATTGGAATCCCCTTGCAAAGGAGAACATTTCCCTCCTTTCAAAATCCAAAAGCTCCATTTTCGATTTTATGGGTTCACCATTTGAGATTCAAAGCCACCATTAGAAGCACCTTCACCTCCTTATCATCTTGAGGTAAAAAGAATTCCGAAAATCCATCGTTTCTAGCTCTCATTAGCATTTTAAGAATTTTCAGTTTTTGAATGCTTTCTCCTTGTTGCTTCAGCCGATTTTGGCTCTTCCTTGGGCTAGGAATATTGTTCTCTTGCTAGTCAAGAACTCCATCCATCCATTGAAAGGTAATACCCTTGTCTAAACCCTAAAACATTAAATTCTAGGGTTAGAGTAAAAATGAATGCTAAATGGTATTGTGTATGTGTTATGTGCTGTAGCACTTGTGTGTGTGAAACTCATTGGGACCGAGAACAAAAGAGGAAAAGAAGAAGAGGAAAGAAAGAAAGAAAAACTAACAAGACAAGGTAAATACCCTTACCTTGAGTTAGTTTTTATATTGCTTGTAACAGATTTTTAAGTATCTAACAATGTGGAATATGTAGTATGAGTAGTAATATGTAGTAATGTATTGGAGAAAAGAATGTAACAGTTTTTGAAGTTTTAAATGATTTAAAACTTGGGAAAAACCTTGGGTAGTGAATGTGTATGTGTGCAGGATTTTATTGTTGTGGTAGTAGTGTTGAAGTGTGTTGCATAAACAGGTTGTGAGAATGAGAATTATGTAAGTTGAAATAAGGTGTGGAGAATGTTAAAAATATAGGGGAGACTATGTCAAATTTTGTGTAGGAATGAGAGGACTTAAATGTTTAAGAGGAGGAGGTAACCTAGGTGTTAACTAGGTGTATTTGAGGAGTATTTTGTAGTGTGAAACAGATTTGGAAAGGAGTGTGTTAAGGGAATGGAACTAGGATGTGAACTAGTGTATTTAAGATGCCAAGAGTGACATTAGTGGAGGGAGTATGAGAGTATAAGAGTTAAGATGAAAATCTGTAGCATGAGAAGGAAAGCAAAAATCTGTAGCATAAGTAGAATAAAAACTGATGCAAGTGTTGGGAAAGATGGAGAAAAATTGTGTAAGTGGAGTAGGAATTGAGTAGTAAGTGTGGAGGAATTAAGGTGATTTAGAGTGTAAGTAGTGCTAAATCATGTGGGGAAACATTGGTAAAGATGGGGAAACAATGGGTAAAGAAAACACCCAAAAACAGATTTTAAAACTGAAGTACTGGGCCGGACCGACCTTAGGACCGAACTTGCAAGGTCGGTCGAGCCCAGACTTACAAGACGGGAAACCTTCTGGAATCGACCGACCTTGCGACCGGACTTGCAAGTTCGGTCGGACCAGAAAATTCTCCCGTCTGAAACCTTCTGGAATGGACCGAACTTGCGACCGGACTTGCAAGTTCGGTCGGCCAGAAAAATTCCGCAGATGAAAGCTTCTGGAATGGACCGAACTTGCGACCGGACTTGCAAGTTCGGTCGGCCAGAAAAATTTCGGTAATGCAAGCTACTGGAATGGACCGACCTTGCGACCGGACTTGCAAGGTCGGTCGGGCTAAAATTTTCAAATACGAAACTTACTGGAATGGACCGACCTTGGGACCGGACTTGCAAGGTCGGTCGGCCCTGGAATTTCACCCGATGTAGTCTACTGGAATGGACCGGACTTGCAAGGTCGGTCGCAAGTCCGGTCGAGTAAAAAAAAATGTTTTAATTATATGATTAGTAATCATATATACATATATATGCCTATATACATATGCATATATATGTAGTAATACACCATTAATGAAGTAATAATGGTAAGAAAGTAAGTAAATGTGTAAGAAAGCAAGTTTATGAGTAGTAAAGAAAAGAATGGTTTTATAACCAAGTAGAATAAAGAGTAGTAAGTATACATTGAAAGTATCAATGAAGGAGTAAGTTAGATCAATAATAGATCATTGATCATACTACTTCATGTATGTATAGGAATCAAATAGTTGATCTCCAAAGGAACCGGTAGTACCCTACGACGGTGAACGGTATGATTTCTTCATGCCCTGTATCCTAACTTGGTTACCCCGATTTGTGTGCTTATGTGATCACCAATAAGATAAATGCACGAATCGGACTTATATTGCACTTAATTGTGTTTGAACTATATTGTTCTTGTTTATGCTCTTGAACATTTAGTTTGTATAATTCATGAAATGTATGAATGGAAATGAAGTGTATGTGTAAGTATGAGTACTTGTGTATTGTGTGTATGTATGGGAAGTAAGTATGGACTTCTACTAATTCCTAACCATCTAACTCCTAACATGAGTAATGAGTATAATGGAATGAGTAGAAGCCCGATATAGTTTCGGCCACGCGTGAGGATAAGGAGACACAAGAGGTTGGATCCGAATCCTGGCTATAATCTTTTCCTTGGACCAAATCCCTTGAATGGGTAGCATCCTGGATTAGTGGGCCACCCTAAAGCCCGGTGGTGGGATGTAGTAATCCCTGCCCGGAGGTCATACCGACTTAACTGGAAGTAAAGTATGTAAGAAGTAAGTATTGTATTTGTATTGGTCTTGACTATTGTAAGTCATTGACCCGGAGTAAAAGTATTGAACACCCGATTAACCCGGGTGTGTAATAAGGCTAACAAGACCTTTGTATGTATTGGAGAATTGTATCTCCGTGATGCGGTGAGTATGGTAAGTATGAATGAATGACTTGTATTGTATTCCTTGTATGTATTGTATGTATGTATGCTTGGTGAAATGAATGTATTGTATTGTATAAAGCATGTATGTATGTATGAATGAAACGAACCGCATGTACTCGACCAAATAGTTGGCGTACCCTCGCTAGTACGCGGGGTATGCGGTTATCATATGCAGCGTAAGCTGACCCCCTAGGGGGAATGTTTTTACTCCACAGGTACCCGCGAGGCGTGAAGGTAGTAAGGTCAAGATGTGATTCTTTTTGGAGTAGTAGTAGGATTGATGGTGTACTGAGTTGTACACGGCTAAGGCCTTTTTGTAGCCGGTGTACCATGTGGTACACCTTTTTGGATAATTAATTTGTGTATAAGGAGATGTATAAACTCTTATTTTTGGGAAGTAGCATGGATGTAATTCGTATACTTGGATACTCGGTAATCAAATGTAAGTAAGTATTTGGTATTGTAAAGTAAGTAGTATGTATATTTCATTCTAATCATCAGACCGAAACGGTAAGTAGTAGTAGCCTTGTTAACCTTGGAGGGTTAACGGCGTTGTATCACCCGCCGGGAGTAAGTAAGTATTCCGCTGCGAGAAGGGTAAGTATGGGATTGATTAGAGGATAATGGAAGGATTAGCGGTTGGGGTGTTACAAAAAGTGGTATCAGAGCGAAGTATCGCTCTGATGATTAGAATCTTAAGAGTAGTGATTACCGAGTTAGGATTTCAACCGTCTTAAGACGGATATTTAGAAACCTAACTAGGAACTACCGTTAGCAATAACGGATACCACTAACGTCTGCAAAGACGATACCATTGTTTGAATGAAGACCATGAGGTCATAGTATCAGACATCTAATGTAATCCACACTTGTTCAGATGTCAGGACGTGGTCCAGGTCGTCCCAGAGGAGGGGGCAACGAAGGACCAAGCGCGCAGACGATAGCCGAAATCGTCGCCGCCACGGTAGCACAGATGCTACCGGATGTAATCACGGCTGTACAACAAACACCAAACCAGCAGCAGCACAGCAGCCCGACCCACCTCATCCCCGAGAAACGAATTGGGTAAAAGCTGTCGCCGACCTTCGACCTCCATGCTTTAGAGGCGAGAGCGACCCCGCCAAGCTCGAGGCCTACCTCTCCGAGATGGAGACGGCCTTCGAGACACTTGAGACTCCCGCTGGAGTTCGAGTGAGGATAGCTGCGTACTACTCAAAGACGCGGCTATGGACTGGTGGAAGCTCGTTAAGGCCGAGCACATAGCTGATCCCGCATTCGGATGGGAAGCATTCACCTCTCTCCTCCGATCTAAGTACTACCCCGAGCATGTCAAGACCAAGAAAAGGCTTGAGCTCGACGCACTAAAAATGACCGAGAAGATGACGGTTGATGAATATTACCGCACCTTCACCTCTCTTCTCCGACTTCTACCCGACCTTGGGTATACCGGCCAAGTCTTGGTCGACCGCTTCTACGGCGGATTGAGCCATCGACTCCGGTATGGCATGGGCTTCACACGGTTTACCTCCCTTCAGGTAAACAAGTTGAACCCTTAAAAAGCCATGAGTAATGTGAATTAGTATTCCCGTATGTAAATGTAACCTAATGCCTAAGTAATTCAGGAGTGTTACCACGCTGCATCTCGAGTTGAGATCACCTGCCAGCTAAGAGATGAGGAGCAAGCGCTGAAGCGCAAGGTGAGCGGCAAAGGTAACCCCTCCGATGATCAAAACCAATCCAAACCTTGGAAGAAAAGGAAGGGAAGCATTCCCATCAGAAGAACACTTCCGGAGACGGCGGTGCCCATGCTGAGAAGGGCAAGGCAGCTGAGCCATTACAGATTGCCTACACCGCACCAGTGGCAGCGAAGCCACTGAGGTCTCAGCCCTACAGGGGTAAGAAACCGAAACCGAATTAGTACACTTGTGAATTTGTATGTATATAGAGTATTGTAAGTATACCGAACCTTGCTAACTTGGAAGCTATAGGTTCCGGATTTGGCCAAGGAAAGAACCAATCTGATGGCCGCAGCTACATCTGCCGTAACTGCAACAAGGATCATCCCGGCACAGATTGCCAAGGAAGGGAGATCCGCTGCTTCACTTGTCAGAAACCGGGCCACCGTGCCAATGCATGCCCGGAGAACTCTAAGCCCAAGGGCAACTACCAGGGCTACAAGCAGCGTGAGGGCAAGGAGGTTGCATCTGGCGATGCTCATGCCCAGCACACCTCGCAGGGACAGGGCCCGAGGTCCGCAGAAGGGCGCACCGCAGAGGCAGCCGGCCTTACACATCATAGACCGTGATGGGACCGGGACTAAGTCCGGCCCAGGTAACCACTGTAACCTTTAATCCTTGAAGAGCATGACTAAGTATTAAAGTAATTGTATGAATGAAAGCATGAATGCGTAAGTACTTGAAGTATGAAATTGAGCATGAGTAAGTAACATGGAAGTATGTATTGAGCATGAAATGAATTAGTAAGCCTAGAACTCATCTAGATGAATTTACCACCTTAGGGAAATTCCATATCTGTTACCCAATACCTTCAAACTCACCTCATGAAGAGACCGACATCGCCAATCACCACTTCAACAACGAACAGTGTCAGGTCATCCGCCCAGGTATGATCTTATTAAAAGGATACCTGACACCCGAAGCACAAATTTCAATCATCCGACGATGCAACGAGTTAGGAACGGGTCCAGGAGGATTTTATACACCCGAATTCCCCGGTGGAGCTACAATGAAGCTGAAAATGATGTGCTTGGGAAAGGACTGGAACCCTTATACCAAGACATACCAAACAACGCGAGCAGGAGACGGAGCAACACCTCCAGCAATACCCCCAGAATTCCAAACGCTTGTCACACAAGCTGTAGAAATTGCACAACAATGTGAAGATGAACCAATCCCTGCACTTGAAGCAGATCTATGTATCGTCAACTTCTATGAGAAAGAAGGACGACTTGGCTTACACCAAGACAAGGACGAGACAGCGGAATCTCTTGAACTAGGAGTGCCCGTAGTGTCTTGGTCCATTGGTGATGACGCCGTATTTTTGTATAGCGAGCGGAAGCGTGTGGACCTCGCAGAAATTGGTATTGAGATCAGGAGATGTTCTAATCATGGGTGGAAAATCAAGGTTGCTGTATCACGGGATCCAGAAGATCAAGTTGAATACGGCACCACCGGCAATAATCAATGCCACACACATGATACCAGGACGCCTGAACCTTACCTTTAGAAAGTATTAATCTTGTAGTAGCATGTAATCCAGTAGTAACGTGTATTAGAGACACAGTATGTATGATGGTTGGTTATTCAATAAAAGCAGTGTTGGTTATTAAATTCCACTTGCGTTCCACCATCTTTACTTATAATCTCATGAATCAATAGGTTGTGGACTCGGTACCGAAGGTAACCTGAGCATCCTCACCGAAGAACAAGCCGGCAAGAGCGGCACCATTCTAACGGGAACCTTCCCAGTAAACGGCATCGAAGCCTCAGTATTATTCGACTCCGGCGCCTCTCACACCTTCATATCGCCATCTCTTGCGAAGAAGTTGGGGCTAGATGCGGATGAGCTACCGAACTTCTTGGTTACTCTCCCATCGAAGGAGCGGGTACAGTGTACCAAGTATTACAAATCAGCCACCATTCAAATCAAAGGTGAAGCGTTTCCCATTTCCTTCATTGAATTCAACGGATTGGGATTCGACTTAATAATTGGAATGAACTGGTTGGAGCGGCACAAGGGGAGAATCCTATGCGCCGAGCACCGATTGCTGCTCAAGAGTCCATCTGGGGTCACTGTTTCATACCGCCAGAGACCGAGAGAGCCTTCAACTACAGTCATCTCCGCCATGGCAATGTATCGGGAGCTCAGAAAAGGACATGAAGTGTATTTATGTCACGTGCAAGACCTGGAGAGAGATCCAGAGTTCAGTGACGAGGTAGCAGTAGTCTCAGAATTCCCTGATGTATTTCCGAAAGAGCTACCTGGTATGCCACCACAGAGGGCGGTAGAATTTGAAATCGACCTTGTACCGGGTACTGGTCCCATTGCTAGGGCACCATACCGTATGGCACCGCAGAAATGGCAGAACTCAAAGAACAACATGACTCTCTCGACAAAGGGTTTATACGCCCGAGCGTATCACCCTGGGGAGCACCGGTCCTCTTCGTGAAGAAGAAGGACGGTAGTCTCCGCCTCTGCATCGACTACCGCGAATTGAATGCGGTCACTGTAAAGAACAAGTATCCATTGCCACGCATCGACGACCTGTTCGATCAGTTGAAGGGAGCATCCGTCTTTTCTAAGATTGATCTCCGATCCGGTTACCACCAAATTGCTATCAAAGAGCAAGACATTCAGAAAACAGCATTCCGAACAAGATATGGCCACTACGAATTCACGGTGATGCCATTCGGTTTGTCTAATGCACCAGCCAAATTCATGGACCTAATGAATCGGTTATTCAGTGATCAGCTGGACACTTCAGTAGTAGTATTCATTGACGACATTCTTGTGTATTCGAAGTCACCAGAAGAACATGAAAACCATTTGAGAAGAGTACTTGAGACACTGCGCGAGAACCAGCTGTATGCGAAGTTCTCCAAATGCGAGTTTTGGCTAGATCAGGTATCATTCCTCGGTCATGTCATCTCGAGCGCGGGCATTTCAGTAGATCCATCCAAAATCGAAGCAGTGCGATCATGGCCTAGACCTAAGACTGTTACCGACATCCGGAGCTTTCTTGGTTTAGCCGGTTATTACCGGAGGTTTGTAAAGGACTTCTCAAAAGTCGCTAAGCCCATGACGTCATTGATGAAGAAAGATGCACCCTTTGTATGGACAAAGGAGTGCGAGGTATCCTTCCAGAAATTAAAAGACTCATTGACCTCAGCGCCAATTCTCACACTTCCAGAGGGCACAGAGGGATTTGAGGTGTATTGTGATGCATCGGGCAAGGGCATGGGATGCGTACTCATGCAGCATGGCAAGGTAGTAGCCTATGCTTCTCGCCAGCTGAAAAAGCATGAGGAGAATTACCCGACACATGATCTAGAGTTAGGAGCCATTGTCTTCGCCTTGAAGATATGGCGACACTATCTCTATGGGGTAAGCATCACCATCTACTCCGACCACAAAAGTTTACAGTACGTATTCACCCAGAAAGAATTGAACCTAAGGCAGAGGAGGTGGATGGAGTTCCTCTCGGATTACGACATCAACCTCCAGTATAAAGAAGGGAAGGCAAACGTAGTAGCCGACGCCCTGAGTCGTCGAGCACACTCGCTCCATTCGCTACTCGCTTCTTCTAGCTTGGTTGACGAGGTGCGAGACGCTCAGTTGAGCGACCCTTACTTCACAGAGATCAGACAGAAAATCACAGATGGTACCTTCGAGCGCCGAAAGTACGACTTCAAACTGCATGAAGATGGTCTGATCCGTTTGAATGGCAGATTATGCGTCCCCCGAAGCAATGCTGAGCTAAGGGATCGCATTCTGCGAGAGTCACATTGTTCGACATTGCATGTCCATCCGGGAGCCTCTAAAATGTACAAAGACATGAAGAGGTACTTCTGGTGGTCAGGAATGAAATCAGACGTGACTGAGTATGTTCTGAGGTGTCTCACATGCCAGAAGGTGAAGTTCGAGCACCGAAGACCGGGAGGAATGGTGCAATCCATGCCCATTCCGGAGTGGAAATTCCACGACATCTCCATGGATTTTGTTGTTGGACTCCCACCTGCTAGGGGAGGACTCAACATGATCTGGGTAGTAGTCGATCGCCTCACCAAGGTTGCCCGATTCATACCGATGAAGGACACCTGGAAGGTGGCGAAGCTCGCAGAGCTATTCGACAAGGAGATCATCCGACACCACGGAGTCCCAAAAACCATTGTATCTGACCGCGACACCAGATTTCTTTCGAGATACTGGAGAGCGACACGGGAAGCGCTTGGTACTGAGTTGAAGCTTAGCACCGCCTTCCATCCACAGACCGACGGTCAGACAGAAAGGACCATCCAAACACTAGAGGATATGCTAAGGGCATGTGCCTTAGACTTCCAGGGGAGCTGGATTGAGAAGCTTCATCTTATCGAGTTTTCGTATAACAATAGCTACCATGCTTCGATTAAGATGTCGCCATTCCAAGCTTTGTATGGTAGACCTTGCCGTACCCCGTTGTGTTGGGATGAGTCAAGCGAAGCGGTCATCATAGGACCGGAGTATTTGGAACAAGTACAAGCTGAGGTACAACAAATCCGAGCAAATATGAAAGCAGCCCAAGATAGACAGAAATCCTATGCGGATGTGCGACGACGCGACCTTGAGTTCGCCGTGGGCGACCAAGTGTTCTTGCGTGTCTCACCTATGAAGGGTGTCTTTCGATTTGGCCAAAAGGGCAAGCTGAGCCCGAAATTTGTAGGCCCGTATACCATTACCGAGAGGATTGGAGCCGTAGCTTATAGGCTAGCATTGCCTGAAGAATTGGGGCGTGTTCATGATGTCTTTCATGTATCACAACTCAAGAAATACATAGCCGATCCCTCTCATGTATTAGAACCCGAACATCTATCCCTAGAGCCGACGATGAGATATGTCGAGACTCCACTGCGAATCCTTGATACAAGACAAGAGACACTCGCCATAAATCCGTACGAATGGTGAAGGTCTTGTGGTCTAACCACGATGTCGAGGAAGCGACTTGGGAATTAGAGGACGCCATGAAGGCGAAGTACCCGAATCTGTTTGTAGACTAGATGTCTAGTATCCGTATAGCACGGAGGGTACGGGGCGTACCCCTTTTAAGGGGGGTAGAGCCTTTTTGCTTTTGCATTGCTTCGGGTTAGCATTGCATAGTACGTATGTATTGTAATTGTATTTTGGTTGGCACATGTAGTGCTAATTGTATTGTATTGACACAAAGTAGTGCTAGTAGTATTCGGTATGTAGTACGATGTGTATGGTATGTATGTAATGAGTAATGCATTGGTGTCGTACGGTATATGACACGAATGACATTGTGAAGTATTGCGAATGTATTGTGGAATGTATGAATTGGATGGAGTATTGTGTATGATTGTGTATTGTGTATAGTATTTGAACTGAGTATGTTGCATGGTATCTGAATTGTGTATGCTGGCAGTGTAAGAACGGTGAACACCTTGTAAGGTGGTAGTAGAATGTATTGTGGCAATTGGCTTGCCAAATGAGTAGAAATGGTAAACTGTAACCTTGAGCAACTTTGAGGGCAAAGTTTCTTAAGGGGGGTAGATTGAAATACCCCGTAATTAAAAACAGTGATTAATTAGGCTAATTATATTTTAAAAGCTTAATTACACTAAATAAATACTAGGGAACAAATCCCGAAGAAAACGGACCTTTAAAATGGGTTAAAAGCATAAACGAACCTTAAAGCGCGTTTTTCGAGGAAACCGGGAAAACGTGACTTTAAGCGGGTCAAATAGACTCGTAACAATTTTGGTCAACTAAATAGTCACTAATAAATATTAGCTTTAGAACCAATAAAATTAATTAAACGAGAAAATTCCGGAAAACGGGTACCGGTTAGTGAAAACTGTAACAACCGGTAAGTTGTGGGGTGAGAATGCAAATAAAGAAACTTAGTGTGTCCACTTTGCAAATAAAAAGTAAAATCTGTGTGTGTGTGCATATGTGGACCGATTTCCCCTCCCTCTCATTTATTAATTGTTCTATTCACTAGAGGACAAAACAAATAAGTAAAAGGCAAAAAGGAGTCTCTCTCCTCACTCCCCTCACCCTCACTCACGTTTTTGCACCCCTCTCTATTCTCTCTTTTCTCTCTCTTCTTCTTCTACCTTGCGACACATGGAGAAAGAAGAAACTCACACAACTCCTCCTTCTCCCTCTTGAACCCATCTTCTCCAAAATACAAAATTATACCATTGGAATCCCCTTGCAAAGGAGAACATTTCATCCTTTCAAAAATCCAAAAGCTCCATTTTCGATTTTATGGGTATTCACCATTTGAGATTTGAAGCCACCATTAGAAGCACCTTCACCTCCTTATCATCTTGAGGTAAAAAGAATTCGAAAATCCATCGTTTCTAGCTCTCATTAGCATTTTAAGAATTTTCAGTTTTTGAATGCTTTCTTCCTTGTTGCTTCAGCCGATTTTGGCTCTTCCTTGGGCTAGGAATATTGTTCTCTTGCTAGTCAAGAACTCCATCCATCCATTGAAAGGTAATACCCTTGTCTAAACCCTAAAACATTAAATTCTAGGGTTAGAGTAAAAATGAATGCTAAATGGTATTGTGTATGTGTTATGTGCTGTAGCACTTGTGTGTGTGAAACTCATTGGGACCGAGAACAAAAGAGGAAAAGAAGAAGAGGAAAGGAAAGAAAGAAAAACTAACAAGACAAGGTAAATACCCTTACCTTGAGTTAGTTTGTATATTGCATTGTAACAGATTTTTAAGTATCTAACAATGTGGAATATATGTAGTAGAGTAGTAGTAATGTATTGGAGAAAAGAATGTAACAGTTTTGAAGTTTTAAATGATGTTTAAAACTTGGGAAAACCTTGGGTAGTGAATGTGTATGTGTGCAGGATTTTATTGTTGTGGTAGTAGTGTTGAAGTGTGTTGTATAACAGGTTGTGAGAATGAGAATTATGTGAGTGAAATAAGGTGTGGAGAATGTTAAAAATATAGGGGAGACTATGTCAAATTTTGTGTAGGAATGAGAGGACTTAAGTGTTTAAGAGGAGGAGTAACCTAGGTGTTAACTAGGTGTATTTGAGGAGTATTTTGTAGTGTGAAACAGATTTGGAAAGGAGTGTGTTAAGGGAATGGAACTAGGATGTGAACTAGTGTATTTAAGATGCCAAGAGTGACATTAGTGGAGGGAGTATGAGAGTATAAGAGTTAAGATGAAAATCTGTAGCATGAGAAGGAAAACAAAAATCTGTAGCATAAGTAGAATAAAAACTGATGCAAGTGTTGGGAAGAAATGGAGAAAAATTGTGTAAGTGGAGTAGGAATTGAGTAGTAAGTGTGGAGGATGAATTAAGGTGATTTAGAGTGTGTAGTGCTAAATCATGTGGGGAAACATTGGTAAAGATTGGGGAAACAATGGGTAAAGAAAACACCCAAAAACAGATTTTAAAACTGAAGTACTGGGCCGGACCGACCTTAGGACCGAACTTGCAAGGTCGGTCGAGCCCAGACTTACAAGACGGGAAACCTTCTGGAATCGACCGACCTTGCGACCGGACTTGCAAGTTCGGTCGGACCAGAAAATTCTCCCGTCTGAAACCTTCTGGAATGGACCGAACTTGCGACCGGACTTGCAAGTTCGGTCGGCCAGAAAAATTCCGCAGATGAAAGCTTCTGGAATGGACCGAACTTGCGACCGGACTTGCAAGTTCGGTCGGCCAGAAAAATTTCGGTAATGCAAGCTACTGGAATGGACCGACCTTGCGACCGGACTTGCAAGGTCGGTCGGGCTAAAATTTTCAAATACGAAACTACTGGAATGGACCGACCTTGGGACCGGACTTGCAAGGTCGGTCGGCCCTGGAATTTCACCCGATGTAGTCTACTGGAATGGACCGGACTTGCAAGGTCGGTCGCAAGTCCGGTCGAGTAAAAAAAATGTTTTAATTATATGATTATAGTAATCATATATACATATATATGCCTATATACACATATGCATATATATGTAGTAATACACCATTAATGAAGTAATAATGGTAAGAAAGTAAGTAAATGTGTAAGAAAGCAAGTTTATGAGTAGTAAAGAAAAGAATGGTTTTATAACCAAGTAAATAATAGAGTAGTAAGTATACATTGAAAGTATCAATGAAGGAGTAAGTTAGATCAATAATGATCATTGATCATACTACTTCATGTATGTATAGGAATCAATAGTTGATCTCCAAAGGAACCGGTAGTACGTACGACGGTGAACGGTATGATTTCTTCATGCCCTGTATCCTAACTTGGTTACCCCGATTTGTGTGCTTATGTGATCACCAATAAGATAAATGCACGAATCGGACTTATATTGCACTTAATTGTGTTTGAACTATATTGTTCTTGTTTATGCTTTGAACATTGTTTGTATAATTCATGAAATGTATGAGAAATGAAGTGTATGTAAGTATGAGTACTTGTGTATTGTATGGATGTATGGAAAGTAAGTATGGACTTCTACTAATTCCTAACCATCTAACTCCTAACATGAGTAATGAGTATAATGGAATGAGTAGAAGCCCGATATAGTTTCGGCCACGCGTGAGGATAAGGAGACACAAGAGGTTGATCCGAATCCTGGCTATAATCTTTTCCTGGACCAAATCCCTTGAATGGGTAGCATCCTGGATTAGTGGGCCACCCTAAAGCCCGGTGGTGGGATGTAGTAATCCCTGCCCGGAGGTCATACCGACTTAACTGGAAGTAAAGTATGTAAGTAAGTATTGTATTTGTATTGGTCTTGACTATTGTAAGTCATTGACCCGGAGTAAAAGTATTGAACCCCGATTAACCCGGGTGTGTAATAAGGCTAACAAGACCTTTGTATGTATTGGAGAATTGTATCTCCGTGATGCGGTGAGTATGGTAAGATGAATGAGACTTGTATTGTATTCCTTGTATGTATTGTATGTATGTATGCTTGGTGAAATGAATGTGTATTGTATTGTATAAAGCATGTATGTATGTATGAATGAAACGAACCGTATGTACTCGACCAAATAATTGGCGTGCCCTCGCTAGTACGCGGGGTATGCGGTTATCATATGCAGCGTAAGCTGACCCCCTAGGGGGAATGTTTTTACTCCACAGGTACCCGCGAGGCGTGAAGGTAAGTAAGGTCAAGATGTGATTCTTTTTGGAGTAGTAGTAGATTAGATGGTGTACTGAGTTGTACACGGCTAAGGCCTTTTGAGTAGCCGGTGTACCATGTGGTACACCTTTTTGATATGAATCTTGATTGGATAGAAGGAGTAGTTGTATAAACTCTTATTTTTGGGAGTAGCACTGGTAATTCATATACTTGGATACTCGGTAATCAAATGTAAGTTAAGTATTTGGTATTGTAAAGTAAGTAGTACGTATGTATTTCATTCTAATCATCAGACCGAAACGGTAAGTAGTAGTAGCCTTGTTAACCTTGGAGGGTTAACGGCGTTGTATCACCCGCCGGGAGTAAGTAAGTATTCCGCTGCGAGAAGGGTAAGTATGAGATTGATTAGAGGATAATGGAAGGATTAGCGGTTGGGGTGTTACATTCCCTAAGCTGGTTGGCGACTGGTAATGGCATCTACTCCTCGAAATCTTTTTACGACATTGCCTCCGCTATCAGGGCAGGAAGCAGCCCATCTTGGTTTCGATCGTTCTGGTAAAATTTTGGCCCCCCCACGCATTGAGCTTTTTACTTGGTTTCTCCTGCACAACAAATTGAACACCAGAGATAATTTGTTCGCTACAGATCTCATTCCTCTTGATCACATTTTTTGCCCCTTTTGTCACGGGGTAGCGGAATCTGCATCTCACCTTTTCTTACATTGCCCTGAAGTGAGACTTCTCTGGTCCAGAATCCTAAGATGGTTGTAATACCCCCGTCCCACATCGAGATATGAGTAGTATTGTGAGTTCCTTATATGCAAACACATGGGTTGACTACAACAACAGGCCTTCCACTTTTAAGCCCAAGTTAGGATTGAGGGCCTAATGTGGCTAGTTTTCAAGGTAGGTTGTTGGACAGTTACCCATATGGGGTGTTACAAAATGAAATACCCCTAAATTTCAAAATACATATATTATATAATTTATATGTATATTATATAGTTTACAAATACATTAGATAGTTGATGTGATCATTTATAATTTACAAGAATATAAAATAGATTACGAGTATATATATAGTTTGCATGTATACTAAATAGGTTACGAGTATATATTATAGTTTGCAAGTATACTAGTATTGTACGAGTATATATATATATATGTATGTATGTATATTATAAAAGAGAATTCATTTAGTTTTTTTAAAAAATGGAATTATAATAATGATGATATGATTCAAATAGTACTGTTGATTTAAAATACATCTATCATATAGTTTATGAGTATATTAGTTCACAAGCATAATATATAGTTTATGAGTATTATACTATAATTTACAAGCATACTATATAGTATTTAATAAAGATAATTCGTGTTAATAAATAACATGTTTTAAAAATAGGTCGGTTGTAATTTTTAATGTCATATTAATGATTCTCATGTTTTTTTATTGATATGGTACATTTATTTATTAAAAATGAAATAATAATAAATATTATATGTTTTAAAGACTATAATTGATTTTTAATTTAATTGTTGTTACTTACTAAATACTCATTGTTGTTACTTAGTTTAAGAAGTCAGTTTTATATTTTCATATTTCCTAACTCTATTAAGTATGTCGGTTTTCTCCATTCATATTTTATGACTTTATTTAATTAGGGAGTTTTATCCTTTCGTATTTTCTAACCCTATTTAATAAGTCGAATTTATCTTTCCATATTTTATAGCTTTATTTAATAAGTCAGTTTTATCCTTTCATATTTCCCGACTCAATTTATTACGTCGGTTGCGTCTATCCATATTTCCTAAATTTATTTAGTAAATCAGTTAATCTTTACATATTTCCTAACTTTTAGTTTTCCAATTTATTTAATTAAACAATTTAAGTACCTCATTATTAAATTAGTTCATATTCCTTACGGTTCGCATTCCCTCTCTTTCTTGATTTTTTTGATCGGCTATATAAGGATCATCATCCTACCCATCCTCATCAACCAATCTAGTCTCCTCTCTTCCTCATCTCCCTCCGGTCATCTCTCTCTTCTGCATTCTTCTCTGAGACAGAAAACAAGATATTGCTTATTCATTTCCTCTCTATTTACTCTTCGCTCCACATACAAATATATATATATATACACACACACCACATACACGTCACTCATCCCTACCATACCAGCACATATGTAGGCACAAACAAAGGAAAAAACGAATGCCCTTGTTACTTTCTCTACACATGCATAACAAAAAAAAATAGTAAGAAGTAGATCCAGCATATCAATTCACACACAAAGGGAAAAGTAGAGATGGAGAGATAAGTCAATTTTCTTCCTATGTAATCCGCGGCGCATAGGTAGCAGAGCTCTGAATTTGTGAAAGACAACATCAATATATTTTGTGCTTGGTTGTTGTGAATCGTTGCTAAATATCAAGTAAGTTACTACGTTCACTAATTTTTATTATATTTATAATAATGAATTTTCACGTGGATGTGAATTTTGTGTTTGATCATTGTTTGAGATTGAAGTGTTAAGTGTTAGTGATAATTTCATTTTCTTATGTGAGTGACTTATTTTTAATGGATATCAGTGGTTATCTAAATATATATTTTTTTTTAAAAAAGAGATTGATGGAAAATTGTCATGAGTTTATTTATGAGATCAACTGATATTGTTGTGAAATCGTTAACGAAATAATTTTGTGAAAATTGAATTATTTATTCAATAAGGATGATATCATAATTTATTTATGGTGAAATATGTGGATTTTGATGAGATTATATGGTAAAAAATAATAACGAATAAAATAATTTTTAAGAGGAGAAAACCATGGTGCATGTGGGCCGCATTAGGACACATGGATAAGATGATATATGCGGGCCGCACTAGGACGCATAAGTTTGAGATACTGTGGGCCGCACTAGGACACAGTTAGCCCTAGATCTACTCCTTAGTCTTTTGAACTATTGGGGGGTGTGCACACTTAAGGATTTAGTGGCTTGGTTGGATTCCCGGCTGTGTGTTGGGGTCCGGGTTACAGCTGCATGTTGTACCCAAAGAGAAAGTAAGTTGTTTTGTCCTGCTGCGCGTTAGGACAAGGAAGATAATTAAAATAATCTGACTAATATATTTTTGGGTTACTAAAGAAGTCCAATGTGAAGTATTTTACAGTTATGATAATTTTGTTGTTGTGTGTTAATATTGTTGAAATGTGTTGTATGTTGTGTGGTTATATTGTTAAAATGATTTCTAAAGAGAAAATGATTTTTACGCGGTGAAGTGGTAGCTTACTCAGTTTTTCTGACTTTATCGTGGACCTTTCTATGTTTGTTTGGATTTCTGCCACAGGTACTGATGAAGTCCTTGGGGTTTGGGAAGGCGACTCCACATAGTCTGATTATTTATAGTTGGATTTTATTTTGGCTTGATAATTCTACATTTGTAAGAATTATTTTAATAGGCGTTGTATTACTTTATTAATAATAATAGGTTGTTAGTGAGTTAATTATTTAGGCCTTAGCACTCGTTTAGTTGCGAGTGTGGCAATAATGCCCTGGGTTTAGGTTTCGATTCCGCTGCTTACTAATATTAAACTTGAATTGCAAAAAAAAAAGACCAAATAAAAGGTTAGAAAATCCGGGGTGTTACAATGGTGGGGTATTCAAATTATATTTCCGCAGTCTACCTGTGCTCTTTTCCACCTATGGCACAGTTATTGCCATCCCAGAACAAAGCAGCTTTGGATGTCAACCCTCCTCCATTGTTTCTGGGAAATTTGGAGAACCAGAAATAAGCTAATCTTTGAGGACATCCCCACTTCGTGGTCTGCGTCGATTGACTCCGTCAAACGGCTCTCTCTTGAATGGAGCCGAGCTTCCCTGCGGCATCGTCACTGGAGTCTCCCTTTAGACTCGATGGATAATCTGTTCTCTCTTCTATCTGCTTAGCTATCACTGTGGCTTAGTATTTCGCCTTTTAATTTGAGTTATTTGTCTTCTTACCTTGTAAGCGAGAAAGGCATCAGCCTAAGTATCGCAACTTTAACTGGTTTATCCAGTCTTTTATCAAAAAGAATAACTCTCCACAATTCCTAATTCTCATCCTAATCACTCATACTCTTTGTGGCCACCTGTATAAACAATTTCATACCTGCAACATGAAACCAAGCAGTCCACCCCGGGAGGGGTGAGTCAGTTCCCTATAATGGAACTATAACGACTCTCATAAACAGAAGTTAAAACACGGCCCTTTAAAATAAAACAGTAACTTGGAATGAAACTCTTAAAAACAAAACAGAGTAACAAGGCACTTCCAAAACAATCAAGTTATAGAGAAAAGAGAACAAGACAAAGATAGAGATAAATAACATTAAAGTAAAGTTAGTCAATTAAAAAGCCACACCATGAGTTAGTGAACATCCATTGCTTATGTTATATTCAATTCCAGTCAGGAGTAGAAAGACTCAAATAGTCACAAGGACTAGGAATGAAAAGAGAGATCCAAGAACCAACAACTCAAGAGTGGAATAAAACCAATTGGGAGAGATGGCCCCCACCGCCAGTCAATTGTCCACATGGACGAGGAATATACAGTCCTCCGCTGTCGTACATATCCTTTTTGGACGAGGAATATACAGTCCCCTGCTGATACCGACCCGTTCTCAGTCATCGATGAAGACGCGCGCACGTCACAATAAAAAGACTCAGCTCATGGATGAAATGATATCCAGAGTCAAAAGAAGAATTTACCAAGATTTGACATTTTCCTATATTCCTAGCTATCCCACTAGATCATTAACTGCACAAGTGCAATACCAAAACACTCAGTCATACAGAGTGCAGAGGCGTAAACCCTTTGTAGTTAATATCTAGTGAAACAAATAGATATGAAGAAACAGTAACCATGTAAGTTATACATTCAAGGATCAGTTAGTTACAACAAGCTGAGTTAGTCACACAAGCAGTTTTCCTTTTGAAATTCATGTAGGCTCAGTTAGCGTTTTAAAAAACGTCTCCTTAAGTCTGTTAGCAGAAGTATCTGAGTACGAGAAATCATACCTGGTATGAGCAGAAACAGTAACCAAACTTGAATGTGCGAACTTCCACTTATAACCTATAATTAAGGTGTTTCAAGTACTGATTATCTAAGGAACTATAAAGCTAAACATCTTTTATTCTTATTGGTTTATAGTTTATGGTTTACAATTACTCTCTCATAAGGATCTGGGATAGATCTTGTTAATTAAATCTTTCATTAGACCCATTTCTTTTAACCTGGAATGATTTAGGGTTTTATCCTAAGAGTGGCCCAAACTCTCGTTGAATTGTTTAAGTGCGCTTTTGGAGTTCATGGACTTAGGCACAGTAGGATAGCCCAAGTCCGCGTTACGTTTTCACTATAATTGATTAAATTTTCTGAAAAGGATTTTGCAAGGTTTCGAATGTGCAACCTCGATCTAGTTCCGGGTTTGACTTGACCATTTACGGTATTGAATTTGTATGTCTTAAGTGTACATTTTAACTTATTTACTATTATTACTATGAACATAGGTTTAGCTTAACTAACTCTTAAGTACAGTGACTAATTTACTTTAATCCTGATTAAGGTTTAGGTATTATCTATATATATATATATATATCTTATATTTATTAGTCCACCTAGATGTCACATTAACATTAATATTTTAATATTACGTGAATTAGGTTACTCTAATATTTTCCTCTTATTGTATTTCCTATAAGGTATGTTATTTCTTTTATTTATTTTTAATGTATATATTAGGATTCATTCAAGACATTCTTTATGTAGTTTTACTGTATTTAATTATTCCTATTAACTTTTACACATATCTACATCCAACATATGATTTATAACATAAAGTATTTTCCTTTGTTTCAATTCAGAATATTAACTTCTATAGTATATAATTAACATAAAAGTAAGTTAATTTAATTCCTTGATTTAACCTAAGATAATATTTTATTTCTTTACTTCACTTAAAAGTTTATACCCAAAATTATTTATTAACATTCTGTATTAAATGTTAGTATAGCCTTCTTTATTATTTCCAACCTATAAAGTTTATAAATAACACTATACTTTAATTCCCATTACATTAAAACCATATACCATAAGGTAACTTATAAAAATTTCAGAAAAACAATTGTCAGACCTATTTCCTTTTGTCTTAAAATTATGAAATTTAATATATAGTAGTTGTGATATTTTAGACATATTAAATTTTTTATTTCATAAAAATCTCTTTGTTAATTATCTAAATAAATCCATAATACTCAGAACTTACAAAAATTATGACTTACGTTCAAAACCTCAAACCCATATTAATTATAGGAAAATAAACTAGAGTTTATAAGGAATCTATGGTTAAATATTCATGTCAAAATACATTAGGGAAGGTCATTAAATAAATCCATCAAGTTAGAGTATTATTCTGTAATTTATTCTGACTTAAAACATCATTAACTTCCACGTTTTAATCTTGGCCGTCCATCCTTATAACTTACGATCGGACGGCCATAATGCGCGAGTTCATCATAAAATCCCCAAAGCATTACAAACGGGATTCGATCAAATTCTCGCAATCTATAGAATGAAATTCAACGATTCATGTTTTGTTCAACTCGAAATTAAAAGACGAATCCAATGGTACCGATTTCGTTACCTATAATGCAGTGATCGACAATTTCGATACTGGGTTCATTCGACTAGGGTTTCTACCGGTTTTCAATTTGAATTTCGACAAATACTCTCTATAGTGTGTATTGTGCCAAATTAATAGTTGGGTAAGTTCGAGAATGCAAAAATGAATAACTTTATCGGTGTAATTTGGTCGGGATCGTACCGGAGATGCGCCGGAAAGAAAATCGAATTCAATTTACTGGAAAGCTTTCGACTTTACGAGTGGCTGAGGGTCGAACTTTGTGAATCTATAAAATACAGTGTAGATCGATTTAGGCTAATTTTTTGGGCTTAATCAATAGAGGACATATAGCTCTATAATGTGACAAAAGATCTCGAGTTTATACCTTGAGCTTTATGGAAAAGTTATGATTTTATGTGAAGTTCAGGTAGACAACTTCACAGATCAACTCGTGCCAACTGAGTGCAACTCGATCAACGAAATCTATCCCAATTTAAACTATACTTGTAACTCTAAGAACGAGTGGAAGAATCATTGAAAACAATGAACTAGAGAGAAAGTTACAGATCTCACAAGATCTGGGTTTACCTAGTCGATTTCTGGGAAATCTAGGCAAGAACACTGCCGTGATCGAGTTGGGGACTTTAGACGCCTCAATCTTCCACACGATTAAGAATCAGCCTTGGTTGTTAAAAGAAAAGTTGTAGAGGAGTTAAGATCTAGAAAATGAGCTATGGTTCGTAAATTTTCATTCACAAACGAAGAAGATAGGATAGGACGAAGTTTGCATTACCTTTCTGAGTTTTGGGTTTCCAGAACTCGGGGAGGCAACTTCAGATCAATTTTGTGATGAATGTAGTAAGAGTTAGGTCAAGTGTGAGTAATGGTTCGAAAGTAGAATTGTAGGGGAATAAAATGTAGAAGACAACACTCAAAAATTCGAAGTGGTGGCTGAGAAATCGGAGTCTAAAGATGGGGCAATGATCTGAAATTTTGCTGAGAAGACTTAGCCATTTTTTGTGGAAACTGGCAATGTGGCGTGGCATGGAAACCGAGGCGCGTGGCTGAGTCAGGAAACCCTTGCCATGTCAGCAACCTTCTAAATTTTGACTCTAAACTTCATTATATCATAAATTTGGCTAGGATGATCCATTTTTAACGTTCTTATTATCAATCTTCTTGGTTTCCATAACCTTTTTATTGGTATAGGTTTCATGGGCTGGTTTGACCATTCTCAAAAAGTCAACCCTATCAAGGCTTAAGGAGCTTAAGGTTCTTAATTTTTATATTTTATTGTTTTATGAATCAAATCAATGCTCCAAATATTTCTAAAATCTTTATAATATAATTGGAGTGTCTCAAAATTTTTCCAAGATTTATTGACTTATAAATCTTATTATTAAATTCATAATACTATACAATAATTTAGTGTTTAATAGTATTATTTGGGGTTTAATAAAATAAATCCCCTAAATTAATTTAGATTAATTTATGGGGTATTCCAGTCTACCCCCCTTAAAAGAAACTTCGTCTCGAAGTTTAAAATGAACTAATTGTTACTCACACCGCTTCGGGTGTGCTGGCAAGAATTCCAAGATGTCCATCCAATACTAGATCCAAACGCAATTCCATACCAATCCTTAATTTCCATCCATTTCCATTTCCAAAATTTCCACTCTGGATTACTAAAAATCCAACCAAACCAAGATATTTCATAGATAGAAATCAAGAGTCACATAGTGTGTAAATCAAGTACATACATACACCTCTCCATTACTCTACTAATAAAACAACAGGGCATAATCTGGATGAGGTGACGAAGAAAGAGTGTGCACTACCCCCCCCCCCCTTAAAAGAGCTAAGTTATGCCCTCGTACCGTTACTAACGAGAACCCATGGAAGGAATGAATACGGGGGGATATCATGTGAATAGGTGTGGGTACTTCACTCTCATGAAGTCCTCAGTTTCCCAAGTGGCTTCTTCGACCCCATGATGCTCCCAAAGAACTTTCACTAGCTTGACTGATCTGCCTTTCGTTTCTTGGACCTTCGTGTCCAAGATATGAATAGGAGTCTCCTTGTACCTCAGTGTAGGCTCAATCTCCAATCTCTCTGGCTGCAGCACGTGAGAAGGGTCAGGTATACTGAAATACCCCGAACTTAAATATGGGATTAAAATTAATCTAATACATATTTAAGGGCCTAATGGTACCTAATTAATACTGGTAAGGAAAAATAAATCCAAAAGAATAAATAAACGCTTAAAAAGCGGAAAACGCTAAATAAGCGTTAAATAATCATAGGAGGTACGAGACCTCGGTTAGAGTATTATATGGATTCCAAATGTTTAATAAGACCTAAATAATATACGGGAACAACTCCCGAAGAAAACGGATCCAAATAATGTATTAAAACGCTAATAGAGCTTTAACGTACATTTTTCGAGAAGACCCGAAAACGTGATTTTAAGTGGTCAAACGAACCCGTAAAATTATAAGTCATTAAATAAATATTATTAAGCACTTATGAAAGCTTAATAACCAATAAAAATAAAGAAACGAGAAAATTCCGGAAAACGGGCCGGTTAGTGAACAATACCTAAACCGGGTAAAATAACGAGCGTTCTCTGTAAAAGACGAAAAACGCTCCAACTAGTATAACTGTAGGGGGACCGATTTTTAATAGGTAAATAAACCCCTCACACACTCACATACTAGCTAACTAATTAAAGAAGCAAAAAGTAAAAGTGAGAAAAGTAAAAAGAGTACCTTACATACCCTCTCTCCTCTCATTTCTCTTCTCTCTCTCCCATTTCCCCCTTCCTCAAATTTCTCTCACCCTCTCCCCATGCTGGCGATTTTGAGAGCTCCAACAACAACAATGGCAACTCCACCTTCTTCTCCATGCTCTACCTCCATATGAGCTCCAATCACAAAATAATTACATATTGTAATCCCCCCATCATCCTCTACATTTCTCTCTTTTCAAAATTCGAAAAGGATTAATTTCATCTCCATGGGTTTTCCCCATTTGAAGAGAAAAGAACACCATTATGGAGCTTGGAGTCTCCTTTTCCAACAAGGTAAAAATCTACATGAAAAACTCATGTTTTCACCATCTCCTTTCATAACCGATTTTACCTCCTTGTAACACTCCATTTTCTCTCTCTCTTTTGAGCATAATATCAACCTAGCAATGGTGGTGGATTCACCTTCTTGAACCAAGGGCTAAAACCCCTTCTAAAACTCTCCAAAGGTAAACCCTAGAAATTTCATTTCAAACACTTCAATGAATTGGCCTTGATTTAAGGTTAGTATATTAATTGTAGTGTTTTGTGTTCATTGGGTGATGGGAATGGAGTTTGGCAACTCCATTCCCAATGTGGCCGATTTGTGCAAGGAAGAAAGGAAGAAGAGAATTGAAAAGGGAATGAAGGAAATAAGAGCTTAAGGTAAGAGCTCTTTCTTGAAGGCTAAATTTAATGCATTAGAGTAATGGGAATGGGTAAACCAATTTAAAGAACCAAAGAGTGTATTGGTAATGTAATTGTGGAATTTGGGTATTTGTGAACTAGTATGTGAATTGTAGGCCTTAGAGCCAAGTTTATTGTGTATGTGCATTAGTAATATGGATTGAGGAGGTAATGATGTATTGGTATTGTAATTAAGGAAGTAATGGTGTACTAAGATTTTGTATGTGTGCTGGTAGAACCCTTGTGGTTTGGCTAGATTAGGAATGAGTTTGATGAAAAAGTGCATATGTGGAGAAGTAAGAAATGTAGAGGAACTATGGCAAAATTTTGGTAGGAATATGGACATGTATGGATGACTTGGTGAATGGGAAAACCAAGGTGTGTATTGGAGTTAGTAGAGATGTTTAATGACTATGGAGTAGTAGTTGTGGTAAGAGAATGAAAGGATATAAAATCTGTAGCAAGGGGTATTGGATTGCCTTGGAGAAACTAGGAAGAACTAGAGTATAAGACTTGGTAAAGTAGATGTTGGACTTGGGTATAGAAGGTGCAATTGCTTGGAAATGAATTGGCATGGTGGGATGAGGTATTTGGGATGCTAATGGTGGCATTGGTTGAGAGGTAATGGATGGTAGAATGGAGTTTGAAAATTTGTAGTATGAGAGAATGAAAAACTGTTGTAAGTGTTAAAAGGAAGTGAGGAAATTGTATAAGTTATTTGATGGATTTAGTAATGGATTTGGTGGATGAATTAAGGTGATTTAGAATGTTTAAATAGTACTAAAACATGTTAAGATGTATGTAAGAAGATTGGGGAAAAATGGGTGAAATTGGAAAGAAAAACAAGGTTTGTAGCAGCTTTCTGCTACCGTCCGACCCAGAGTCTGGGTCGGACCGTGGGTCGGACGGCCTTGAGAAACGACAGTAAACCCTTCTGGAATGGTCCGACCCAGAGCCGTGGATCGGACGTGGGTCAGACAGGCAAAAAAATTTCGAGGTCCAACCCAGAGTCTGGGTCGGACAGTGGGTCAGACGGAGTCTGGACAACAGAACCGAACCTTACTGGAACGGTCCGACCCATAGGTTGGGTCGGACGGTGGGTCGGACAACCCCAACTTATAAAAATATATATATATATAATAATTATAATAATAATAATAATAATAATAATAAATAATAATAATAATAATAATATAATAGCGCATAGTAATCATATGTATGCATACATATATATGTACATGTATATGGGACTTTAGTAATACACCATTAATGTAACACTAATGGTAAAGAAATAAGTATGTAAATGGGAAACAAGTAAGAGAATTAGTTAAGAAGTGGGAAGTATAAGGACGTTGAGTTAAACCAAAGCAATGGGATAACGGGGTAAGCACAGGAGTAGTAGCTATGAATGTATTGTAATGCTTAGAATTGATTGAACCATTTGGCATGTAGTCATTGGTTCGAGACTAAGACTCGAGGAACAAATGAGGAACTATGGAGCAAGGGAACACCCGATAAAGTAAACCAGCAGTGAAAGGTATGATTTCTTCATGTCCTGTATCCTATCTGGTTACCCCGATTTGTGTGCTTATTTGATCACCTAAATAAGATAAATGCATGAATCGGACTATATTACACTTACCTGTGCTTGACTTATGTTGTTCTTGATATTTATTGTCTTGAACACTAGTTTGTATAATTCATGAAATGTATGAATGATGATGAATGGTATTCGAATCTTGTATTGTACTTAAGTATTGTATTGTTATTGTATAAATGAGTATTGAGCATTGTAATTGTGTATGTGGCTTGTATGAATGACTTCTGCTAATTCCTAACTACCTAACTCCTAACTTAAGTGAGTAAACTGGAATGAGTAGAAGTTCGATACAGCTTCGGCCACGCGTGAGGATGAGGAGACACAAGAGGTTGGATCCGATTCCTGACTCTTAAACTGGTCCGCGGCCCAAATCCCTTAAATGGGTAGCATCCCGGATTGGTGAGTCAAGTAAATCCCGGTAGTGGGACGGAGTAGTCCCCGGGCCGGAGGTCCCGATGACTTAACATGAGTAAGAGTAAGAGTAAGTAAGTATGGATCCGTAAGTATGTATGAGTATGAGTATGAGTATGAGTATGAGTATGAGTATGTGTGCGTATGTATGAAGTAACGAGTAAAGAGTAATCTCCACCCGATTAACCCGGGTGGACCAATGAAGCTAACAAGTATTGTATACTGTGTATGTAATGAGTATGTGTATTCGGAAGAAGGTAAGTATGTATTGGATGGTCATATTGTATTCCTTGTATGTAATGAAGTGAATGTATGTATGCTTGCGTAAGTATTATTGTACTGTGTATAAGAGCATGTGTGCATGTATGTTTGAATGAAAATGAACTGCATGTATTCGACCAAGTGGTCGGCGTACCCTCACTAGTACGCGGGGTATGCGGTTATCATGCGCAGCGAAAGCTGACCCCCTAGGGGGAACGTTTTTAGTGTGCAGGTACCCGAAGCGGATGTGGTCAAGGTGAAGAGACCGGCGGCACACCCTTGTACTTAGAAAGTAAGTAGTTGTGAGGAATGGGTAGATGTAGACTTTTAGTGAGTATGTATGAACTTGGAAGAGATATTATAATTGTATAAGGATCCTAGTAGACTCGGTCAAGTATATTGTTGTATGAATTATGGAGGAGTAAGTATGAATGGAGCATTGTTGTATTTGATTGATGAATGGAGTATGTATTATAGATGTGTAATACTCGGGATTCCGGTCCATCAGACGATGCTGTATGTAGAAGTAGTAGCCTTGTTAGTCACGTGGGTGACTAACGGCATTGTATCACCCACTGTATGTAAGTATGTACCCGCTGCGTGTATCTGATGTGTAAGGAGATTGGACGGTAAGCATTGTATTAATGGTAGGGGTGTTACATATACACTTCTTTAGCTGAGATACATGAAACACGTCTTGTACCTTCCCAACTCCGCTGGTAGATCTAGTCTGTATGCTGTTGGGCCCACTCGCTCCGTAATCCTGTACGGACCGACATACTTAGGGCTTAACTTCCCTCTCATCCCAAATCTGAAGATGCCTCTCATCAGAGACACTCGTAGGAAGACCATGCTGATCTGAAACTCGAGCTCTCTGGTACGCTGATCCCTGTAAGATTTCTGCCTAAAATGCGCTGCCCTTATGTGCTGCTGAATAACTCTAACGTCATCCTGCAGTGTTTGAATGTACTCTGGCCCAATCAAGACTGCCTCAGTAGGGTCACTCCATACAGGGTCTGGAATGGTGCCATGCCGATGGATGAGTGATAGAAGTTGTTGTAGGAGAACTCTACTAGGTGTAGACGCTCTACCCAACTCCCTTGATAGTCTAAGGCGACTGCTCTCAACATATCTTCCAGCGTCTGAATCGTCCTCTCGGTCTGTCCATTAGTCTGAGGGTGAAAGGATGTGCTAAGGCGTAGCTGAGTACCAAACGCCTCCTGCACCTGTCGCCAAAACTGCTGAGGAAACGTGAGTCACGATCGTCTTAGGTACGCCATGGTACCGGATGTGCTCTGTGGTGAACACCTCAGCTAGTTTGGGCACCTTCCATGTGTCCTTGATAGGTATGAACCTGGCTGTCTTGGTTAACCTATCGACTATCACCCATATAGCATTCAGTCCACCTCTAGCTGGAGGGAGACTGACCACAAAATCCATGCTGATGTCGTCAAACTTCCAGCACGGTACTGGTAATGACTGAATCTGGCCTCCTGGTCGACGATGCTCAAACTTCACCTTCCGACAGGTGAGGCATCGGGAGACGAAATTTGCAACATCTCCGCTCCACCAGAATAACTGCTTCAAATCCTTGTACATCTTGGTGGCGCCAGGTGTACTGACAATGTAGAGGAATGAGCTCAGAGAGGATCCTGGTCTGAAGTTCTGTCACATCCTGAGGAACGCAGAGTCTGCCTCTGACTCGAAGATGTCCCTCGTTGTCTAGCTCGTAGTCATACTTTAGACCATCCATCAAACCATCTTCTAACTTCTGCCTGACGCCCTGTAGATATACATCACTGTCCTGGGCTGCATATACCTCCTCAGCTATGGTGGTCATCTCTATCAAAGCAAGGAGTGAATATGCTCTTCTGCTCAGAGCATCTTCCACGACATTCCCTTTACCTTTAGTGTACTGAAGGTTGATGTCATAATCAGCTAATAGCTCTACCCATCGTCGATGTCTCAGGTTCAGCTCCTTCTGGGTCCAGATGTATTTCAGACTCTTGTGGTCTGTCATAATCCGGACTGTCGCTTCATACAGGTAGTGTCGCCAGATCTTAAAGCGAAGACTATGCGAGGAGCTCAAGGTCGTGTGTGGATAATTTTCTTCGTGCTTCTTCAGCTGTCGAGACGCGTACGCTACAACTCTGCCATTCTGCATCAATACCCCACCAATCCCTCTGTCTGAAGCATAACAATAAACTCGTATCCCTCGTTCCCTTCAGGGATTACTAATACTGGAGTTGTGGTCAAGGTGTCCTTCAGCGCCTGAAAGGAGACCTCATATGCCTCTGTCCATACAAACGGGCTATCCTTCTTCACTAGAGAGGTTAAGGGCTTGGCTAGTATGGAGAAATCCTTCACAAAGCGTCTATAGTAGCCAGCCAACCCAAGGAAGCTCTGAATCTCTGTCACTGTGCAGGGTCTGTGCCAGCTCTTCACCACCTCAATCTTAGCTGGGTCTACTAAAACTCCCTCAGCTGAGATCACATGACCAAGAAATGTCACCTTGTCCAGCCAGAATTCACACTTGCTGAACTTGGCATAAAGTTGCTTCTCTCTCAGAGTCTCCAAGACTGTCCTCAAATGCTGCTCATGTTCCTCTCTGCTCCTGGCGAAGATCAAAATGTCTTCTATGAATACAACCACTGACTTGTCTAACTGGGCTTGGACGACTCTCTACATCAGGTCCATGAATCTCGCGCTGGTGCATGGTCAGTCCAAATGGCATCACTGTGAACTCGTAGTGGCCATATCTGGTCCAGAATGTTGTCTTCTCTATTTCTGACTCAGCTACTGCTATTTGATGATATCCAGAACGCATATCAATCTTAGAAAACACTTTAGCTCCCATCAGCTGGTCAAATAGGTCATCGATCCTGGGCAGTGGGTACTTATTCTTGATCGTGACGTTGTTTAGCTCCCTGTAGTCGATACAGAGTCTCATGCTTCCGTCCTTCTTCTTGACGAACAGCACTGGAGCGCCCCAAGGTGAGACACTGGGTCTGATGAAACCCTTATCTAGTAGCTCCAGCAGTTGTTTCTTCAATTCAACCATCTCTACAGGGCCCATCCGGTAGGGAGCCTTGGCAATCGGTCCTATACCAGGGATGAGGTCGATGTTGAATTCAACCTCTCTCAGCGGTGGCAGTCCAGGTAGCTCCTCTGGAAAACGTCAGGATACTCTGACAAAATGGGAACATCGCTCCTGAACTTTGGATCCGTCCTCAGATCCTGGGCATAACAGTAGTAGGCGGTAGCGCCCTTGGACACCTCCTTTATCAGTGATAATGCCAATACGACCTTCACAGTCGGCTGCTTAGGCTGCATTCGGTATGATACTAGGATCCCTGTAGCTGACTTCAAGAGGAGATGATGCTCTGCACAGTGTAGTCTACCTCTGTATCGTTGTAGCGTGTCCATGCCCACAATTATGTCGAATCCCATGCCAGGGAAGACAATGGCAACAAGAAGGAAGTCTGCTCCCTTGATGTGTATGCTCAGATTCTTGCATTGCTTACTGCACTTGATCAACTCTCTGGGTGGCAACAAGACTGAGCAGTCATGGATGACCTCTGTAGAGGCATCTATCTTAGCATGAAATGCTTGGGATATAAATGAATGGGAGGCGCCAGAATCAAACAGAACGGTGGCCTCCACTCATTAATTAAGAACATGCCTGAAATTATAGAGTAGATTTTAAGATTTCTAGGCAACTTTCCAAGGTAGCTAATCAGGGTTCATTGATATATCTGTGATGACCATCCCATTGTTCTTTGCTTGAGCCTGGTTCAACACATTCAACCTGATCCCTGAGTTTCCAACCCTTCAACAAAGTAATTAAAATTCATAAGATTTCCATTCTTATTGAAAGCTTCATGAGCAACATAAAGATTACAATGCCGAAATTGTAAAATACATGGCTAGATCTGTCTAAAGGTTAGGTTTAAACGGCCAGGTTTCATGTGGGCTGGTTAATGATGGGTGTGGGGGCTGTGTTGGGCTTGATCCTCTTCACCCCATGGTAGATAAGTCTAGCCGCTCCTCCAAATATCAGCACATCACCCGACTTCAGGAGGATCTGGTAGCAAGGTCCATCCTCCTCTGGTCACCAAATAGGAACTCCGCGTCATCTCCAAGTGATATGGACACCACTGGAACTCCTCTGGTGATGGACTCTAGAGATTCTTCCTTGTCTTGATGCATCCCTAGCTTACCTTCTTTTCCATAGAAGTTGATGATGTACATGTCTGAGGTTATGTCTGGGACGGGCTCATCCTCCAATGCTTGTGCTGCCTTAACTGCAGCTCAATGGTGGTCTGCAACTCTTCCGGGATTGGTGGCACTCCACCTCTTCATAGCTCTTGGTGGTGTGGGTTTCATTTCTTACCTAGGCACATGATCTTCACCTTCATGGTTGACCGTTCTTGAAGGTAGGGGTGTAAAAATTTCTTCCTCCTTTCACACCTAATTCTCTGATCTTGAGGATCAATGCATACTGGACTGCTGGGGTCAAGAACTCTCGTAATAAAGACCATCCCGAGTCTCAATATCTCACACTTCTCTAGTGGGTGTGATTTGGCTTCGAAGGGAATGGTGGGTGTGGAAAATGGCAAAATAGGAAAGCAAATATCGAAAGCTGAATGAAAACAACAATTGATATTAATGAGTAAGTCAAGGTTCACAACTGGTTTTAGAATGAAAGATGTAAAAGAAAAGAGGGATTTATAGTTCATCCCTTTACAATACAGAGAAAAATTAATTAAAGAAATGAAGCGAAACGAAGATCTAAGCTTCTTCGATATGAAGGTATTCCTCACCAGGTGAACTCGGGTCATCGCTCGCTGCTTCGACACGGTCCACTAGGTTAAGAGTCAGTGCTTTTCCTTGCCTCTGAGGGTAGTTCTGCCCAGGCCTCTATGGATAGTTCTGGGCAGGGCGGTTGGTAGATGGTCCAGCACCGTTTGTGCCACCTCTACTCCTCCTCCAGTAGTATTAGTAGCTGGGGCTCTGGCAGTGGTCCCGGTGGCTGGCTGGTAGTTCCTAGAATCCGGGTTCCTGAAACATTCAAATCCCCTGTGCCCCTTCCTACCGTAGTAGTTGCAATCCACCAGGTTTCCTTTACAATCCTTGCCCGGGTGGTCCTTCTTGCACCACTTGTAGAAGTACCTTCTGACAGGTTTATCTCTTGTTTCAGTTCAAGGTTAGTAACATGATAGCAAAATGTAACCACAATATAGATTCTAACTTGTCTCACCCTAGGTGGCTGGGAGCGGATTGGCTCAACATCAGTATATGAGGGGATCATGGCCTTTTCATTCCTCCCCTTAAAGAACTTTCCCTTTCTCTCATAGTTCTGGGAAGAGTTTTCTCCATTCCCTCTTCCACCATCTCTCTTCCTCTTGCCTAGCACAGAGTCATGATAGGCAATAGTGGTTTCACAGTCATTTGCATACAATATGCGTTAGTGGGGAAATCTTAGCGTACCAGAAATTCCAAAGTCATATTCCATACCTGTAAAGTCATTCCTCTGGTGGAACCGATCATAGTCATGATCCTGAATTTCAAGCCGGCATGGAATTTGTCCACCAGGTATCTCGGAGCGTAAGCTCCCTCTCCAGTGACAGCAAGCAACTCCACGAACTTGTTATAGTACTCAGCAACAGAGGAAGTCCCTTGCTTCAGCTGCTCAAATTCACTTCTCCTCTTCTGTAGATAGGATGGATAGAACTTAGCTCTCAGGGCCACAAGGAATGCCTGGAAGTCAAAATTCGCCTGGGAAGTCAGCTCGGCTCTGATGGTCTGCCACCATCGATGAGCGGTCCTTGGAGAAAGTAGGTCGCTATGTCCACTTGGCGATCTGGTGGAACGTGTAGAGAGGTGAAAGCTTTCTGCATCTCGTCGATGTTTCTCTAAGGCCTTCAGTTCTGGCTGGCCTTCGTAGACTGGGGGACGAAGATCGTTGACCGCCTTCAGCCAGTTGAACTCCGGGGACCGTTAGGTGGTGGTGGTGGTGGTGGTTGTGGGATTTTAGCCTGCTGCTGAGCTAATGCAGCCGTCACAGTCTGAGCGATGACCTCTGGAGTAACAGCGTCAGGTCTGTAGCCTCCTGAGGGACCCACTCCTCTTCCTTCTCTTCGAGCCATTAACTGGTAATGATGGTTTTTGTTACTCAGAAGTTGTGTGTTAAGTCTAGATATCTACGTAGTAAAGTGTGAAGTGTTTATTAACGTCCTAGGGATGGTGCGTTGATAGAGCGTTCATGAATAAGTGTAGTAATGTAAAGTAAGTAAAAGTGAAGTATGGGGTAAGGGCAACGTGCCTTTCTGGAATCCTCACTTCCCAATTCTACCCCAATTCCCCAGTTTTAAGTGCACTATATTCTAAGTATTTCACTCGGCTTGTTTTCTCGGGTTCAGAACGTAACTACACTCTGATACCAATTTCTGTAACACCCATATTTAACATAAATGCAGCGAAAAAAAAATACTACTGGCGTTACTGATCATCAGGTTCCAAACACCCGACACCAAAACCTCACCAATTACAACTTATAAAATACAAACGTTACGGTCGGAACTCGAGAAAATACACAACAAACGTAACTGAGAGTAAAATAGAATAACTCTCCACAATTCCTAATCCCATCCCAATTACTCATACTCTTCGTGGTCACCTGTATAAACAATTTCGTACCTGCAAGATGAAACCAAGCAGCCCACCCCGGGAGGGGTGAGTCAGTTCCTTGGAATGGAACTGGTACGACTCTCATAAACAGAAGTTAAAACACGACCCTTTAAAATAAAACAGTAACTTGGAATGAAACTCTTAAAAAAAAACAGAGTAACAAGGCACTCCAAAACAATCAAGTTATAGAGAATAGAGAACAAGGCAAAGATAGAGATAAATAATATTAAAGTAAAGTTAGTCAATTAAAAAGTCACACCATGAGTTAGTGAACATCCATTGCTTATGTTAGATTCAATTCCAGTCAGGAGTAGAAAGACTCAAGTAGTCACAAGGACTAAGAATGAAATGAGAGATCCAAGAACCAACAACTCAAAAGTGGAATAAAACCAACTGGGAGAGATGACCCCCACCGTCAGTCAATATTCCACATGGACGAGGAATATACAGTCCTCCGCTGTCATACACATCCTTTTTGGACGAGGAATATATAGTCCCACGTTGTTACCGTTCTCAGTCAACCGGTGAAGACACGCGCACGTCACAATAAAAAGACTCAGCTCGTGGATGAAATGATATCCAGAGTCAAAGGAAGAATTTTCCAAGATTGAACATTTTCCCATATTCCTAGTTATCCCATTAGATCATTAACTGCACAAGTGCAATACCAAAACACTCAGTCACACACAGTGCATAGGCGTAAACCCTTTGCAGTATATCTATGAAACAACTAGATAGGAGAGAAACAGTAACCATGTAGTTATACATTCAAGGCTCAGTCAGTCACAACAAGCTGAGTTAGTCACACAAGCAGTTTTCCTTTTGAAATTCATTTAGGCTCAGTTAGCGTTTCCAAAAACGTCTCCTTAAGTCTATTAGCAGAAGTTTCTGAGTACGAGAAATTGTACCTGGTATGAGCAGAAACAGTAACCAAACTTGAAGTGTGAACTTCCACTTATAACCTATAATTAAGGTGTTTCAAGTACTGATTAGCTAAGGAACTTATAAAGCTAAACATCTTTTATTCTTCTAGTTTATAGTTTCTGGTTTACAATTACTCTCTCGTAAGGATCTGGGCTAGATCTTGTTAATTAAATCTTTCATTAGACCCATTTCATTTAATCTGGAATGATTTAGGGTTTTATCCTGAGAGTGGCCCAAACTCTCGGTGAATTGTTTAAGTGGGCTTTTGGAGTTCATGGACTTAGGCCCAGTAGGATAGACCAAGTCCGCGTTAAGTTTTCGTTAATGGATTAAATTTTCTAAAAAGGATTTTGTGAGGTTTGAACATGCAACCTCAATTAGTTCCGGGTTGACTTGACCATTACGCTATTGAATTTGTATGTCTTAAGTGTACATTTTAACTTATTTCAATTACTTACTCTTAAGTTACAGTTGACTAAATTTACTTTAATACCTGATTAGGTTTAGGATATATATATATATATATATCTCCTAATAGTCCACTAGATGTCACATTAACATTTAATATTTTAATTGTTACGTATGAATTAGGTTTACTCTAATTTTTCCTCAAATTATATTTCCTATAAGGTATGTTATTTCTTTTATTTATTTTTAATGTATATATATCAGGATTCATTCATGACATTCTTTATGTAGTTTTATTATATTTAATTTTTATTAACCTTTTACACATATCTACATCCAATATATGATTTATAAATAAAGTATTTTCCTTTGTTTCAATCAGTATATTAACTTCTATAGTATATAGTTAACATAAAAGTAGGTTAATTTAATTCCTTGATTAACCTAAGATAATATTTTATTTCTTTATTTCACTTAAAAGTTTATACCTAAAATATTTATTAACATTCTGAATTAAATGTTAGTTTAGCCTTCTTATATCTTTTCCAACCTATAAAGTTTATGAATCCACTATACTTTAATTTTCATTACATTAAAACCATATACCATAAGGTAATTATAAAATTTCGAAAAACAATTTTTAGACCTATTTCCTTTTGTCTAAAAATTCACAAAATTAATATATAGTAATTGTGATATTTAGATTATTATAAAATTTTTATTTCATAAAATATCTCTTGTTAATTATCTAAAAAAAATCCATAATACTTAGAGCTTATAAAAATTATAACTTACGTTCAAAACCTCAAAACCCATATAAATTTACATTAAAATAAACTAAAGTTTATAAGGAATCTATGGTTAAAATTTCGTGTCAAAATACATTAGGGAAGGTCATTAAATAAATTCAACAAGTTAGAGTATTATTATGTAATTTATTCTGACTTAAAAACATCATTAACTTCCACGTTTTATCTCGGCCGTCCGATCGTACCGTCCATCCTTATAACTTACGATCGGATGGCCCATAATGCGCGAGTTCATCAGAAAATCCCTAAAGCAGTACGAACGGGATTCGATCAAATTCTCGCACTCTACAGAATGAAAATTCACGATTATTGTTTTATTCGACTCGAAATTAAAAGGCGAATCCAATGGTACCAATTTCATTACCTATAATGCAGTGCTCTACAATTTCGATACGGGTTCATTCGACTAGGGTTTTTACCGGTTTTCAATTCGAATTTCGACAAATACTCTCTATATAGTGCGTATTGTGTCAAATTAATAGTTGGGTAAGTTCGTGAATGCAAAAACGAATAACATTATCGGTGTAATTTGGTCGGGATCGTACGGAGATGCGCCAGCAAGGAAAATTGAATTCGATTTACTGGAAAGCTTTCGACTTTACGAGTGGCTGAGGGTCGAACTTGCGAATCTATAAAATACAGTGTAGATCGAGTTAGGGTAATTTTTTGGGCTTAATCAATAGAGGACATATAGCTCTATAATCTGACAAAAGATCTCGATCTAATACGTAATACACATGAAGAAATCTGAGTCAAAGATTCGAGTTTATACTTGAGCTTCTCTAGGAAAGTTATGATTTTATGGGAAGTTCAGGTTGGCCACTTCATGGATCAACTCGTGCCAACTGGGAGCAACTCGATCAATGAAATCTATCACAATTTGAACTAGAGTTGTAAATCTAAAAACGAGTGGAAGATCATTGAAAACAAAGAACTAGAGAGAAAGTTACAGATCTCAAAGATCTGGGTTACCTAGTCGATTTCTGGGGAAATGGGCAAGAACAATGCCGTGATCGAGTTGGGGACTTTAGACGCCTCGATCTTCACACGATTGAGAAATCAACCTTGGTTGTTAAAGAAAAGTTGTAGAGGAGTTAAAGATCTAGAAAATGAGTATGGTTTGTGAATTTTCATTCCAAACGAAGAAGATAAGATAGGACGAAGTTTGCATACCTTTCTGAGTTTCTGGGTGTCCAGAACTCGGGGAGGCAACTTCAGTCAATTTTGTGATGAATGTAGTAAGAGTTAGGTCAAGTGTGAGTATGGTTCAAAGGACATTGTTAGCTCCAAGCCTAATAAATTCTGTGGGATAAATGTGAGTGCTCGGCTCTCTCGTAAGCGATTTATTTTCTCGCCTCCTCTCTCATAAGGCGGTCTGAGTGTTGTTGAAAAGTGAAAAGCGAAAAGCGAAAAGTTCCACGAGCTTGAAGTGCACATCGAGAGGGGTTCAAGGTCCGCGCGTGTTGGTGAACGGCTAAGCAGTCGTTGGTGTTCAAGTTTGGTGCCTGAACATATTATTCGAATGATTCGGCAAGTTCACGGTCAGTGAGCACAACAAGGAATCGATGTCGACAACTCGATCTGTGTGGGGTGGAAATCTCTCTTAGCTTAGGGCTACAGTAAATTATCGTTCTCTCTGAGACGATTTTGGAGGTGATTCCCTAGTCCCTCTTCTTCATATCCTTCCAGGTGTGATTTTATCAGTTGTTTGCAGATCCTAGTATTTGGAGTTTCTCTGTCTGTTTGGCTTCTTTGATCTGGTTATCGTTCAGAGTGCTGTTTATCGGTGCTGGTCTTATTCTTCTGGTTTTACAAGTATAAGAAATTGAAAGTACTGTTAATTCGAAATAGGAGCAACGGTATTCTAGCTCGAGTGCAGTAGTCAGTGTCGGCCATAGGTTCTTGGCTCTTTCTTTGATCTTTTGGGGCTGATTTTTAAGTGGTGTTGTGGTTTGTGTCTCTATCAGTGCTAACTGGTGTTTTAATAGAGAGAAGGTATGCAAAATTTCAGTATGGGAACCAAGTCAATCGAGAATGATGGTGAGAAGAAAATGGGAGCTGTAAATATGAAGATTCAGATGACTATAGCCCAAAGGTCTTATTGCTGGGTGTGTGTTTACTCCTAGCAGTGCTGCAAGATTTGCATCAGATGTTTCGGCTCAATCTGGATGCTGATGTTATGTTGAGTGTCCAGTGCTTGTGGAGGTTTGCTGCAAGTACGTGTGTGATGGTAAATCTGTGTGTTTCGTATGAGTAAGAGGGGTAGGAATTCTACCGCTGCTTTTATCGGTTTGAGGAAGAAATTGTTCAGCTGGCTATTTGTTCTGAAGCATGGGTGGACCCAATGTAGAGTGTAGTGTGTCAACTGACACACATGCAATTCATAATAAAACTAAAATTTATTTAATACTATAACTAATCATGTTTAGTTAGGTGGTTGACACTCATGTGTGGATAAATATGAGTTGAGTTCAATTATGGTTAATGCAATTTGTTTCTTTCATTACAAAATATCATCTAATATATGTAAAATAAATTAAGTTCAAGGCTAAAGAATGACTAATATAGTTGTATTTCACTTTGTAAATCATCTTCATCGGTGTATTTTACAATTGCTTTAAATTTTTACTTTTGTTACAGTCCTTATATTTTAATTGTATCTTTCTTTCCTCACCTAATATTATTTATTTTCTCTAATCTGATTTATTATGCACTCCCACCTTTCTACCTTTTTTATCTCTAAGAACAAAAAGGCCCTAAAGTAATTACTTAAATTATTGGTTAGCATTTGCTACTTGTCAACCTAAATTTATTCTTATAATTTGTTCATGAATGATGCTTTACCAACTTTGATTAAGAATAATATGTTTTTTTACTTTTTTAAGAATATTATTAAAATTGATTTACTGTAGCCTTATACTACTAGTATCTATTGTAAATATGATCACAACTTCAAGATATCATTATTTAAAAGCTTATTGTTAACTTCAAAAATCTGAATTTATAAGTTTGACACACCTAATTTAAAATTCTGGGTCCGCCACTCTGAAGATTCTTCTGTTGGTGTATATGTATATACTCTATACTGGATATGGGTCTCCTAAACATCAAGGGGATAATGGATGTGTCCGCAAGAGGAAAAGACTCTTTGTTGGCTTATTGGTATGCAGGTCTATGCGCGGAAGTATCGAAGTCGGAAAGTCAAAAGTTTCATCTCAAACCACATTCAAGTGTATATGGTTAGGCTTATAGCAAATTACAATGCTCTGGAGCTTGTTATATGACGGGTAGCCTTAGCTATTGCTATAGTTTGACGGTTGGGTTAAGCAAGGAGACTATGGATCGGGTATTGAGCACGTCGACTTTCCCAAGCAGCAAGATGGCAACAAGTGTTATGAACTTAGTTGTAGCAGCAACTTTGTTAGTTTATGTAAAGTCTATGTGTTTTTGTTTAGCTGGACTAAGGATTGTAATGATAGGGGATGTTTAGACCTTGTTATTTTGTTTAGTTGGTAGTGAGGGTTGGTTCTCATTACACAAACCTGTATCAGGAATTGAGCTCTTTGCAGAGCCCCATATCCTGACTTTTGCCCCTTATATGAAAAAGGTCCAATGTGTTATAAAAAAAAAGTAATGGTTCGAAAGTAGAATTGTAGAAGAATAAAATGTAGTAGACGACACAAAAATATGAAGTGGTGGCTGAGAAATCGGAGTCTAAAGATGGGGCAACGATCTGAAATTCTGCTGAGAAGACTTAGACATTTTTTGTGGAAACTGGCAATGTGGTGTGACATGGAAACCGAGGCGCGTGGCTGAGTCAGGAAATCCTAGCCACGTCAGCAAACCTTCTAAATTTTGGCTCTAAACTTCATATATCATAACTTTGGCTAGGAAGATCCCGTTTAACGTTCTTATTATCAATCTTCTTGTTTTCCATAACCTTTTTATTGGTATAGGTTTCATGGGCTGGTTGACCATTGTCAAAAAAGTCAACCCAGTAAGGCTTAAGGAGCTTTAAGGTTTCTTTAATTTTATATTGACTTTTATGATTCAAATCAATGCTCCAAATATTTCTAAAATCTTTATAATATAATTGGAGTGTCTCAAAATTTTTCCAAGATTTATTGACTTATAAATCTTATTATCAAATTAATAAACTATATAATAATTTAGTGTTTAATAGTATTATTTGAGGTTTAATAAAAAGAAACCCTTAATTACTTTGTATTAATTTATGGGGTATTTCAAAACCACATAACCTAAAGTGTGTTTGGGGTATGAAGTGGTGAGGTATGTGTTGTTTACTGTTGGCTAAGTGAGTCACTTAGCTTAAAAACCAGTCTTGGTTACATATGTAATGCTACTATTGTAGCCCCTCATAAAAAAACATAAACTAATGATACCACTTATAAAAGCAAAGCGCCCTGCGGTACGGGCACAGAGGAAAAAAAGTGTGGAGGAGAAGCAGCCGAGCTCATTCCCTTCGTTTCCACCGCAAAAACAAAATGACATATGCATATAGACACCATATGAAAGAAAGACGAGTGAAAAACGAGGATTTTGCCTGAAAAGCTCTGAACACCTTAGAATCACATTGTAAAATACTATAATTAACTATAACAGAGGAATGACCAAGCCATGCGTAATCTATCGCTGGTGAAACACAAAATATATTTTCGGTGTAACAGCGCATCAACGACCACCAAAGCCTCCAAGCTCACCAAGCCAACCCTCCATCGAAGGTGTTCTGAATTTCTCAAAGGTCACCGACCCATAGTAGTCCCTCTTTGTGATACCACCGCCACCGGCAACATCGAGAACAAGGGGTTTCCTCATCATTTTTTCCCCAAAATCACCGGCCTATGCCACCAGTGATTGATAACGTCTCTCCCCTAGCCTCATCAATCGACTTCGATCCCTTACATTTGACAATCGTCAACGGCATATGCAGATGGTTTTGTAACAGTCCCTCTTCTTCCATGTTGTGAAACGCCCAAAAACATCCCCTGTGCGGTTGCACAACCAAAAATTGGATCTAAAGTTGAAGAGTCAACAAGCTTAATGATCGCAAAGGAAATTAAGCGTACGCAGGTGAGGGAAATCAACTATTTGAAGATGCCAAAGCCGTATTTCAACCAACAGATAAAGGATTGAGCTTGCGTATGAAATCGCAGGTGGCTAGGGCCAAGATTTTTGAGAGAAATAGAGTGCAAGAACTATCCTGATGCAGATCAGACAAACCGACATAGATAATTAAAAGTTGAGCGAAGGGGATACATAGTAGGAGGTGGTTTGGTGCAGGTGACAGAGTAGAGATTTTTGACATGCAAAAGATGATAACTATAGGGATTATGACTGAAAAGATACTAAAATACCAAAAAGTTAGAAAGATAAAACTAAAGGAACATGATGGAGAAAGAAGAGAAGCTATGAAAGTAAGGAGACTAATCTATCGGAAAAGGGACACATGATATGCTCCTTGAAACTGGAAAAGTAGGGAGAACAAATAAACTAAGACATAAGGCTTAAGGAAGGAGGCCAAGGCCATAGGAAAAGGGGTGGAAAAGGAAGGCAAGAGAATAGGGGTAGGCTCCCGCGGAAGGGAGAAGCTCGATTAAGATTACAAGTCGCTATTGATTTGGCATGAAAACATTCGTTATTAGTACCTTAAATTTCAGTATTAACCTACAATATACTATCAGCGATATCACTGACGCAATTGGGGAGTAAAATTAAGATCACCTAATTAGTATGAGTTAAACCATTTAAATAAGCATCAGATTATAGCGGACACATAATATAATCCAGGGGATGCAAGAAACATACGGATATGAAATGAAAAAAAAAAAGGAATTTAACATGGTAAAGTAACTATTTGATACAAGCAACCAAATAAAATAACTAATGATTAAAAAAATAACTAGCTAAATATTATGGATCTTTTAATGTCACTTATGCTGTCAGCTGTCCCATTACTGTGGTAAAGTTCCCAATATAAAGTAGAGGAAAAAATATGAGATTGTGCCACAAAAGTGGAAGTGAACGTAGTCCCAAACTTTGTGAAGAAAGCACCAAACATGTACAGGTAATAAAGTCAGAGATACATACGATAAATATAATTATGGGCATGATAAGTGATAAGTGAGAAATACATAGACATTTAAGGTTTAATTTACCTTGTACTTACTTTCTTTCAGGATAATATTTACTCACTTATCGTATGTTTTTCCTTAGTTTATGTTTTATTGGTTATCTCACAAATATTGGTTTAAACATGAGGAAAACAAGCTAGGAGCAAAAGTACACGAAGAGACGAACGTGTAGGCGCAAACGGGGATCAAATCGGAGCTAAATACGAACATTTAGAGGCATTGACCTTTGGTCCGGACCAGCGCGCCATAGAAGAAAATCGACATGGTCCGGACCAGTATGGTCCGGATCCAGGCAAAAAATGCCAGCGTACAGGTGCATCGACATGGGTGTGAAAAGATAAATAATATTTTATCTTTTCACACGACACCCCCTTCATTTCTACCCCCATTTTCACTATAAATAAACCTATAACCCCCCATTAAATCATATCTCATTCCACCCCCAAACTAATGCCATTTTTCCTCCATAAAATCTCCATTTTCTCTCCAAAAATCATACATCTCATCTACATAATCTCCACATAAATCCTCACTTCATCTCATCCCATAAAAACATTCCAAGAGTTCTTCTTTTCTTAAATCTACTCAGTTTTAATGTCTGTCATACTTACGATGTTTGTTTTTATAATTATGTGTGAGTAATAACTTTAGCCTCCCGGGTTGGGAAGTAAGCCTATTTTATACAATCGTGTTACGTATATTTTCTACTACAATCTGTTCAAGCAATATTTTGATTCTCGTTCTTAATGCGCTTTAATATTCAGGCCAGTTATTAAAGTGATATTTGTAGTTCTCTTGTTAAAATGCGGTGCTGAGACAAGGTTCTAGACAGAAGAAGTCAAAACGGGTTAATGACTAGAAGCGAGTTTCGCCTATAGGTTAATCTGTCTCCAACAGGAATTGTTAATAAAGCGATTAATTTATAATAACTTGGGCAAGGATTGCAGCTGTTATTAAATTAATCAGGGTTTCTTGTACAAGGACCGGTCAACGAACTAATTAAAATTCCTGAGTTTATTGCTAAAATGGTAGAAGTTTATAGTAATATAATTGGATAAAATAGGTGAGCAGAACATCCCAGGGTGCTTCTTAAAAACAAAAGAGTTTTATAAACCGCTATTATTATTCTGTTCTGATTAATTGTTCTTTTTATTATTTTGTTTGCATTAAGTGTTAACCACAATCTCCCTAAAAAAGTGATAAGTTTCTATTCACAGTCTAATTAGAATTCTCAATTATTTACACTATCAGTTAAACCACAGCAAGGTCCCCAAGAGTTCGACACCCCACAATTCCACTATTCCGCAAAACGATAGGTACACTGCCGAGGTTGTAGAAGTAGTCACATATTTCTCCAACAAGTTTTTGGCGCCGTTGCCGGGGACCTCCGGCACGGTTAATTGATAGTTTTTAATTCATTGAGTTTTCTGTTTAGCTTTTGCTACTCTTTGTTTTCTGTTTCTATTTTTGTTATTTAATCTTTCTAACATTTAAATATCGTACTTAATTACAGTCATTTAAATTTCTTGTCATTTATTTACCAGCTATCTAACTTCTAACTTTTAAATTTCTGTAATCTAACATTTAATTTTCATCTAACTACTAACATTTAATTTCTGTCATTTAATTTCAGTAAACTAACTTTTTAAATTTCAGTACACTAATTCCTAACATTTAAATTTCAGCAATCTAACTACTAACATTTAAATTTCCTGTAAACTAATTTCTAACATTTAATTTTCAGTCAGTTAAATTCCGTCATTTAAATTCAGTCCTTCATTTAAATTCCCTTGTCATTTAATTTTCAGTTAATTAAATTCCAGCAATTAATTCTATCTTTATTTATTTTTAGTTTTTTTTAGTTAAACTGCATTTATTTTTGTTCCTTTTTGTTCATTTAGTTTCGCTTTATTTACTCTAAAAAAATATATATAGTTCTTTGTTTTGTTAATTGCTTCTTTCTATTTATTATTTAATTTTCTGTAGTTTATCTTTACTTGTCAATTATCGCTGTTGTTTTCTGTAGCTGTTTTCCATTTTTTAAACTGCAAGTTACTTCTATATATGCGTCGAACTCGATCTGCAGGTAGTCCTCAAACGATCTTGAACCTGAGATTGAAAGATTTCTCCACAGAGAAAGACGACAACAACGTATTGAGATGACAACTCGTCAAACTCTCTGCGAGTACCAGCAACCATCAGTTGAAGGGAGGCCTTCTGCTATTGTCCTTCCTCAAGTTTCACAGGCTGAACTGGATGCCTGGCAATTCAAAACAAGTTTATCACCACACTTTACCACCAGGGCCAATACAGCGGGCTAGATTCAGATGATGCTCCACACCATATATCTGCATTTCTTGATTTCTGTAACACTTTTAATAAAGCAGGAAATCTAAACGAGCGTATCCGTCTGCAATTGTTCCCCTATTCTTTAAAAGATGGCGCCTCCAGGTGGCTGAGAAGTTTACAACCCAGCAGCATCCACAGTTGGGCCGAATTAGCAAACAAATTTCTAGCGAAATACTATCCCCGTCCAAAACAAGAGAGAAAATTGCTGAGATCACTAACTTCTATCAAGAACCAGGCGAGTCTCTTTATGATTCGTGGGATAGATTCAAAGAATTACAGATATTATGCCCACATCACGGTATGAGTAGCCAGGAACTTGTGTTATCATTCTTTAGAGGTTTAAATGATTCTAACAAATTGTTGCTAAGTTCCTCGTCTGGAGGAAATTTTATGAAAATGACCGGAGAAGAAGCAGTTGAACTACTGGACCAGATGACCGCCAGTACCAGACAATGGTGTAAAAACAAGGGAAGAGGTGAAGCCAAGAAAGAAACCGGTATCTACAGTATTCCCCCGCAGGATCATGTATCTGCTCAACTAGCTGCACTCACAAAAGTTGTGGAGAAACTAACTCTTAGTCAACCACAACAAAAAGTGTGAAGGCAGTGGCCACTTCCCCGTATCTGACTCCCTGTTGCGAAAACTGTGGAGGAGCTCATGAAACCTCAGACTGCGATGGTTCAGGTTGCAACAGGACCCTTGAAGAGGTAAATTTGATCAACAACAGACCAACGAATCCTTATCCGAACTCTACAAAACCAAAACAATTGGAGGAGCAATCAACAACCATGGAGGAATTATGATCCACAGTCGAGCAACCAAGGATTCAACCAAAACCGACAACCGCAGTATAACCGACAACATGAGCAGCCAACCAACTCACAGGGAGATATGGGCGAACTGAAAGGCATGATGAATCAGCTTCTAAAACAAGGTCAGGCGATAAACTCAAATTTTCTGAGATAGAAGCCAAAGTTGTTGATCAGGCTACTATAACCACAAATTTAGAGAGACAGATAGGTCAGATTTCCCAACAGTTGGCTCAAAGACCAACAGGGTCACTCCCGAGCCAGACTGATCCAAATCCCAGGGAGCATGCAAAATCAATAACCCTGAGAAGCGGAAAAGAGCTGATATCTAATGCCCTGAAGATGAGAAGAAATCTATGAACAAAAATCTGACAAAGAAGACGTAACAATTCCCAAGGAGAAGGAGTCTCCTGCATCCCTTACTATTAAAAAACGTCACAGGTTTCATATGATATTCCAATCCCATTTCTGATAGATTAAAGAAAAAGAATTTGGATGACCAATTTGGAAAATTTCTTAACATTTTTAAGAAATTAACTATTAATATTCCTTTTCTGATGCCTTAACGCAAATGCCTATTTATGCAAAATTTATGAAAGATATCTTGTCTAACAGGCGATCTTTACAGGAAAATGACACGGTAAAATTGACCGAAAGAGTGTCTGCAGTACTCTTAAAGAAGCTACCACCGAAGTTGGGAGATCCAGGTCTCCCTATCATTCCTTGCGCAATTGAAGACATAATTGTGGTAACGGGTTATGCGATTTAGGAGCAAGTATTAACTTAATGCCTTTATCTATCTTTAAGAAATTAGGTATAGGTCAATGCTCTCCTACTCCTGTGCAGCTACAACTAGCTGATCGTTCCATAATCCACCCTAAAGGAAAAGTTGAAGATTTAGTGGTTTCTGTTGGCAAATTTATTTTCCCTGCTGATTTCATTGTTATTGACATTGAGGAAGATAAAGATGTTCCACTAATCCTAGGTAGACCTTTTATGAGAACTGCAAGAACTTTAATTGATGTTGAAGGAGGTAAAATAATTTTAGAGACTTCATGATGAACAGGTAGTTTTTGACATGACCCGGAACATGAAGCGTCCTTCTGATACACAAATCTGTTTTTCGATTGACACTGTTGACTCTTTAGTACAGGAGACGTTCTTCAGCAAAGATGAAGAAACGATTTTGGAAAGATGTCTTATGGCATCTTGCGAAGCTGATGACGAAAATCCTGCTATTGCTCTCATGGCTGAAGAGTTAAACAAGCATAAGCCATATTTTCGTTCCTACCAACAAAGATTCGAGCCAGTAGAAAGAAACGCAGACAGACCAAAGCCATCCATCGAAAAAGCACCTACAGTCGAAATGAACCTCTTCCCCTCTCATTTAAATTACGCTTTTCTAAAAAAACCATCTGATTTACCAGTTATTATCTCATCTAAATTATCAGATGTGCAGGAGAAGCAACTTTTAGGGGTGCTACGCAAACATACGACCGCTATCGGTTGGTCGATAGCGGATATCAAAGGAATAAGCCCATCTTTGTGCTCTCATCGAATTTATATGGAAGATGATTTCAGGGCATTGGCACAACCACAGAGGCCTCTCAACCCGTTCTAAAAGAGGTGGTCAAGAAAGAGATAATAAAACTACTTGACGCTGGCATTATCTATCCAATTTCAGACAGCAAGTGGGTAAGCCCAGTGCAGGTGGTACCAAAAAAGGGCGGAATAACTGTAGTTCCTAACGAGAAAGGTGAGTTGATTCCTCAACGCACTACTACCGGTTGGAGAGTTTGTATAGACTACAGGAAATTGAATACTGCCACACGTAAGGATCATTTTCCCTTGCCTTTATTGACCAAATGCTGGAAAGGTTAGCAGGTCAAGATTACTATTGTTTTCTAGATGGCTATTCAGGATACTTTCAGATCCCAATTGCTCCAGAAGATCAGGATAAAACTACTTTTACCTGTCCTTATGGAACATATGCTTATAAAGAATGCCGTTCGGATTATGTAATGCACCAGCTACTTTTCAACGGTGCATGATGGCTATTTTCTCTGACTACATTGAAAAATGTATAGAAGTCTTTATGGATGACTTCTCTGTCTTTGGTTCGACATTTGATACTTGCCTGGAGAATCTCGATCTTATTTTGGCCAGGTGTGAAGACACAAATCTAGTCCTGAACTGGGAGAAATGTCACTTCATGGTTCGTGAAGGGATCGTGCTAGGACATAACATGTCTTCAAAAGGTATTGAGGTGGACCGCGCTAAAATTGAGGTAATAGAAAAACTCCCACCTCCTACTACTGTAAGAGGTATCCGAAGTTTTCTTGGACATGCTGGTTTTTACAGAAGATTCATTAAAAACTTTCCCAAGATTTCAAAGCCTCTGTACTCTACTGACTAAAGATGCTAATTTCATTTTCTGATGAATGTTTAGCAGCTTTTAATTTGTTAAAAGAAAAACTTGTCTCTTCTCCTATTGTGGTATCACCCACTGGGTCCCAACCTTTTGAAATCATGTGTGACGCCAGTGATTATGCGGTGGGTGCTGTTTTGTGCCAAAAAATGGATAAAATCCTGAGAGTCATTTATTATGCAAGTCGTACTCTAAATGATGCTCAGAAAATTATGCCGCCACCGAAAAAGAATTGCTGGCAGTCGTCTTTGCTTTGGATAAATTCCGTCCATATTTATTGGGTAGTAAGGTTATTATTCATACTGACCATTCTGCCCTCAAGTATTTATTTGCCAAAGCAGATGCAAACCCAGGTTGATAAGATGGATACTTCTCTTACAAGATTCGACATAGAGATAAGAGATAAGAGAGAGGGTATCCAGAATGTCGTGGCTGACCACTTGTCAAGGATGGAGGGACCAGAAGACGAAAGACCCATCAATGAGTTTTTCGCGGACGAGGCAGTTTCCAATCCAAACGGCAGGAGACCCTTTGGTATTGCCGATTATTGCCATTATCTGGCTACGAAGATCATCCCAGCTGATATGACATATCATGTGCGAAAAGGTTCTTTTCGATTGTCACACATTATTTATGGATTGATCCAAATTTCTTTTCCAAATCTGTGCAGATGGTATTTTATAAGGAGATGTGTGCCACAGACGGAAATCAGAAATATCCTTCTCCACTGCCATTCTAGAGAAACGCGGACATCACGGTGCAACAACCCGTACAGCTGCTAAGGTACTTGAATCCGGTTTCTATTGGAACACCCTTCACAAAGATTGTCATGCTTTTGTGTCTACTTGTGATCGGTGTCAAAGGCAAGGTAACATTTCTCGCCGCAATGAACTACCCTTGAATAATATGCAGGAGGTTGAATTATTTGATGTTTGGGGGATTGATTTTATGGGACCCTTCCCAAATTCTTGTGGAAATTATACATCTTAGTAGCAGTCGATATGTCTCTAAATGGGCGGAAGCCCTTGCTTGCTCTACTAATGATGGTAAAGTTGTGATGAAGTTTTAAGAAAAAACATTTTCACTCGATTCGGTGTTCCTAGAGCAATAATCAGCGATGGTGGATCTCACTTCTGCAATCGCCAGTTTGATGCTCTCCTGAAGAAAATATGGAGTCCGACATAAGGTTGCTCTACCATACCATCCTCAAACGAAATGGTCAGGCAGAGATAACAAATAGAGAGCTAAAATGGATTCTGCAGAAGACGGTGAGCTCTTCTCGAAAGGATTGGTCCATTAAATTGGATGATGCGCTCTGGGCATACCGTACCGCCTTCAAAACACCTATTGGCGTGTCCCCCTACAAACTAGTTTTTGGAAGGCATGCCACTTGCCAGTGGAATTAGAGCATAAATCTTATTGGGCTCTGAAGGTGTTAAACTTTGATCTACAACAAGCCGGTGAAAAAAGGAAGTTCCAATGACTGAGCTGGAAGAACTTAGGAATGACTCTTATGAGAATGCAGTGATTTATAAGGAGAAGACCAAGCGTTGGCACGATAAGATGATTGCCAAGCGAGAATTCAAAGCAGGAGATCAGGTCCTCCTTTATAACTCCAACTTAAGTTCTTCCCAGGTAAGTTAAAATCCTCTGGTCTGGACCATTTACAATAATATCTACCTCTCCTTATGGAGCTGTGGAATTGGACAATAAGAAAGGAGGATCGTTTAAAGTAAATGGCGCTCGAATAAAATTATTTTGGGAAACCACGTTAGACAACGAAGAGGCTTCTGCGCTTCTTCTCAAAGATCCAGTCACAACTTAAAACACTCAGGTACGGTCTAGCCAAAGACCATAAAGAAGGGCAGCTTGGTAGGAGGCACCCTACTATCTATCTTTTTAATCTGTATTGTGCTTATATTTTGTATTATTTTATGAAAAAAGAGTGAAATAAAAAAAGAAAGGAGAGAGAACGAGGAGAATTAACTTGAGTTCTTCTGGCTGTTTAGAATATTTATTCCAGGAACATCTTGCACATCTATACAGCCGAACTCAAGTGTGGGGGAGCTACACTACATATTCTGCATAAATCTGGGAGTACACTATCTTTACCTTGCTCTTTAAATTTTCAATATTCCTATTACCATGCTTTGTGATCATTACACAGGTAGTTTGCATGCCTGTGTTATTTTAATTCTTTCTATGCAATGAGGGCATTGCTTTGGTTCAAGTGTGGGGGAGGAGAATAATAATCAAAAAGCTTGCTCTTAAGTTTGTCTCTTTTCGACCTGTGTTTAAATTTGTTAAGTGATTAATAATCAAAGAAGGAGCCAAAGGGAGAGGAGTCCCATAGAGTGGGAGTAATGTGGTTTTGTTAACAGGTGTTAATAGGTTTAAAGGGTTTACATACTAAAAAAAACACTCTAATCCACAATGCTAGACAACAAAAAAAAAAATTCTGAAGGAAAATTATCATTTGAATTTTGTTTTGAATTTGAGCCTGGATGTGATTTGAAGAAATGTGGTTAATGGAATGGTGTAAAAAGAAAATGGAGGAAAAAGGCAAGGTCAAGGTACTCTTTGATCCAAACAGGCATATCTGATCCTAAACAGGCTCGTCCACTCGGTTATTAAGTCTTAGGGGGGCTTCATACCACCCGGACTACCTAAGGTACTCAGTATCTGGGATAGTAGACCCAAAAACGCTACAAGGGTGGGAGAGAAAAGTCTGAGGTAAAAGAAAAAAAAATGAACTCAAAATTGAAGTATCAGTGCATTAGTTACCAAAATGATAAAAACTTCTTTCATGGATCATGAGTAGTGGCATTGAAAGGTATAATGGAATAAAGATTTTACTTCATGCCCCTTGTCGTTCAAAGGAAAATGTGAAAGAAAATGGTGGATTGGCTCAGGGTTAAGGCAGAAGAATTCTCATGGTACTGCTTCTCTTTCTTGTGGACTTCAGAGTTATTTCAGAAAACAGAGAAATATATATATAAATAAATTTAATGTATTAGTATTTTCCTTTTAAAAATCTGAAAAGATTGGCAATTACCTCTTCTGTGCTCTCCTTAACTTGATATTGTCTGTTTAACTTGTTTAAAAATTATGTCAGAAAGATTTGCTTGAGGACAAGCAAAAGATAAAGTATGGGGGAGTTTGATAAGTGAGAAATACATAGACATTTAGGGGTTAATTTACCGTGTACTTACTTACTTTCAGGATAATATTACTCACTTATCGTATGTTTTTCCTCTAGTTATGTTTTATTGATTATCTCACAAATTTATTGGTTAAACATGAGGAAAACCAAGCTAGGAGCAAATTACACGAAGAGACGAACGCATAGGCGCAGACGGGATCAAATCGGAGCTAAAACGAATATTTTAGAGGCAATTCCCTTTGGTCCGGACCAAACATAATGCTGGACCAACAACGTTAGCCGCCAGGTAGAAGAAAATCGACATGGTCCGGACACATGGTCCGGACATGGTCCGGACATCGTATTCTGCCAGCGTACAGAGCAGTCGAGTAGGTGTGAATTGATAAATACCTTATCTCTTACCCAATTACAACGACCCTTACCTCCCCATTTATACCCCATTTTCTCTATAAATAACCTACAAACCCCATTAAATCATATTCATTCCACCCCCAAACTAATGCCATTTTCCTCCATAAAATCTCCATTTTCTCTCCAAAATCATACATCTCATCTACATAATCTCCACATAAATCCTCACTTCATCTCATCCCTAAAATCATTCCAAGAGTTCTTCCTTTTCTTAAATCTACTCAGTTTTAATGTCTGTCGTACTTACGATGTTTGTTTTATAATTATGTGTGAGTAATAACTTTAGCCTCCCGGTTGGGAAGCAAGCCTTTTTATACAACGTGTTACGTATATTTTCTACTATAATCTGTTCAAGCAATATTTTGATTCTCGTCTTAATGCGCTTTAATATTCAGGCCAATATTAAAGTGATATTTGTAGTTCTCTTGTTAAATGCGGTGCTGAGACAAGGTTCTAGACAGAAGAAGTCAAAACGGGTTAATGACTAGAAGCGAGTTTCGCCTATGGTTAATCTGTCTCCAACAGGTATTGTTAATAAAGCGATTAATTTATAATAACTTGGGCAAGGATTGCAGCTTGTTATTTAAATTAATCAGGGTTTATTGTACAAGGACCGGTCAACGAACTAATTAAAATTCCTGAGTTTATTGCTAAAATGGTAGAAGTTTATAGTAATATAATTGGATAAAATAGGTGAGCAGAACAACCCAGGGTGCTTCTTAAAAACAAAAGAGTTTTATAAACGCTATTATTATTTTTGTTATGATTAATTGTATTTTTATTATTTTGTTTGCATTAAGTGTTAAAACACAATCTCCCTAAAAAAGTGATAAGTTTCTATTCAATAGTCTAATTAGAATTCTCAGTTAATTTACACTATCAGTTAAACCACAGCAAGGTCCCCAAGAGTTCGACACCCCACAATTTCCACTATTCCGCAAAACGATAGGTACACTGCCTAAGTGGTAGAAGTAGTCACATATTCTCCAACCCAAGATTGCCACCTCAGAGAGCTGTCGAATTTGAGATTGACTCCTGCTTGGTACTGGTCCCATCGCTTAGGGCAACCATACCGTATGGCACCAGAGAAGAAAGACTGAGCTAAGGAGCAGAGCCATTGCCTTCGATCTTCTCGACAAAGGGTTTATTACGCCCGATGCGTATAACCCTGGGGAGCACCGGTCCTCTTCGTGAAGAAGAAGAAGGACGGTAGCCTCCGACTCTGCATCGACAACCGCGAATTCAATGTGGTCACCGTCAAGAATAAATACCCATTGCCACACATCGATGACCTATTCGATCAGTTGAAAGGAGCTTTAGTCTTCTCCAAGATTGACCTCCGATCCGGGTATCACCAAATTGCCATCTGAGAGCAAGACATAGAGAAAACGGCATTCCGTACCAGATATGGCCACTACGAATTCACAGTCATGCCATTCGGTTTGTCAAATGCACCAGCTAAGTTCATGGATCTAATGAACCGTCTGTTCAATGATCAGTTGGACACTTCTGTTGTAGTCTTCATCGATGACATTCTCGTATATTCGAAGTCAGCAGAGGAGCATGAAATTCATTTAAGGGGAGTACTGGAGACACTGCATGAGAACCAGCTGTATGCGAAGTTCTCCAAATGCGAGTTTTGGCTAGATCAGGTGTCTTTCCTCGGTCATGTCATCTCGAGCGCGGGTATTTCAGTTGATCCATCGAAAATCGAAGCTGTACGATCATGGCCTAGACCTAAGACCGTTACCGACATTCAGAGCTTTCTTGGTCTAGTTGGTTACTACCGAAGATTTGTAAAGGACTTCTCGAAAGTCGCTAAGCCCATGACTACACTGATGAAGAAAGATGCACCGTTTGCGTGGACAGACGAGTGCGAGGTATCCTTCCAGAGCCTAAAAGACTCATTGACCTCAGCGCCCATTCTCACTCTTCCAGAGGGCACACAGGGATTTGAGGTATACTGTGATGCATCAGGCAAGGGAATGGGATGCGTACTCATTCAGCATGGCAAGGTAGTAGCTATGCCTCCCGCCATATGGAAAAGCATGATGAGGAGAATTACCCGGCGCATGACTTAGAGTTAGGAGCCATTATCTTCGCCTTGAAGATATGGTGACACTATCTCTATGGGGTAAGCATCACCCATCTACTCCGACCACAAAAGCTTACAATATGTATTCACGCAAAAGGAACTGAATTTGAGACAGAGAAGGTGGATGGAGTTTCTCTCAGACTACAACATCGACCTACAGTATAAGGAAGGGAAGGCAAATGTTGTAGCTGACGCTCTGAGCCGTCGAGCACACTCGCTCCATTAGCTACTCGCTTCTTCTAGCTTGGTTGATGAGGTGCGAGACGCTCAGTTGAGCGACCCTTATATGATAGAGATCAGACAGAAAATCACCGACGGTACCTTTGAGAAAAAGAAGTACGACTTCAAGCTGCATGAAGATGGTCTGATCCGACTGAATGGCAGGCTATGCGTCCCCCGAAGCAATGTTGAGCTGAAGGATCGCATCCTGCGAGAGTGACACTGTTCTACACTATTCATCCATCCGGGAGCCTCCAAGATGTACAAAGACATGAAGATGTACTTCTGGTGGTCAGGAATGAAATCCAATGTGACTGAGTACGTGCTAAGATGCCTAACGTGCTAGAAAGTAAAGTTTGAACATCATAGACCGGCGGAATGGTACAATCTATGCCAATTCCGGAGTGGAAATTCCACGATATCTCCATGGATTTTGTTGTAGGACTCCCTGCCAGGGGAGGACTCAACATGATCTGGGTTGTAGTCGATCGCCTCACCAAGGTTGTCTGATTCATACCGATGAAGGACACCTGGAAGGTGGCGAACTCGCGGAGCTATTCGACAAGGAGATTATCCGACATCACGGAGTCCTGAAAACTATAGTATCTGACCATGACACCAGATTTCTTTCAAGATACTAGAGAGCTACACGGGAAGCGCTGGGTACAAAGTTGAAGCTTAGTACCGCCTTCCATCCACAGACTGACGGTCAGACAGAAAGAACCATCCAGACACTGGAGGACATACTTAGAGCATGTGCCTTTGACTTTCAGGGGAGCTGGATAGATAAGCTTCATCTTATCGAGTTTTCATACAATAATAGCTATCACGCTTTGATTAAGATGTCGCCTTTCCAAGCTTTATACGGTAGACCTTGTCGTACCCCATTGTGTTAGGATGAGTCGAGTGAAGCGGTCATCATAGGACCGGAGTACCTTGAACAAGTCCAAGCAGAGGTTCAACAAATTCGAGCTAATATGAAAGCACCCAAGATAGATAGAAATACTATGCAGATGTGCGACGACGCGACCTTGAGTTCGTCGTGGGCGACCAAGTGTTCCTGCGCGTTTCACCTATGAAGGGTGTATTCCGATTTGGCCAGTAGGGCAAGCCAAGCCCGAAGTTTGTAGGGCCGTACACTATCTTTGAGAGAGTTGGATCTGTAGCCTACAGGTTAGCTTTACCTGAGGACTTGGGGCGTGTCCATGAGGTCTTTCATGTGTCACAACTCAAGAAGTACATTGCCGATCCTTCTCATGTCCTAGAGCCCGAGAAATAATCCATTGAGCCGACAATGAGATATGTCGAGACTCTTGTTAGAATTCTTGATACGAAGACCAGAGACACTCGCCATAAGACAGTACGAATGGTGAAGGTCTTATGGTCCAACCATGATGTCGAAGAAGCGACATGGGAGTTAGAAGACGCCATGAAGGTAAAGTACCCACAACTATTTATAGACTAGATAGTCTAGTACTTAGTGGGTACGGGGCGTACCCCATTTTAAGGGGGGTAGAGCCATTTTGCTTTTGCATTGCTTCGGGTTAGCATTGCATAATATGTATTTATAGTAGTATATCTTGATGGCACATGTAGTGCGAAGTGTATTTAGTATGTATGTACAATGTGTAATGTATGGGTGTTGTATGGTATTGACTCAATGTGTATTGTGGATTGATGTGTATTGAAATTGTGTATTGTGTATGGTAAGTATGTATGATGCTTGAATTGAGCATGCTTGTGATGTAAAGGAAGTGAACACCTTGTAGGTGGTAGTAGGATACATTGTGGCAATTGGTTTGCCAAATGAGTAGTGATAGTGAACCATTAACCTTGAGCAACTTTGAGGGTAAAGTTCCTTAAGGGGGTAGATTGAAATACCTGAAATTAAAAATAGTGATTAATTAGGCTAATGAAGATTCTAAAGGCTTAATTATGCCTAAATAAACATGAGGGAACAAATCCCGAAGAAAACGGATCCTTAAAACGGATTAAAAACACAAACGAACCTTAAAGCGCGTTTTTTGAGGAAACCGGGAAAACGTGACTTTAAGCGGATCAAACAGACTCGTAATAATTTTGGCAACCAAATAGTCATTAATAAACATTAATGAAGGTCTAGGACCAATAAAACCAATTAAACAAGGAAGTTCTGGAAAACGGGTTCCGGTAGTAAAAACTGCAAAAAAACGGGAAGTTGTGGGGTGTGAGTGTAAATAAACTAAACTAGTGTGTCCACTTTTGAAAATAAAAATGTAAAATCTGTGTGAGGTAGTGAGTGTGGCCGGGCTAGCTATCTCTCTCTCACTCTTTTATTTTTCCAAATATGCTAAAGGACAAAGTCATAAAGCAAAAAGTAAACAAAAACCCTCTCTCTCCTACTCTCTCACTCACTCCCACCGTATCCCTTCCCCCTCTCTGATTTCTTCTTCTTCCCTAAGCCCTCCAATGGCGATTTTAAACACCCCTCTAGCACTCCATTTTCCTCTTTTTGTTGAACATTGAAACCTTCTCCAAAAATTACAAAAATTGTACCGTTGAATTCCTCTCATCAAGGAGAACATCTCCCCCTTTTCAGAATTCGAAATTACCCATTCTCACCTCCATGGGTGTTCCTTTTTTGAAGATGAATACCACCATTAGAATCTCCTCCTTCACCTTGTTGGTCTAAGGTAAAAAGAAATTCGAAAAACTAGCATTTTTAGCTCTCATTTGCTAAATAAGAATTTTCAAGTTTTGAGCCTCTTGTTCTTTGCTTCCCAGCCGATGTTGGCTTCTCTTGTGGAGTGGAAATCATGCTTTGTTGCTGTCCAACACTTCTTATATACACTTGCAAGGTAATGTCATTTCCTAAACCCTAAAAACATACCTTAAAGCTTTAAGATGAGTTAAGGGTTAGTATGAATTAAAATGGTGGTATATAATGGGCGGTAGCATTAGAAGTTGACCTTCAATAACCGGTGGGTCAAGAAGAGAGGAAAGGAAAGGAAGGAAAAAAGGAAAGAAGGAAGAAGAAAGTAATGAAGCTAGAAAAGCAAGGTAATTGCACTCACCATGAGTAGTTCTTGTAAACCTTGTGTAACAGATTTTAATTACTTAAAATGAGTAATGCTTATGGCTTGGAGTAGTAGATATGTGGTAGTATAATGAGGAAGAGAAATAATCTGTTTTGAAACCCTTAAAGGATGATTTAAGCTTGGGAAAAACCTTGGGTAATGAATGTATATGTGCAGGAAAATAATGGGTGATTAGTGTCTATCATGTATATTGATAATGTGTATATTGAACAGGTTTGGTAAATGAAATGTGTAGGTAAAAACATGTGGTGAGAATGTTAAGTTTTAGGGGGAGACTATGTCAAAATTTACCTAGGAACCAGAGGACTTAAGAACTAGAAATAAGTAGAAAAACACTTTGAAAACAGATTTGAAAAGGAGCTAAGTATTGGGTAGATTAAGAGTGGTAGATAATGCATTTTAAACCTTGGAAATGGTATTAGGAAAGGTAACCATGAGTGGTAGAAGTGGGAGTCAAAATCTGTAGCATAACAAGTCTAGGAGGGATTAATACAAGTGCTGGAATGAAACTTGGAAACATAATGTGTGTGAATTAGTATAAAAAGAAGTAATGAGTTATTAATGGATTTAGAGATGTTTAGAGGGTTAATTAGGTGCCTAAACATGTTGGATTACTTGTAGGAAGATTGGGGATGTAATGGGTAAAAGAAGGAAGTTGAAACAGATTTAGTGGGACAAGTCTGACCTCGACCAACCTAGAGGGTTGAGTCGGTCGTGGGTCGGTCGGACTAAAACCACTGAAACGGAAATGTTCTAACTTCGACTGACCCAGATGGGTGAGTCGGTCATGGGTCGGTCGGATGAAGGATTTTCCAATGTCGAAGTTTCTGACTTCGACCGACCCAGGAGGTTGGGTCGGTCGTGGGTCGGTCAAGATGGGTTCCAAGACAGATTTCGTTCTGACTTTGACCGACCCAGAGGGGTTTGGGTTGGTTCGGGTCATACTTGGGTCGGTCGGGTCCAAATAAAAAAAATGTTGATATTTAGTAATCATATATATATATATATATATATATATATATATATATATATATATATATATAGAAGTACACCATGGTGGGAAAGAATAAAGAGGGAACATGCACATGAGTAAGGAAGTAAACTTAAAGTATGAAATGGGTTCATAACCACTTATGACTTGTAATAACTAGTAAGTATACATAGGGAAAGGTAATGGAATAAAGAGTTAAATCGATAATAAGTCATTAACCATACAACTCCATGTATGTTATAGGACTTGAATTGTGAACACCGAAGGAAAGTCAGTTTCGAGTACAACGGTGAACGGTATGAACTTCTCATGCCCTGTAAGCTACCATGGCTACTCTGATTTGTGTGTTTGTGTGCTAATTGATCACCTAAATAAGATAAAACGCACGAATCAGATGTATTGCGCTTACTTGTGCTTATATGATATTGTTTTTTGCTGAATGTTTATCTTAACTTTCAGTTTGTATAATTCATGAAATGAATGAATGATAATGAAGTGTGTGTGCCTTTTTGTGTATTGTATTGGCTGTAATGTAGCATAGGACTTCTAACTGATTCCTAACTAGCTAACCATTCTAACATAAGAAATTGGTAAATTGGAATGAGTAGAAGTCCGATATAGTCTCGGCCATGCGTGAGGAGGAGGAGGCACAAGAGGTTGGATCCAAATCCTGGCCTTAATCTTTTCCATGGACCAAACCCCTTAAATGGGTAGCATCCTGGATTAGTGAGCCACCCTAAAGCCCGATGGTGGGACGGTGTAGTCCCTGCCCGGAGGTCATACCGACTTAACATGAGTAAAAGTAAGTAAGTAAGTAAGTATGGAGAAGTAAGTAAGTATTGTATGAACAAGATTGTGTAAGTAATGTAGTACCGAGTAAAAGAGTAAAGAACATCCGATTAACTCGGATGGGCTACTGGCTAACAAGAATGAAGTACGGATTGTGAATTGCTTTGTATATTGTTTGGCTTGTGTATTGCCTTCGGTTGTATGTAATGTAACTTGTATGAATTTATTGTTATATGTAATTGCATGTATGCATGTATAAAATGGACTCCATGTATAGTCGACCAATTAGTCGGCGTACCCTAGTTAGCACGCGGTATATGCGAAGTTTATATGTAGCGTTTTGTTGAGCCCTTTGGGGCACTGTTTTTAATTTTACAAGTGCTCGTGAAGGGTGAAGACTATGATGAGATCAATGTTCATAGGATCGCGATCCGGATCGTAGGATCGTACGATCCTATGATCCCACCTCATAAGTACGATTCGGATCGGTGCTAGACTCGGAATTTGGTAGGATCGGTAGGATCGATGGGATCGTTCAAAATCGCGATTCAGCACCGATCCCACCATTTTACATTTTACAACATACAAATATATAAAAAAACATAAAATGAGTTTTATCTTATTCATTGATATCACGTCACGTCCTCACCTAATGACTTAACTCGTATTTCCTAGAGTATAACCCTAACTTATTCAATCTTCCTCTTCATTCAACCATAACAGCTTCAATCCTCTTCATTCAACCACTGAAGTGAACATCAACTTCAATCCTCTTCATTTTACCAGCAAAGCAAAACCGGCACAGCAGCTTCAATCCTCTTTGTTCAACTAGCAAAGAGAACAACAACACAAAAACTTTAATCCAAAATTGAACTATAGCACATCAGCTTCAATCTTCCTCTTTATTCAGCCAGAAAACAACAGCAAACAACAACACAACAGCGAACAATGAATTTCTTTTTCACAGCTGTTTTTTATATCAAACTAAATGTTAATCAATATCTAGCATATTATAGTGGCATAATTGACCAGAATCAGTTTGGCTACTATCTCATTATAATTTAGTGTTACTGTTATAGTTTAATGGTTCAGTTTTTTCTTTTGACTATCATGATGCAAAGACACTAGCGTTACAGCAGTGTATGTCAATCGTAGTGGCAAAATACTGGATTGAAATGCTTATTTGAAATCTCATCAAGCTAGTGGTTAGATAATAATTACTTAATTTGTTCTTATTATATTCTAGTATAGAGCATGTTGTGGGACTTAAGTCTTGAAGCTGGCAATGAGCAATGTCAAATTCTGGTTGGAGCTGGACCTAGAGGTTGTGTTGTAGGTAGAAGGAAAATTGCTCCTGGAAATAGATCAGATCCAGGATGGGAACAAGGTATTGAGGTTGATCGTGCTACTGAAAAAGTAAAGTGCATGTACATGTATATCAACATTGTGTGTAGGGGGTATCTATAGGCGGAAAGCCGGAAACATCATCTCGTTGGCACCAACATAGATGTTGAACCATGTTTGACAGTCCCAGTTGATTGATATTTATTAGATCTAACATTTTTTGTTTAAGAACTGAATTATTGGATTTGTGATTTCACATGCTAATATTTTGATGTTGTAAGAGTATTCTTACTTATAGATTACTTAGATGATGATGAAACTATATGTTATCTTTTCTCTTGGTTTATTTGCTGTAAAGTTTTATATGATTTTAGGTTGGATCATGCTTTTTCTTATTGAAGTTTCATAATATGCAAGATTACATGAACTACGAACTTATATTTATCAAATTTTGTAGGATCGTTCGATCCTAGGGGTCCATTACGATCCTACGGTAGGATCGCGATCCTGAAAACATTGGATGAGATCAAGATGATTTCTTTTTGTGTAATTAATAGATCATGAATGGTGTACCAAGTAGTACATGGCTATAGGCCTTTTGATTAGTCGGTGTACCATGGGATACACCCTTTTGGACCATGAAAGAATTATGAATTGATAGGATGAGTAGATTGTTTAAACTCATATTTTTGGTATCTTGGAGAAGGGATGTGATTGTTACACTTTGATACTCGGTAATCAAATATTGTAGGTAAATGGTAGTAGTAAGTATTGGGAAGTATTAATAGTAGCTCGGCATTTTCTAAACATCGGACCGTTACTGTATGTAGTGAGCTTGCTAGCCGTATGGGCGGTTATTAGCGGCGTTGTATCACCAGCCGTAGTATTTGTATTTCCGCTGCGAGTAGTAGGGTAATCGGGACAATTAGATGGTAAGTAAGGGATTAGCGGTAGGGGTATTACACCTGTACCGGATCAAGTTCCACCTCCCACGTCCATAACAAGCCATATATAATTTACAAATTGTTATGTACTTGGCTCATAAGCCCTTGTTATTGATTCATTACTGTTTAGTGAAGGTAGTTTGTTATGGGCTGATGTATGCCCCCTTTTTGTTATAATTAGTCGGACTCATCGGGTCCTTCCTTGGTTATAAGCCTTGTATCTTAGCGATTTATTATTCGTATGGCGACAATTGTAGTCTTGTAGTTTATTTATATTAGGTGTGCAATTGTTTGGTGATATTGGTAGCATGGCGTTGTACCACTGGTCTACACAGTTTACAGAGCTCGTTTGTAACTATAATGGTGATTGTAACTACGGTCGTAGTCGTCTGCAGCACTTGTAGTCGCAAGTACTCGGGGTAGACGGAATTATTAGTATCTTGTTTAACTTAGCGCTTGCAGTGGCAAGCGCGCCATGCAAGTGGCGTGTCGGTTTCAGACTCATTTGTCTTACTATCGCATTGGTTGCTCTAGTACCGTTAGAACGATGGTTCCTAAAAGGACTATATTTAATTAGAAAAATTTTTCCCCGACCACATTGTTATTAGAATATTCAAGTTCTACCTCACATAGATTTATGTAGCATAAACTCTTGGAATTGTTTCTCCGTAGGTGTCGTCACGGACAAGGTTCTAGTGTACAGTATTGTATGTACATAAAGATTTGGACTGGAATTGAAACATGACAGGTGGGTGAACTTACAAAATTCTCCACACTCTCAATATTTCCTCAGTTTACAGTTTGTATTACAATCAATGGTATGGTGGAAAGGTCCCCATTCAGGCGACGGCCTCGCAGAGCTCAAAATGCTCCCGGTCCGCTTGCCCTGCTGTCTGGGGTGATCCTTCCACGACGTTTACCGTAGCAATGGCACTGCCCCCGGCGGTGCCTATCACTGACGCTTGGTCATTCGTAAGGAAGGTAGGGTATGAATTTATATTATCATTATAAGTGTAAGATTTTATAGTTTTAGTATGAAATCGCTTATGCGGACTATTGGGCTTAGTAAACCTCTTCCCTATACTCGGGGATTGTATTTTTCAGCAGCATTAAACTCATTGGGTTGTGGCGGGAGGGGCACTGTCGGCGGTAGTCCGTACTAGACTTCCACATGAAAGTGGACTGTCGCCAATGCACTCACGATGTTCGTATGTCTCCTCCTGACTGAGCTCTCAGCTGGTCCATAATGGGGGAATATTCCCAGGCCTTATGCCCTTGGCCAGCTTCTTGGCCCATACCACCACTAGACATCGGTATTACCGTTCGTCTTCGTTACTCGATAACTCATCACATTACAATTAACTCGTATGTGCGTCTCAAGGGCTAACACTTGCAAGCCAAAGGCTTTGCTAACACATAAATTCATTAAAGCAAAGACGTCCGTACCTCACAAACGTTTCCCGTACATCCCAAATCCTAGGCTCACTGTCTAAATCCTATTATCTCGTCATCAGAGCGGTACTCCGCTCTGATACCACTTTTTGTAACACCTCACTCATAATCACGTAATAATCACTCACGTAGCACTAATAAACAACGTCTCACAACGGAAGTCTCACAGTAATTAAATCTCACTCGGGTGTCACATGCCATTACTCGCCCATACGAGTAAAGAAGCAGAAGTAAATTAAACACAAAACAACACTGGTAATAAATACATAACCGCAGTGATAACGAGATACTAACCTATACATCAATCTAAACAAACTGTAACTTAAACGACAAGTGAGGGTCTATGTAATCCCAACTGTATACAACTCCATTAACACTTTAACTAATAATCATCCTAATACATTGTGTGATCTCGTACGGTAATAATTCCTAAATACCTGGGTCCGCTCTTCGTTCGGCTTCCGCAGTAATCGTCACCTGCAGCAGTGCATAAAGGCTCAGCGATAAACGCTGAGTATGCCGAGCCTGACCCTATTGGTCACTTAATAATCATGGTCGCCTTTATTAAGTTCATTATATGCTTTACCAGTGTACAGGTATATAAAAGCAGTAAACGCATGGATGACGGTAATGTAAACAGTTAATACAGGCACTACATTTCACACACATCAGCACACATCACAATGAATCACAACATCAATAAACGAGTAGCCGTTAGTAACGGTCTATTATTCAGTTAATCACACGACCCCCGGGTCCCCCACATACCTTTACACATTTTGATAGCGCTGTCGAGAGTCAAGTTAGGACATCCCGGAATAACCTCACTTGGACGGTAGTCCCATGCACACGAGGTGCCCATTCACTTAGCCTTTTAAAAAGGTCCATAATTTGTCTTTCTAAAGGCAACCCATGTTACCACCATACCTGAAATACCCCAAACCTTAATGTGTTAATTAATTATGTAATTATGATTTTCCAAGGGTAATTAAGTCCTTAAGAATTTTGGAAAAAAGAATAAATCCAAAAGAAACAAGAAAAACGCTTAAAAAGTGAAAAACACTAATTGAGCGTTAAGTGACCCTAAGAGGAATATGACCTCGACAAGAGTATTAAATGGATTTTAAAGGCGTAATAAGGCCTAAATAATATATGGGAACAAGTTCTGAAGAAAACGGATACAAATAATATATCAAAACGCTAATAAAGTTTTAGCGCACGTTTTTCGAGAAAACCCGGAAACGTGACTTTAAGTGGTCAAACGAACCCGTAAAAATTATAGTTGACTATATAACTATAATTAAACATTAATGGGAGCTTAATAACCATTAAAATTAATTAAACGAGAAAATTCCAGAAAACGGGCCCGGTTAGTGAATAGTGCTAAACCGGGTAAAATAACGAGCGTTTTCTGTAAAAGATGAAAAACGCTCCAGCTCACATGTATAAGTGGGACCGGTTTTAAAATAAAAATCAGCTCACCCACACTCAATTAGCTAGTTTATTTGTTAAAGAACAAAAAAATAAAGAAAAGAAAAAGTAAAAGTACAAAAGTACTTTTCCTTCCTCTCTCCTCACTTTTCTCCTCTCTCTCTTTCCTTTTCTCCTTCCCCACCGTATCCTCTCTTCTCCTTCCTCCCTTCTCTGGCGATTTTTGCAGCCCTCCAATGGCTACTCTTCTTCCTCCCTTCTCTTGCTCACCCAAGGTACATCCAAGCTCCAAATCCAAAAATAATTACATATTTGAACTCCTCTCATCACCCTCTATCTTCCTCTCTTTTCGAAATTTCAAAGGGATGAGTTTCATCCCCATGGGTTTTTCCCATTTGAAGAGAAAATGACATCAAAAGATAGCTTGGAGTCTCCTCTTTCAAACAAGGTAAAAAGTTTCAAGAGAAAATCTCATTTTCCCCATTTTCTTGCCTTGGCCGATTTTGGCTACCTCTTATACCTTGTTTTCTTCTTGTTTTGGAGCTTTGGTTCAACCCTCCAATGGTGGTGGAACCCCCTTCTTGATTCAAGGGGTAAAACCCCTCTTAAAAACTCCACAAGGTAAACCCTAACTTTGTGTTTTAAGCCCTTTGATTGAATTAAAATTTTCTAAGGGTTTAGATGATTAATTGAGTACGTTTTTGTGTTTCTTGAATGTTGGGATGGAGTTTGGAAACTCCATTCCCACTTGACCGAAAATGAGAAGAGGAGGGGCAAGAGAAGAACCAAAAGAGAACTTGTGAAATTAAGGTAAGAAATCTACCTTAAGGCTTGTTTTAAATTGCTTTAGGATTTGAGATGGGAAATTAAATTAATGAACCAAAATTATGAGTTGGAATCTATGGGGGAGTGTGTAAAATTGATTTAAGAGATAATTGTGAACTTGTGTTGATTTAAGAGGCCAAGTGCCAATGCATTTGATTTTGGAGCTATATTGTTGTTTAATGAAATTTTGAGGATATATTATGCTCTGATAGAGCCCTTGTGGGTTTGGCTAGATTAGGTTTGAAAAATGATGACAAGATGAGGTTTGGGAGATGCTAAGTTTATGGGGAGGTTATGGCGAAATTTTGGTAGAAAATGAGTGTATTGATGATGGCTTGGTGAATGGGGGAACCTTGGTGTTGTAGTGTTGAGTAGGGTGGTTTAATAGCCTTGAAATGGTATTTGGGAAACTAGGAAGAGAAGGATGAAAATCTGTATCAAGTTACATATGTGGAGCTTAGAAATGCTAGAAAAGAGTTAGTGTTTATAACTTGTGGAACAAGGAGTGAATGTGGGTTTTGGTTGTGCATTTATGTAGGAATGATTTGCAATGGTCATAAATGGATTTGATAAGTTTGGTAGGAGGTAAGAGCTATCAAAAGGAAATAGAAATGCACAAGTGTGCAAAATGCAAGAATGTGAAAAGTGAGTTTGTTGAATTTGGGGCAAGAATTGGGTGGTGGATTAAACCAATTATTTGGAGTGGTTAGAGCATGTTTTGAGGTGTTTAATTATGTAGGAAACTTGTGGAAAGTTTATGGAAAGATTAGGGGTGGATTAAGGGTTGATTTAGGGTTGAAAAATGACTTTTATAGCAGTTTTTAGCAGGGTCCGGGACCTAGGATATGTACCAAGTCTCGGACCGCATTAAAAAACATGCCGAGAGTGAATGCAGGAATTGGTCCGGGACTTAAGTCCAGGACCAAGTCCAGGACCAATGTCAAAAATAGGCCGAAAGTGAATTTCAGAGGTGGTCCGGGACCTTGGGTCCGGACCAAGTCCCGGACCAGGGCAAAAATTGCCTAAAATGTGTTTTAAAGTGTTCCAAAGGTGGGGGATTGATGGGTAATGGTTTTAGATGTTGTTAAGGCCTTGTTTGGTGACTTTTAAAGGTACTAAGAAGTATAAACAAGTGTTGGAAGTGATTGAGAAAGTTGTGAGTTTAAGTACACAAAGTTAAACCGAAATAACGGGATAACGGGGTAAGTACGGGAGTAGCAATTATATACCTACCGTAACGCCTTAATATTAATTGAACCATTTGACATGTAAATAGTGGTTCAAGAGTAAGACATGAGGAACAAGTGTGAATCGAGGAACGTGAGAACACCCGGTAAAGTAATTCCCCACGGTGACAGGTATGGTTTTCTTGCAACCTGTGTCCTACCGGATTACACCGGCTTGTATGCCAATGTGTTTTTCTGTGTGTTTGCCACCTTGCAAGATAAAGCATGAAATGAGTTTATAGTAATTCATTATTGTGGCGTAATTAATTCCGATACCGCTTAACCCTAATTATGTGTTAAATAATAGTTAACCGACCTTAGGTTCACATAAGAGATCGGTATTCGGAATATACGTCCCAACCCACGGGAACGTTCTAACTACGGCTATCCGTGCGTTTGTGTATGTTGTGACTATGTGTGATGTATGTGACTTTGTTTTGTGTGTTGTTGCTATCGGATACAGTTATCCATGTTTGTTAAAAAGGGATGTTACTCCCCTTCTGGTCTAACAGAGTTAGTAACACTATGTGATGTATGTATATGATGAGTTCCATAAAGGAACCTTTAACTAATATGTATATGTTATGTATGGTGAGGAATCCAGTCGTTCCGGTCGCGCGTACTGTTTGGGAGTTGATGTATATATGTGAATTAACTCCCATCCTGTTATGTTAGGGTTGTTTTCCTTCATTGGATTTCGACCTCCCACTAGCTTAGCCAAAGCTTACCTACCCAACCTCCAATCGGGTTAGGGGGAAATCATGTTTAATGTTGGTAGGGTGTTGATGCCTAAGTTCGCTTCGACTCCCTCTTTATTATGTTGCGGTTGTTTTTCCTCCTTGAATTACAACCACCCACAAGCTTAACCAAGGCTTACCTACCTCATCATTATTGGAGCTAGGGGGAAATTGTGTAAGGTGTGATCGGTCCTATATGAGGCCGCCACACCTAAGTAAAGAAAATGTATGTATGTTGTGCTCGGGCTTATATCACCCCGGCACTCCCTAAGTAAAGTTTATGTTCTCTAAGAAGAATGGAATTAAGTTTGTGTATGTTATTTAGTGAAATGTGTTGTTATGTTGTGTGGGCTAACCTTGTGTTTGTGTTCTATTAACGGATGTGAGCTTTTAGCATGACGTAGGTGTGTAATGTGTGCATGTTTTAAATAAAATCAACCGCATGCTAGGACGACAATTAGTTGTGCGCGGCCCGGTAGCATGCGGGCTGCGGGATTACCATACCAGCAAAGGTGCTGAGCCCCTTGGGGGCCACCCTTTTCTTCTTTTCCTGTTTCAGGTACAAGGAACTAAAAGCCATTCGAGAGTAGGACAGGGTAGTTGATTGCATGTGGGTAGTCATGTAAATTGTGGATGTGCTGTAGGTGTAGTAAGACCGAAATTGTATCAGCGTTAGTTGGTAATTACTCGGTACAATTGTAATCTTAGTGTATAATGAATGTTGAACATGGAACGGATTAATGTGTAGTTGCTCGGGAGTTTAGTCCATCAAACCGGTACGATGTATGTATGTTAGCCTTGTTAGTCACGTGGGTGGCTAACGCGTGTAACACCAAGGAGTTGAGTTATATTGTGAGTTATGATTTCCGCTGCAAGTGTTGTTAAGTGTGTTATTTGTAGTTGGGGTGTTACAAAAAGTGGTATCAGAGCGATGACTGAATTACCGAGCTTAGGAAGTACCGAGTTAAGATTTTAGTACCTTGGGTTAAGGGTTGAGTGATAGCGCGAGAGATACGCTAGTTAGGAGTACCAGTGAGTACTGGATACCTACACTATCCATCCCGCCCTCCACAAACCCTATTTTATAACTCGGAAAGAACGCCAGAGAGATGGAAGTCCTCTGTAACAGCCCAGTAATCAACCCACTTGTGAGATATTGTCCGCTTTGGGCCGCAGCCCGCACGGTTTTGCTTCCGGGGTACCATCCCCAAAAGGCCTCTCACCAGAGTGGCCCAGCGGAAGCGGGAAGCCCTCTACTCGGTGGATATTGTCCCTACTTTTGGGGTTTTGTTCCGGAGGGTGATACTAACACCTCTCCAGAGGCCTCAATAATATTTATTAATGATTATTTAGTTGACCAAAAGTTTTACGAGTCTATCTGACCTGCTTAAAGTCACGTTTTCCCGGTTACCTCGAAAAACGCGCTTTAATGTTCATTAGTGTTTCTAATCCATTTTAAGGATCCATTTTCTTCGGGGTTTTCCCATATATTATTTAGGCCTAATTAACCCTTTAGAATCCTTATAATACGCTAACCGAGGTTTCATACCTCATATGGTTATTTAACGTTTGTTTAGCGTTTTTCGCTTTTTAAGCGTTTCTTTATTTCTTTTGGATTTGTAACAGCCCAGTAATCAACCCACTTGTGAGATATTGTCCACTTTGGGCCGCAGCCCGCACGGTTTGCTTCCGGGGTACCATCCCCAAAAGGCCTCTCACAAGGCAAGAGTATCCCCACACCTATAAGGTGTGGTTCGTGCGCTCTCCCGATCGATGTGGGAGGTGACCCCTACACTGGGTATCACATCCTCTCTTACTCGAGAATACCCGATCTGGCTGTTATTAAGTGTCCTTATAAGTACGGAGAGCCTGTCACACGGTAGATCCCGAAAAGTGTGAATCCCGAAGACGGTCTCCATTTTAACAATGTCTGCCGCATGAGGTAGCGAAAAGTAAAGGATTTTAACCATAAGAAAATAGAATTTCTGGCAACCTGGGTCGACATGCGGAGCAGTCGAGGACAACCAGCTTGCAACGCACCAACTGTGCAACAGGCAAGAAGCGAAGCAATGAAACCCGAGACGGGTGTCTACGAGACTACAATGTTAACTAAAACACCAACGGTATACCAACCGATTAAGGAACTACAACGTAGTACGAGGAGGATACAATACTAAGTAAAAAGGGGTCTCCCAGAATGGGAAACACCCTAGTAATGGTCATCATGTGAAGACAGTGAGGAGTACCCAGGAGACATACTGTTAAGGTTGTAAGATCAAGTAAGGGCCAACAAGGCCACTGATGTTAGAGCGGGTGAAAGCAGTACCGCAACCGATGTGTATTGAACCAGTAACCAGTTAGCATGGCGCACTTGCCATGGCAAGTGCTGCTATGACAAGGCTGTACGGAAAATTTTAAACAACTACCGGTACTTAGTAAAGTACCATGAAGTTAAGTGGGATTGTCATAACCGTGGAAGGGCTTAATAGTCTGACCTCAGTACTTGGAAATACACCAGTCAACAGGAATCTAGACTCGGTTAAGGCAAGGAAACGTTGTAAAACCAGGAGAATTTTTCTTTCAACTTAAATCCATTTTCAAAACCTTTTTCAAAACCACATTTTCTTTCAAACCCATTTTATTTCAATTCGACTTTTTTTTAAACCAAACCAGAAGACCTACACGGGCCTCACTGCCACGTGGTAGGTAAGTTTTACCCAGTTACTTTTAAAATAACCGGATGGAAATCGGTAAACCCAAGGGTAACAACCCGAGGAATGGATTGAGTTCATAATAATACAACAGTGGATACATTTCCCTTGATTAAGTTCGGGAAGCATGGAATGCATATTATCACAGGATAATATAAGAGGAGTTGACAACAGAATACTTCACCTAGGCGTATGACGGACACTACGAGTGTACCAACAGTAATGTGGGACGACCGCACTCCGATAGGAGCTTGTGGGCCTAACAAACCTTCTTATGGGGTAGTCGGTAAGTAGCAATGTATCAGTAGGATACCCCATGTATGTATACGAGTGGAGTCTGGAACACGGGAAGTAGTCGACTCCATACTACGGTCCGAAGTAAAAGTGAGACAAGAGTTATAAACTACCATCGAATGGTTGAAGTAAAGGAACCCAGTTAAGTTAAGAGGACTAAAGGGATTTGTGAGTTATTGCGAGGAAATGTTTAAGAATCTAGAAGTGTGAAGTGCACTGACTAGTAAGTAAAGACATCGCATATGACTTAAGGATCTGGATGGATGAACACAATAGCTGGAGTAAGTACCCAGCCTATATATGGTGAGGCAGATGCCTACTATGGATATGTTAATGTGCAATGATCGGGATGAGACTCCCGAGATGATCACTAGAGATATCAATCTCACTAAGGAGAATATTCAACCCAGCAAGAACGCGGGGCGAAGTAGAAATTAAACATACCAATGAGTGCAAGCCAGTTAAAAAGGCATAACCTAATAACACTCAGGAGTTATCCTTAAAAGGGTGTTTGGGTCAACAATGGTTGAACAAGATACGTGACAGAAACATAAAGGCTGAAATTAACACCAAGTTTAGACACAAGTCGTCAGAGGGAAGTCTGACATCCTTGAAGGGGCATCCCATGAAAAGAACCGTGATACTACGACCTTGTCATGGAGCCCAATACCAATCTAAACCATGTAATGTGTGTGAACGGCCTACAATGAGCAAAGCTCGAGGCAATAAGGCTTATAAGCCATAGGTAGAATGCGTTAAGAAAATGTTATTGATTACGAAAGTTTATGTTATATGAGTAAGAAAAGCGGATAACGAGCCACTGCTTAAAGTGTGGGGATACCTCTCGATATTGTGAGACCGCAACAGCGGTAGTTATGTGAACTAAGTTCAGGGAATGTGTTAAGAGTTGACCATGTTGTTACTACAAAAAGAGTTGCACCAGTTGTGGAGACCGGAAGGGTAGTAAGTCTAATAGCAACCACCATAGGGGTGATGCTAATTGTGTAATGAACAACGCTCAGGGAGCATAAATACGCGAGGAATAGCGTATTCAACAAGCAGCCAAATAAATGGCGAAACACAGTGGAATGGTGGAAGCTAATATAATGGCGGATGCAGTGTAAGTTAATGTTATACAATGAGTAAGAGCACGGTGCGCAGTAAGCGACCGTTGCATAAGTATTGTTAAATAATAATGTGACAAATAAAACCAGTCAGGAGTCAAACTCAATGGACATACAAGTAAGTGATGATACGCAAAATGGGCAATAAGCCAATGGTCGGTACTATATGTGATAAGGAACACAGTGTGAATTCCTATGGCAATCGCATAAGAGATTTACTGTCGAGAGTTTACGCCTCTGCACTCTGTATGACTGAGTGTTTTGGTATTGCACTTGCGCGGTAATGATCGAGTGTGATAGCTAGGAAGTTTGGGTAATGTCAATTGTGATGGAGGAACAAGAATCATGGTGTGATAAAACCGATGCATAAGAGAAGCACGGTCGTACCAATCAAAGGGTACTTGATTGGCATAGGTGACTACAATAACACGATTGTTAAATATCGGTATGGAATATACCTCAAGTGTTGGAAATAAACGACAGAGTACTACACAATAGGTAGTAGCTCAAACGTAACCGACAGTAAGTCGGAAGAAATTAAGTAAATCAGTGTGGAATACAGTAAATTATCATGGAAGTAAATAGGAAGTTGTAACTCACCGAACTCGCTCTTGGTAAGAAATACCACGCGTCGGTTGAGAAATCGTTATTACCAAGATGAAGGTGATAATCGAAGATATACAATAAAGTAAGAATAATGAAGGAGGCAAACTAAGCTCGAAGTTATCAAGAGTCGCGCAGCAGAAACTAGTGAGCCAGCGATTCAAGAGTTGGATGTGCGTTGTGAACATGAGTGAATGGCAATTATTAACGCCTAGAAGTTTCACAGGCCAGAATCGAAACTGGTTATGAATTAAATAAACTCTAAGGAGAATTCTTGGTTAGGGACTAAACCGCCAATATGGCTAAGATCCTCAAACCAGAACATATTGTATAATAAACCGCGTGGAGATACTACACTTCACGATGGTAGGACGTTATAAACCAGTGGTTAAGTGATTGATTACGTGGGCGTAATCCCTTTTAAGGGGGGTAGAGCGCAAAACCGTTTAGTGTGTTTTACCGTACAAGTGTACGTGAACTATGGTGTGCATAGCACAAAATGATTTGTTCTGATGATTGGTGCGTGTCTTACATAAACATACACATTCATTCATGGTTTAATTGTGGTAATTGCGCACAGAAGATGCGAATACCATGGTAACAAGTGTGTTATTTTGTTAATAGATGTGTGTGAAAGTACAGATATAAGGGAGTAAAGAGACTCCCGGGAAATAAACCCCGACTATGTATGTTCATATAATACTAAATGTAAAACCGTGTATTGTATTTTGATAAAGTATATTATACAAGTATTGTGATTTATGAAGAGGTATGACACCGATATAGAACCTAGTAAGAATTAAAATTCTCTAGGTAACTCGGATTAAGTTGAATTTGGGTGATGATTGATAGACGGAGTTCTATCCCTTGGAGATGTAATGATTATGACTAGATGGATTAAAAGATAGAAAATGGTACATGCTTGAATTAGTGTTGTTTGAAAATGAAGTGGGAGGTGAAACTTGATTATCATGAGATCAAGGGAAGCCGAACACAAATTGGGGTGGAAAGATAATTCAACACTGATGCTGATCACATCAGGGTTGGATGAATCTTGAAACTCCCTATAAGTGGTCATAAATAATCACATCAAGAATAAGATGCAGTTAGCAATAATTGGACTTGGAGTTGTATTGAGTTTTCAAAAGAATTTTAAATTGGGTTTCAAATTTTCAATTGGTATTTTCAAGACTTCAATAAATATTTTTAAGATTCTTAAGTGGTATTTTCAAAGGAAGGACTACTTTTACTTGACCTTGTAAAAGGATCTTCAATTGGTATTTTCCAATAAAGGATTTCATTCTACTTAACCTCATATAGAGTATTTTCGTATTACTTGCTCACGAGCTGAGGACGTATGAGCCTTTGTCTTCGGACCGGTGACATGAGAAGTATATTTTAAAGATGTATGCAATTGTTTTGATCTCCCAAAGGAACGGGGACCAGAAGGTGTCCATCGCGACCAGGTTCTGCGGGATCACAGTGTATATGTACTCAACATGGGTCCCGAACCCATGAAGAGATGGAAAAGGAATTTCTGGTTGATATACATGCTATGACATGTTGTGTGGTATGTGTAATAATTATTATTTTGACCTTGAGTCCTAATGTGATTGAATTCCGAAAGTGTTATGTTACCTAGACCATGTGTCTAAAGGTTGTTATGTTATCAAGACCTGGGTGTCTAAATGTTGTTATGTTACCCTGACCTCAGAGTCTAAGGGTTGTTATGTAAGTACAATGTTGTTAAGGTACCCGGACCATTAAGTCCGAGGATACTATATAAGTATGTTATGTCATGTTATGTATGTATGGATGTGTTACCCGGACCGTTAAGTCCGAGGTTGTGATGTAAAGTATGTTTGTTATGGAAGTTTATGTTACAAGTAATCCCCGTATTCTAACCAATGATGTGTGAGAAGTGTGAACTTCGAGGACAAAGTTCTTTTAAGGGGGGTAGATTGAAATACCCCAAACCTTAATGTGTTAATTAATTATGTAATTATGATTTTCCAAGAGTAATTAAGTCCTTAAGAATTTTGGTAAAAAAAAATCCAAAAGAAACAAGAAAAACGCTTAAAAAGTGAAAAACGCTAATTGAGCGTTAAGTGACCCTAAGAGGAATATGACCTCGACAAGAGTATTAAATGGATTTTAAAGGCGTAATAAGGCCTAAATAATATATGGGAACAAGTTCCGAAGAAAACGGATCCAAATAATATATTAAAACGCTAATAAAGTTTTAGCGCACGTTTTTCGAGAAAACCCGGAAACGTGACTTTAAGTGGTCAAACGAACCCATAAAAATTATAGTTGACTATATAACTATAATTAAACATTAATGGGAGCTTAATAACCATTAAAATTAATTAAACGAGAAAATTCCAGAAAACGGGCCCGGTTAGTGAATAGTGCTAAACCGGGTAAAATAACGAGCGTTTTCTGTAAAAGATGAAGAACGCTCCAGCTCACATGTATAAGTGGGACCGGTTTTAAAATAAAAATCAGCTCACCCACACTCAATTAGCTAGTTTATTTGTTAAAGAACAAAAAAAATGAAGAAAAGAAAAAGTAAAAGTACAAAAGTACTTTTCCTTCCCTCTCTCCTCACTTTTCTTCTCTCTCTCTCTTTCCTTTTCTCCTTCCCCACCGTATCCTCTCTTCTCCTTCCTCCCTTCTCTGGCGATTTTTGCAGCCCTCCAATGGCTACTCTCCTTCCTCCCTTCTCTTGCTCACCCAAGCTACATCCAAGCTCCAAATCCAAAAATAATTACATATTTGAACTCCTCTCATCACCCTCTATCTTCCTCTCTTTTCGAAATTTCAAAAGGACGAGTTTCATCCCCATGGGTTTATCCCATTTTAAGAGAAAATGACATCAAAAGATAGCTTGGAGTCTCCTCTTTCAAACAAGGTAAAAAGTTTCAAGAGAAAATCTCATTTTCCCCATTTTCTTGCCTTGGCCGATTTTGGCTACTTCTTATACCTTGTTTTCTTCTTGTTTTGGAGCTTTGGTTCAACCCTCCAATGGTGGTGGAACCCCCTTCTTGATTCAAGGGGTAAAACCCCTCTTAAAAACTCCACAAGGTAAACCCTAACTTTGTGTTTTAAGCCCTTTGATTGAATTAAAATTTTCTAAGGGTTTAGATGATTAATTGAGTACGTTTTTGTGTTTCTTGAATGTTGGGATGGAGTTTGGAAACTCCATTCCCACTTGACCGAAAATGAGAAGAGGAGGGGCAAGAGAAGAACCAAAAGAGAACTTGTGAAATTAAGGTAAGAAATCTACCTTAAGGCTTGTTTTAAATTGCTTTAGGATTTGAGATGGGAAATTAAATTAATGAACCCAAATTATGAGTTGGAATCTATGTGGGGGTGTGTAAAATTGATTTAAGAGATAATTGTGAACTTGTGTTGATTTAAGAGGCTAAGTGCCAATGCATTTGATTTTGGAGCTATATTGTTGTTTAATGAAATTTTGAGGATATATTATGCTCTGATAGAGCCCTTGTGGGTTTGGCTAGATTAGGTTTGAAAAATGATGACAGGATGAGGTTTGGGAGATGCTAAGTTTATGGGGATTATGGCGAAATTTTGGTAGAAAATGAGTATTGATGATGGCTTGGTGAATGGGGAAACCTTGGTGTTGTAGTGTTGAGTAGGGTGGTTTAATAGCCTTGAAATGGTATTTGGGAAACTAGGAAGAAAGGATGAAAATCTGTAGCAAGTTACATATGTGGAGCTTAGAAATGCTAGAAAAGAGTTAGTGTTTATAACTTGTGAAACAAGGAGTGAATGTGGGTTTTGGTTGTGCATTTATGTAGGAATGAGTTGCAATGGTCATAAATGGATTTGATAAGTTTGGTAGGAGGTAGCTATCAAAAGGAAATAGAAATGCACAAGTGTGCAAAATGCAAGAATGTGAAAAGTGAGTTTGTTGAATTTGGGCAAGAATTGGGTGGTGGATTAAACCAATTATTTGGAGTGGTTTAGAGCATGTTTTGAGGTGTTTAATTATGTAGGAAACTTGTGGAAAGTTTATGGAAAGATTAGGGGTGGATTAAGGGTTGATTTAGGGTTGAAAAATGACCTTTATAGCAGTTTTTAGCAGGGTCCGGGACCTAGGATATGTACCAAGTCCCGGACCGCATCAAAAAACATGCCGAGAGTGAATGCAGGAATTGGTCCGGGACTTAAGTCCAGGACCCAGTCCAGGACCAATGTCAAAAATAGGCCGAAAGTGAATTTCAGAGGTGGTCCGGGACCTTGGGTCCGGACCAAGTCCCGGACCAGGGCAAAAATTGCCTAAAATGTGTTTTAAAGTGTTCCAAAGGTGGGGGATTGATGGGTAATGGGTTTAGATGTTGTTAAGGCCTTGTTTGGTGACTTTTAAAGGTACTAAGAAGTATAAACAAGTGTTGGAAGTGATTGAGAAAGTTGTGAGTTTAAGTACACAAAGTTAAACCGAAATAACGGATAACGGGGTAAGTACGGGAGTAGCAATTATATACCTACCGTAACGCCTTAATATTAATTGAACCATTTGACATGTAAATAGTGGTTCAAGAGTAAGACATGAGGAACAAGTGTGAACCGAGGAACGTGAGAACACCCGGTAAAGTAATTCCCCACGGTGACAGGTATGGTTTTCTTGCAACCTGTGTCCTACCGGATTACACCGGCTTGTATGCCAATGTGTTTTTCTGTGTGTTTGCCACCTTGCAAGATAAAGCATGAAATGAGTTTATAGTAATTCATTATTGTGGCGTAATTAACTCCGATACCGCTTAACCTTATTATGTGTTAAATAATAGTTAACCGACCTTAGGTTCACATAAGAGAATCGGTATTCGGAATAAACGTCCCAACCCACGGGAACGTTCTAACTACGGCTATCCGTGCGTTTGTGTATGTTGTGACTATGTATGAAGTATGTGACTTTGTTTTGTGTGTTGATGTTATCGGATACAGTTATCCATGTTTGTTAAAAAGGGATGTTACTTCCCTTATGTGTCTAACAGAGTTAGTAACACTATGTGATGTATGTATGTGATAAGTTCCATAAAGGAACCTTTAACTAATATGTATATGTTATGAATGGTGAGGAATCCGGTCGTTCCGGTCGCGCGTATTGTTTGGGAGTTGATGTATATATGTGAATCAACTCCCATCCTGTTATGTTAGGGTTGTTTTCCTTCATTGGATTTCGACCTCCCACTAGCTTAGCCAAACTTACCTACCCAACTTCCAATCGGGTTAGGGGGAAATCATGTGTAATGTTGGTAGGGTGTTGATACCTAAGTTCGCTTCGACTCCCTCTTTATTATGTTACGGTGTTGTTTTTCCTCCTTGAATTACAACCACCCACAAGCTTAACCAAGGCTTACCTATGATAAGCCGTAGACTTATCATGTTTTATAAGCTAGATTTATGGTATTATTAGTTAAAATAAGGTTATAATAGGTAGTATTTACATTAATTTGCATAAAAAGCCATTTTATATGTTCAGACTAATGCATTGAGTGTTTTCTATGCAAGGAGCAAGTTCTGCATCAAAAACCAAGCAATGCCGGATGTAAAGCCGGGTTACTTCTGCCCGGCATCAGTTCGCATCAGAAAGAAGATCAGGCCGGGCATTTTGCCGGGTGTGATCTATCCGGCATAAGCAAACGTCGGCCTATTCGCCAAATGCTAAACGGTTATTTACCGTTAGTAAATACTCAGAGCCGGACAAGGTGCCGGATATTCTCTATCCGGCATATGTGACTTTTCGCGCCAGACGGTTTTCGACCGTTATTGGGAAGCACGTGTTTTATTCACATGCCGGTTAACTTATACCCGGCATGGGACCCGGCATCTGAGGATTTTCAAGTCTATAAAAGGGCCGAGAGTCTGCACTTGGAGGACACTTCATTCATATTACTTTACACCATAAATCTCTCAAATTCGCGACGAACTTCTGCCAAGGAAGCGCTGCGAATCCAACCTGAAGAAAGAAGACATTATCGAGTTCAAGGGAATTCTCATCAAGTTGTACTCTTGATCCTCCTTATATCTTCTCTCAAATGTTCTGGTTGGTTTGGTAGACTCTTTGGTTGCTTTGATTAGATTGATTGCATTGTAAACACTCTTTGATCATTAATGGAATTCTCAAGTTTCTTAACCCGAGTTTTAATCTCCTTATCAATAGAACAAGAATTTTCTCTTGTTCTATCATCACAAAGTTCTATTTAAGGCTTCAACAGCAAGAGTAGAATAGGTTATGACTTTGGTAATCTTTAATATTGTTGCCTTGAGAAGTAGGCAACAAATGCTAAGGTTTAGGATTGTTTCTCTTATTTCCCATTGTTCTGTTCGTATTCGCGGCATTATTTATGCACGATGCGAATAAGGATAATGAGTTCCTTTTGTCATAATTGAAACTGGAAAAATTATTTACGAAATGTACGATGCCGGACTGACTGCCGGGTGCAATATGTCCGGCACATTCAAAGTTTTTGAATGCGCCGGGTATAATTCGTCCGGCACCAAACCCGGCATATACATTTTGCGAGAAAGAGAATCCTTTTCGAGACTTGCCACTTTTGATCCGTGATCATATGAGTTCTTACATTGTTAATTGACCCTAATCAAGGTTAGTTCGTTGTGAATAATTAGTTTAGTTAGTTTAGAAATACTTATACACCTTTTTCCCCCTCTTTACTTAGTAATTACCAAGGCTAGGACTAATTTTGTATTCAAGTCCCTAGGGTTCGACTTGCTTGGTCTTAATTTGCTTCCCTGCTACTTTTGACCGGGTTTTTGTTTGCTACCCGTATAGATTGAGTAGGTTTTCTTTCATTTTTATTCACTGCCGTACAGGTGTCGGGTGGTTCATACCCGGCACATTCTTGATTCTTTTCCTATATTCTGTTTACTCTCTTGTACATAAAAGTATATATTTAACCTACTAAAATCTCTGTTAGCAAAATGGCGCCGTTGCCGGGGACTTGGAATTAGTCCAAGTCCTAAAATTGGTAATAGCCTATTCTGTGTTCACTAATTTTTTTATTAATTCATGGTTCATTGAATGTGCCGGACCGGATGCCGGGCAGATTAAACCCGGCCGGTTCAGAGGAAGTCAGAGCCGGGTAGAATACTTCCGGTATTAGACCCGGCACATTGCAAATGCAACTACAGTTTTGTTTACATACTTTGTTTTAAGTGTTAAATATTATATTCTCTCTTTAATTACTTTTTTGTCTTAAAAATACTCTGATCTCTTGTTTTGCTCTCCTTGAAGTTATTACGTCGAATGCTTCTCCGATCGAAAAGTCTTCCTCGTAATTTATCCACCCTCGATCCGGAGATAGAGCGGACCTTTCTTCGTTCTTTAAGGCAACAAAGAAACCAACAAAACACCTTCCCTACACAATTAGAATCAAATTCAACAAGTGCAATGTCAACCCCAACCGTCCGCAATATTAATCGGCCTTCCAATCAAGGCCAGAATCCAGCCATCAACCTCCCTCCCCTCACACAGAATGAATACGATGAGTGGCAAAAACTCAAGCCATATCATCAGATCCGTTGTGTGAAAGAGTTGGGCATGTTCGATGGTTCCAATCCGGACGAGGCTTTACTCCACATAACCAAATTTCTGCAGCACACCAATAGCCTGACTGCTGCGGACGCTGTCCTACAATATGCCAGACTCTCTCTTTTCCCTCATAGCTTAACCGGTACAGCAAGCAAATGGTACCATAGCCTAACCCCAAGTACCATCTCCACTTGGGAGGACATGGCACCAAGTTTTATGATAAATTCTTACCACCAAGTCGCACCCTGGAGATGATCGCCGATATTTACAACTTTAGGCAACCAGGATCGGAGAACATCTGTGAGACTTGGGACAGATTCAAAGGGTTGCTCCGTACATGTCCTCATCACGGCCTCACCAAGGAACAACTTTCCCAGTTGTTCTACAAAGGATTGGTCAACCAATGTAAAACCATGATCCTATCCTCCCTTGGTGCTGACATACTGAAAAAGCCAGGAGAACAATTTTTGAATGGGATTGAGTCACTGTGCGAAGAAATCAGAGATTGGGCCACTGGTGGAACAAGAGGCGGTACCCCCTGTATACCATGTGGGAGAGCGACAACAAGTTCGATACTTTGATGAAGAGTCACGAGCAGTTGTTAGAGAGCAATGCTCAAACATCAACCAAGGTAAGTGCTTTGCAGAAGGTGGTGGAACAAATGGCGATGAATGCTCTTCCACAGCAGGCGAACGTGGTTAGTGCACGACCACACGCCCAGTGCCCCGAACTACAAGATTGGAAGAATGTTGAAGAAGCAAACTATGTGAGCAACAAGCCTGGGTTTAGGCAGCCATGGCAGTCTGGGGCCAACCCCCTCAGAATCTTCAAAACCACGCCGGCTACTCAGGAGGTCAAAGGCAATTCATGCCGACTTCCTATGGCGGATTCCCTTCGAATCGACCTCCCCAATCTCAATCAAACTCGGAGGCTGAGATGGCAGAGTTGCGAGACATGATGACGACACTGATGAACAAATCTCACAATGCTCATGACGAGATTTCAGCACTTCGCAAGGACCACAAGGCGTTGCACTCGCAATTGCAGCAACTCCTTGCTCAACCCAGACCTTCCGGTCAGTTTCCGTCCCAGACACAAGTTCATCCGCGTGAGCATGCGAAGTCCGTCACCATTATCTCGGAGAGTTCCGAGCATTGCACCACATAGCAAAAGAGCAAGTGTAGGGCCCTTCTCAACCAGGCCCGCATCGTAACAAGGGAGCAATTCTTACATACTCCCCTCTAAATTAATTTTATTTTATTTATTCTTATTCTTATTCTTATTATTATTTATTTATTTTATGCTATTTCTGTATCATTTATATATATATATATATATAAAAAAAAAAGAGAGAGCAAGATGCCGTGTTCCACGCCGGGTAGGTAGAACCCGGCAAAGGAATATTCAAAGTGCCGTGCCCTAAGCCGGGAGGAACACATCCGGCTTTGTAAAATTCACTATGCCGGGTAGGGATAACCCGGCACTCCACCCGGCACTTCGTCTTTCTGGAAAAAAAATTACCTCGGGTAAGTGGGGTTACAGCCCCCACTTTTTACCCTACTCAGACGCCGCACCGCACGAGGTTCCACCACAGTCGAACCCGACACCACTCCAGTCGCATTCCACACCACAAGACCACCGTGAGCCATCTCTCTGCGATTTCTGCACTTCCAAAATCTAAAACCAGGTTCCCTCATCGTATTCTATTTATTTCGAATACGATTTTCATAGTTTTCGTATACATTTGTTGTTTTTCTTTGTTTCTTTGTTGGATTCGTGACTTTGGGTAATGATTTCGGGAATTTAGAACATGCTATGATCGATTTATGAGCTCTGGTATAGTTATGTGCGTTTTTGCGAATTTCTGGGTTCGAAGTATGAATGTGCCGGATGGGTTCTGTCCGGCATCCTATCCGGCATTCAGCTGTTTGCATGCGCCGGGTGGAATTTGACCGGCATGCCGCCCGGCATGACTACCTGATTAATGTTTCTATGCTTAATGGGATCCTAGTCTTCTGAATTAATGCCTAGGACAATGTTTTTTTGAAAATTAATCAATTCGACATATAATTAGGAGAATCATGACACGACACCAGGTTATTCAAAATAAATCCAATTGCTATATCTGTAACATTTGATAATCTGTTGTGTGTGGTATTCGATTTTCCTTTCTTTACCTGCAGATGCCTCGGCGAAAAACAGCTACTTCTCAGACCCTTGATTCAGATGAGGATACCTTCTTTGAGGAGTTGGATGCAGCTCTAGGAGAGGCTACTCCAGAAGAGGATGAGGCTACTCCGGAGGAAGATGAGGCTGCTCCTGCTCCACCAGAGCCACCTCGCCGTTCCACTAGACGGGCAGGTAAGGAGCCCGCCTCCAGTAGTGCCCCTCCGCCTCCACGGAAATCTACGACGGGGCGAAAGCAGAAGCGCCCTGCTGCAGCTCAGAGTGGGCCGGGTTCGACATCCTCTGCACCAGAGCTAGACGACTTCGGGATTCCTCAGCCCCTACCTTCTCGTCTCCAAGAGGACCCGCAGTTCGATTCTGATGGGTTTATTAGCACAGAAGCTGCCCGCTACTACAATCACTCTAAGCAAAAGGGCAAGTGGGTGCAAGAGCGACGAATTGACCAGACAGTGAGCCCGTTATCTCATATCATCTCCCCATTTCAGAGGCATGGCTGGTCAGGATTACTAGAGATTGGTCAGAGGCACTTCTACGCTGACCTAGTTCGTGAGTTTTATGCTAATGCTGAGTTCCTTGGGCCACCCCAAGTCTCCGAGGTACAGATCCGTTCTTATGTTTCCTGTACACGTATTTTGATTTCACCTCGTAGCATAGCAGACGCCTTAGGCATAGAGTATGACCGGAGGCAGAGCTCATTCACTAGGCAGTATCTGGCCACTGCCCATGCTGCTATTATTGCTCGGTTTGGATCACGGACCCGATTTATGAATCGGGCCCATTCTAAGTCTCGCCCTGTGATCCCTATCACCTTCATCACGGACCTGCAGCTTCGAGTGGCCATGGAAGTTATTAGACATAACATTAGGCCCTGTAAGCATGACGAGCTAAATGACATGGATTGTGCCATTCTTGAGTACCTTCGTGGGCCACCACCGAGTGATGTTGCAGCTCGATTTCCGGTGCACCGACTGATGTTTGCTCAGTTGGTTCGGGCGATTCTTCATCGAGATATTCAGCGCCCTGTCTTCCCGATGCTTCTTCATCACCATATCACTCAGACTCTGAGGGAGGATCAGATTCCACGAGGTCTGCAGTATCACCAGGAGTCCTCCCTCATTGACCTCGCACTTATTAGGCGATGGTGGTTTCGTGAGTCTGCACCGGGAGAGTACCGTATGTTCCTTCAGCGCAGAGGCGTAGAGCCAATGTCACTGCTCGGGAACTACCCTAACTGAGGGATCTGAGCCCCAGTTGCTGCTACCCCCTCCTACCTCCTTCCTCAGACTTCTGCCCCCGCTCCTGACTTGGGTCCCCTGTATGAGAGGATGGACCATTTTCAGCAGACCCTTGATCAGCAGCGGCAGTCCTTCGATGTGTACAGACAGTCCCAGCAGGATACTTGGACTGATTATGAGGCCTTCCGGGCCAGCTATGAGGGATATCGTTCTGAGGTTACCAGCCGAGTTGAGACAGTAGAGCAGCGCCAGCAGGAGGTGGCCGCAGGTCAGCAGGCATTTAAGGAGCAGGTCACCCAGCGCCAGGAGGAGCATGAGCGGCGAGTGGATGACCGCTTTCTGCTCGCAGTCGACAGACTTGACCGTTCTCGGGCTGAGGATAAGAAGACACTCAAGAAGACGATGGAGTGTTCGATGAAGGCATTCTTCAAGAGTATTCTCAAGAGGGAAAGGAAGAAGAGAAAAGCCCGCAAGGAGGCGAAGAAGCAGGGTCTCCCTACCCCTAGCTCCTCCAGCTCTTCAGACTCCTCAGCGGCTCCTTCTGACTCGTCCCCACCACCACCACCACCTTCATCTGCGCCGGCGGCGGCTATCTAGTTCTTTCTCTCTCTTTCTATTTTCCTGTCTTTACCTTTATTTTCTTTATTTATGTTATTTATTTTCTATTTATCATGTATGCTTACGGATTCACTACTCTCCTTGTATTATGGAAGCTTGGCACTTTATGAGTTTTTGATTTCAGTTGATCTGATTATTGTTGAATTCTGATGTGAACAACTCCAATCATTGGCTCATCACAAGTGTAGGGCATCTGCCATTATGGGGAGTATTTATTGTTCTTTCTCTTTCCTTCAGTTTCTTGTCTATTTAATTCTTTCAAACACTGGGGACCGTGTTCCTACCTAGTGTAGGGCAGGGGGACCTCCCTTTGAAAATTAAAAAAAAAGATTTTATAAATTAGTTTTCAAATAAAAGCATTTTTATAGCATGTCTAGTTATACAATATAATAAGTTTTAAGTTTATTAACCTTCTACTCAGCTTTTTGTATGTCTTTGACTACTAAGTTGACATTAGGGAAGGCTAAATATTTGTTCTCTCAAGAGGTAAGCTTTCTAATGACCTTTAGATATTATTTTCTCACTTCGTGATTCCTTCTGTTAACATGAGTATATGATCTTACTTCTACTTTTGTCCTTGATCTACTTTTGGGTAATATATCTTTCTTTCCTTTTCAAAATAGTTCAATTCTATGGGTGAATATCTTAGAAAAGGGTGATGAAAAAAGAAAAGAAAAAAAGAAGAAGAAGAAAATCTCTTCCAAAAAAATATATATGAAGCATTATGAGGTTGCAAGTGCCTCAAAATAAAAAAAAATTGAGAGTTTTTCCTTTTGTTTTTCTCCTAAATTCCCCGTTCTTTAAATGAAAAAAACAATCATGGTTAGATTCAGAAACCCTTGAAAAATAGGGCTGAACAATAAAAAAAAACCATTGATGAGAGTCTTGGCCACATTCAGAAACTCTTGAAAAATAGAGCTGAATGTTGGAAACCGGAAGAAGGAGAGATACAAAAATCCCCTATGCAAAATAGCCCATGAGTCGTTGTTCCATTTTTGAGATTGAATGTTTTACTTTTTACCCACTTGTATATTATTGATAGAATGAGAAAGACTAAGTGATGCTTATGAGTAAGAGTCAAGTAGTTAGGAAAGAAATATCTCATTGTCATTCTAGAGTTTTTTGTTTTGTGCACAAGTAGTTACTCTTTTCTGATTTAATTTTGCTCGAGGACTAGCAAAAGGTAAGTGTAGGGCCTTGATAAGCCGTAGACTTATCATGTTTTATAAGCTAGATTTATGGTATTAGTTAAAATAAGGTTATAATAGTAGTATTTACATTATTTATAAAAAGCCATTTTATATGTTCAGACTAATGCATTGAGTGTTTCTATGCAAGGAGCAAGTTCTGCATCAAAAACCAAGCAATGCCGGATGTAAGCCGGGTTACTTCTGCCCGGCATCAGTTCGCATCAGAAAGAAGATCAGGCCGGGCATTTGCCGGGTGTGATCTATCCGGCATAAGCAAACGTCGCACCTATTCGCCAAATGAAACGGTTATTTACCGTTAGTAAATACTCAGAGCCGGACAAGGTGCCGGATATCTCTATCCGGCATATGTGACTTTTCACGCCAGACGGTTTTCGACCGTTATTGGGAAGCACGTGTTTTATTCACATGCCGGTTAATTATACCCGGCATGGGACCCGGCATCTGAAGATTTTCAAGTCTATAAAAGGGCCGAGAGTCTGCACTTGGGACACTTCATTCATATTACTTTACACCATAAATCTCTCAAACGACGAACTTCTGCCAAGGAAGCGCTGAATCCAACCTGAAGAAAGAAGACATTATCGAGTTCAAGGGAATTCTCATCAAGTTGTACTCTTGATCCTCCTTATATCTTCTCTCAAATGTTCTGGTTGGTTTGGTAGACTCTTTGGTTGCTTTGATTAGATTGATTGCATTGTAAACACTCTTTGATCATTAATGGAATTCTCAAGTTTCTTAACCCGAGTTTTAATCTCCTTATCAATAGAACAAGAATTTTCTCTTGTTCTATCATCACAAAGTTCTATTTAAGGCTTCAACAGCAAGAGTAGAATAGGTTATGACTTTGGTAATCTTTAATATTGTTGCCTTGAGAAGTAGGCAACAAATGCTAAGATTTAGGATTGTTTTCCCATTGTTCTGTTCGTATTCGCGGCATTATTTATGCACGATGCGAATAAGGATAATGAGTTCCTTTTGTCATAATTGAAACTGGAAAAATTATTTACGAAATGTACGATGCCGGACTGACTGCCGGGTGAATATGTCCGGCACATTCAAAGTTTTTGAATGCGCCGGGTATAATTGTCCGGCACCAAACCCGGCATATACATTTTGCGAGAAAGAGAATCCTTTTCGAGACTTGCCACTTTTGATCCGTGATCATATGAGTTCTTACATTGTTAATTGACCCTAATCAAGGTTAGTTCGTTGTGAATAATTAGTTTATTAGTTTAGAAATACTTTACACCTTTCCCCCTCTTTACTTAGTAATTACCAAGGCTAGGACTAATTTTGTATTCAAGTCCCTAGGGTTCTTGCTTGGTCTTAATTTGCTTCCCTGCTACTTTTGACCGGGTTTTTGTTTGCTACCCGTATAGATTGAGTAGGTTTTCTTTAATTTTTAATGCCGTGCAGGTGCCGGGGGTCATACCCGGCACATTCTTGATTCTTCCCCCATATTTCTGCTTAATTTCTTGTATAAATGTATATATATTACCTACTAAAATCTATGTTAGCATAGTGGTACCGGCGGAACAACCAAAAGAGGTACCCCTGAACACCGATCCTTCTAAATTTTTCAAAATTGGAAAATGCTTTTCATGATGAGCAGATTCGCTTAATGAGATTTTTGGAAAAAGAAGAAAGACATTCGCTTGGAGTCCAAAGGACATGCCCGGGGTGGACGCCAGCGTTATCCAGGATAGCCTGAACATCGATATGAAGTTTCCTGCCATCCGACAGAGGAAGAGGATTGTAGGAAGAGAGAGGGACGAAGCTGCCCGGGCGGAGGTTGAAAGGTTGCTGAAGCCGGTTTTATTAGAAACGTTTTTTTATCCAAAATGCCTGTCAAATGTAGTTTGGTTAAAAAGGCAAACGAAAAATGGAGGATGTGTGTGGATTTCACAGATTTGAATAAAGCCTGTCCGAAAGATTTCTATCCTTTACCGTCCATAGATAAACTCGTAGCGGCAACAGCGCAGAGTAGTGTGATGAGATTTTTAGATGCGTTCTCCAGGTATAACCAAATAATGATGAACAAAAACGACCAAGAGAAAACATCCTTTGTCACCTCGACCGGTATTTTTGCTACAAGGTCATGCCGTTTGGGTTCAAACATGTAGGGGCAACTTTTTAGCGAATTATTGACGAAGTATTCCGGGAACAGTTGTCCCGCAATGTGGAGGCATATGTGGATGATATAGTAGTAAGGAGTAATTCTATAGCCCAGCACATGAAGACCTTGAGGAAACCTTTAACACCCTGGATAAATACAAGATCAAACAATCCTGAAAAATGCGTCTTCAGGGTCACTCAAGGAAAGTTTTTCGGATTTATAGTCGGCAGAGAGGCATCGAGGTTGATCCGGAGAAAACTCAAGCGGTTCTCTACCTTCCGCAGCCAAGAAACATCAAGGATGTGCAAGCCCTGAATGGAAGGCTCACCGCTTTAAGTAGATTTTGCTCCAAGCTTCAAGAAAAGTCTATCCCATTTTTCAATGTCCTCCGCAAAAAATAAAAAGTTTTAGTGGGATACGGAGTGTATAGACGCCATCGAACAAATCAAGAAAATGCTTCAGGAGCTTCCGAAGCTTGGCGTTCCGACACCAGGCCAGGATCTATTCTTATATCTGTCAATTTCGGAATGGGCGGTAGCAGCAGTCTTAGTCATGGAGGAGGAAAAGAAGGAAATCCCTGTCTATTTTACCGGAAAGATCTTGACCGCCGCGGAAACAAGATATCTCTAATCGAGAAAAGTTTTGTTTGCCTGTGATCGCATCCACTCAAATCGGTTATTTCAACTGCCATTGTCTCCATCTTTCCTATACTCAAGAATTTCTTTAATTGTAGCTCGACCGCGGTATTCCTTCCGCTATACTTGCAATTTAGCTAGTACATCGGCCTCCGAATTTTGGTCTCTGGTACATGTCGGAGATTGCATTTCGAAAATCTTGCCCTTAGATCTTGTACCTTTATCAAGTAGAGTTTCAATTTTTTCCTTTGTTTCGAAGATGTTTCTCACTTTGCCTGCTACAAGCAAGGAATCAGATTGTATTTCCAGCTCCGTCACCCCCAGAGCACAGGCTATTTCAAGCCCCTGTATTAACGCCTCATATTCTGCTTCATTGTTTGTTACTTCAAATTCCAAACTTACCGCATGATTCATTTTCCTCCATCGGGAGTCTGGATTACAACCACAACCCGCACCGGTTTTACACCTAGCACCATCCACCCACATCTTGTACGGGACTTCCCGCTCCTCTTGACGGAAGAAACTTGCCTCGGTGATGAAATCAACCAGGGCCTGGGCTCGGTGATGGATGCGATCACAAGGGCAAACAAAACTTTCTCGATATTAGAGTATCTTGTTTCCGCGGTGGTCAAGATCTTTCCGGTAAATAGACGGGATTTCCTTCTTTTCCTCCTCCATGACTAAGACTGCTGCCACCGCCATTCCGAAACTGACAGATATAAGAATAGATCCTGGCCTGGTGACGGAACACCAAGCTTCGGAAGCACCTGAAGCATTTTCTTGATTTGTTCGAAGGCGTCTATACACTCCGTATCCACTGAAACTTTTTATTTTCCGGAGGACATTGAAAAATGGGATAGACTTTTCTTGAAGCTTGGAGCAAAATCTACTTAAAGCGGTGAGCCTTCCATTAGGGCTTGCACATCCTTGATGTTTCTTGGCTGCGGAAGGTTGAGAACCGCTTGAGTTTTCTCTGGATCAACCTCGATGCCTCTCTGCCTGACTATAAATCCCAAAAACTTTCCTTAAGTGACCCCGAAGACGCATTTTTCCGGATTTAGTTTGATCTTGATTTATCCAGGTGTTGAAGGTTTCCTCAAGGTCTTCCATGTGCTGGGCTATAGAATTAATCCTTACTACTATATCATCCACATATGCCTCCACATTGCGGGACAACTGTTCCTGGAATACTTCGTCAATCATTCGCTGAAAAGTTGCCCCTGTATTTTTTTAACCCAAACGGCATGACCTTGTAGCAAAAAATACCGGTAGAGGTGACAAAGGATGTTTTCTCTTGGTCGTTTTTGTTTCATCATTATTTGGTTATACCTGGGAGAACGCATCTAAAAAGCTCATCACACTACTCTGCGCTGTTACGCTGTGAGTTTATCTATGGATGGTAAAGGATAGAAATCTTTCGGACAGGCTTTATTCAATTGTGAAATCCACACACATCCTCCATTTTCCGTTTGCCTTTTTAACCAAAACTACATTTGATTGCCATTTTGGATAAAAAAACTTTTCTAATAAAACCGGCTTCCAGCAACCTTTCGACCTCCGCCCGGGCAGCTTCGTCGCTCTCTCTTCCTACAATCCTCTTCCTCAGTCGGATGGCAGGAAACTTCGGATCGACGTTCAGGCTATGCTGGATAACGCTGGCGTCCACCCCGGGCATGTCCTTTGGACTCCAATCGAACGTCTTTCTTCTTTTTTCCAAAATCTCATTAAGCGAATCTGCTCATCATGTGAAAAGCATTTCCAATTTTGAAAAATTTAGAAGGATCGGTGTTCAGGGGTACCTCTTTTGGTTGTTCCGCCGGTACCACTACCTTCTCTGAGGTTTCCCCGGGCATCCGTGCTCTAGCCTCTCCCTCTCCGTATTCTCGACCGGAGCCGACCTCTTTGACTACATCCTCTTCCAGAAAGTCCTCAGTGATCCGTAATTCGCACACCCTTGCTGTTTTCTGGCTCCCGGGGATGGATACCAACCTTCCACCCCTCGTCAAGTATTTGAGCTTGAGATAATAGGTGCTACAAGCAGCTCCGAAAGCATTGATTCCGGGTCACCCCAAGTAGATGTTTGTACCCGGACAGGTCTCGCATGATGTATAAAGTTATTTTTCTGTTCTCCGGTCATCCTTTGGCCTAACGTCATTGTGACATCGATACTTCCGCTGGCCTGCGCCGTGATTCCTCCGATGAATCCTCCGAAAGTAGCAGTAAATGGTTTGACCTTTTCGTCCGGGATTTCCAGTTTCCGGAACGCCGCTAGGGAGATCACATTGCTCCTGCTCCGCTGTCGACAAGGATTTTCCCTACCATCCTATCGTTGATTTAAGCCCGAATGACGAGAGGGTCATTATGGGGGTAGTAGACTCCCACCTCGCTTCCTCCGTGAAGTAGATAGGCGGTAAGGGCTCCCTTTTTTGGATCTTCTTCTTCCGGAAGCTTCTCATGGACCTCGTGTACGTGCCTTTTCTTTTCTTTTGCCGTGAATGGCCCTTTTCTGAGAGCAAACCGTTATGTCCCCAAAATCCAAGATTTGCTATGGTCTAACTCGGGGTGATCCTCGTTCCTCATGCCACCTCCGCTATGCCCGTAACGAGATTGGTTCTGGTAGTCGTTGTTACTTTTTTACTGTTTGGAAGCTTCTTGCCTCTGCTTTTCTTGCTTCCTTTTTGCTCATCGATTTTGTTCAGTTCTCTTGATAATGTCACACAATTGGTTGTCCTGTGGTTGTAGTGCCCGTGGAATTCACAATACAACAATGTGTTCTCTCCTGAGGTAGGCTTCTCAGGGGGCGGAAGATAGCCTTCCCTTACTGCGGCTGCGTACCTCCCTGGAGCGATAGTAATAACTTTTGCTCCATATGTCGACTTGCCTTCGGTATGGGAAGTCGTGACCGGATCCTTCCCATACGGCCTGTATCTTGCTCCTCAAGGTTTTGAAGCAGACGTCTCTCCATAACTCGCGCCAACAGACAGCGCTCCTCCTTGTTTCTTCTCGTTTGCTGGTTTGAAACTATTGGCCAATTCTTTTGCCTTATTCTCTGCAATCTCTGATTTCAAGAAATCATACAGCATTTCTGTTAGCTCTCCGTGAGTTTGCGGTGCTTTGGTAGCAATTTTCCCTGCCAATCTTGGATTCACCAATCCATTTCCAAAAGCTTTTACCAGTATTTTTTCATCCACATCGTTTATCTAAGCCACTTGCTTATGGAATCGTTCGCTGTACTCTTTCACCGTCTCTCCCCTCCTCTGCCTGATGTCCATCAGTTCGATGGTATCTTTCTGGATCTTTTTACTCACTGCAAAGTAAAGTTGAAATTCCTCTGTAAGCTGTTTGAAGCTTGAGATGGATTGTGGCTTCCGAGAGGAGATCCAATTTAGGGCTCTTTTAGCAAATGTTCCTGGAAATAAATTGCAGAGCGCCTGGGAGCCGATCCATTGAGTATTCATCGCGAAGATGAACTTCTTGATATGTTGAGTGGGGTCCCCGGTTCCATCGTACTTCTCTATTGTCGGAGTGACAAAGAACGGTGGGAGCTTCGCCTTCTGAATATTTTCGGGAAGGGATATAGCGACATGTCGATGTGGTCCTCCTCTGCATCTTTTGGCGGTGACTTCTCTTTCCGGCTTTCTTCACTCTTTGATCCGCTCTTCGCTTTCAGGTTCTCAATTACGTTCGTCATTTCGTCGATTTTCTTCTAATGTTCTAGATCTCTATCCGTCAACTCTTGTTGGAACCGTTCATTGCTTTCAGCGATCTTCTCATTAACTTCCTGCGCAAAACTCCTCATCAGATCGGTGAGGTTCTTCCTTTGAGAACGAGCTTTCTCCGATTGCAGCCACCTTCCCCTTCCCTTTGCTTGATCGTGGTGCCATGGTTGAACGAGAGACAAGAAACGTGACTCTGTGGATTAGATCGTGGTTGTCTTTCGACGTTCTCTTCCCACAGACGGTGCCAAATGAGATGGTATGGAACTCGTACTCAGACCGAAGTTGCAAAGAGAGTGCCAAGTGATGTATTGATTAGAGCCTATCGAATTACATGGCTTACGACTCTTATTTATAGACCTCCCTACAGAGTATAACCGTCTCTGTGGGCCTACACTATTCTAGAATATTCTTCAATATACAGGTTTTCCTATAATTATTCCTTTTGTGAATAGTTACTCCCAGTCTCTCGGAGAGGGCCTTGCTTCGCTTCGGAGGTGGGGAAGACCGTACGGCTTATTGTTCTTCCGCAGCCTATTCAAAGAATGGCTCTCTGGACGCAAGGGTCCGATCGTTGGGGTCGGAAGGAGACTCGCTCGGAAGGAGACCCTTTTGTTGTCTCCGCAGGCAGCATGTATCCTCCGCTAGTCACTTGGTTATTACGCGTGGTAGAACCCCTCTTCAGTCGGGACCTCCGGGCAGGGACTAAACTGTCCCACCACCGGGCTTTACTTGGTTCACCAATCCAGGATGTTACCCATTTAAGGGGTTTGGGCCGTGGAAAAGTTCAAGAACCATGAATCGGATCCACCCTCTTGTGTCTCCTCATCCTCATGCGTGGCCGAACCTATATCGGACTTCTACTCATTCCATTTTACTCAATACTTATGTTAGGAGTTAGGTAGTTAGGAATTAGTAGAAGCCAACACATCCAAGCCACACAATAATACCTTACTTACATCCACATCCATATAAGCTACATTACATTACACAAGTACACCACAAGGTATATACACATTCCCTCCTCTTCCATTCATTTCATGAATTATCCAAACTAAATGTTCAAGACAAAATAACAAAAACAAATATAACAAGCACAAGTAAGTGCATTAAAGTCCGATTCATGCATTTATCTTATTTAGGTGATCAAATAAGCACACAAATCGGGGTAACCAGGTTAGGATACAGGGCATGAAGAAATCATACCTTTCACCGGGTGTCCTCACGTTCCTTTGGCTCACTCTTGTTCCTCGAGTCTTATTCTCGAACCAATGACTACATGCCAAATGGTTCAATTAATACTAAGCATTACAGTTCATACATAATTACTACTCCCGTACTTACCCCGTTATCCCGTTATTTCGGTATAACTTAATGTTCTTAAATTCACAACTTTCTTAATCACTTCTCAAACTTGTTTATACTTCTTAGGACCTTTAAAGGTCACCAAACAAGGCCTTAACAACTTCTAAAACCATTACCAATCAATCCCCCATGTTTAGAAGCCTTAAAACAATTTTTTTGGCTCTCTGGTCTGGACCGCCCCTCTGGGGAGGTCCCAGGGGCGGTCCACACACAGAAACTACATTATCCTGCAGAATTCAACTAGACCTCCCCACAGGGGTGGTCCCTAGGGGCGGTCCACAATAGACCCTGTTTTAAAAAGTGTTTTTCTACTCATTTTGGACTCCAAATTCACCCCAATCTTTTCCCACTCATTCCACAATCTTTCCACATGTTTCCTACGTGTTTAAACACCTTAAAACACTCCTTAATCATGATCTAAACCTCCTCAAATCCATGGTCCAATACTTACTCATCTTCTTGCTCAAATTCTACAAATTTCCATTCTCATTTTCACACTTTGCACACTTGTGCATTCCTACACTTCTCTTTGCATTTTGCACTTTGTCCTATTGCCATTTTACCATCCCAATTCATTTCCAAGCAAATACAATATCTATACCCAAGTCCAACACACATTTTACCAAGTCTTGCATACTAGTTTTTCCTAGACTTTCTAATGCATCACTACACATCTTGCTACAGATTTTTACCTTAACTTCTATCCTCCAATACTCCCTCACTAATGCTACTCCTAGCATTCAAAATGCCTTACTTTACCTTCTTGGTCTCTCCATTACTTTAATCCTTTTCAATCTGTTTTCAAGGCATTAAACACTCACTTTAAACTCTCCAAATACACCTAGTCACTACCTAGGTTATTTCCTCTTCTTACACAACTAAGTCCTCAAATTCCTAGACAAATTTGACGTAGTCTCCCCTATATTTTTGGCATTGCCCACACATTATCCCAGCTCACAATTTTCATATCAATTCACACACATTTATACACACTACAACACAATATTTTTCCTGCACATACACATACATTACCCATAGTTTTCCCAAGCTTTCAAACATCATTTAAAAACTTCAAAACTTTTACATTACCTTTCCTCATTATACTACAACATATCTATTGCTCATTTCAAATGCTTAAAACCTGTTACATTACACTTTACAAAACTAGTTCAAGGTAAGCACAATTACCCTGTCTTGCTAGTTTTCTCTCTCTTTCCTTCTCTTCTTTTCCTCTTCCTTTCTTCCTTGTTCTCGGTTTTTGTTCAGGAAATGGGCAATGCTACAGCAACCCATACATACCAATACTAGTTTAGCACATTAACCTTAACTAACCCTAAAATTTAGAAGTTTTGAGAGTTTAGGAAAGGGCATTACCTTCAACCAATGAGTGAGGTCTTTGGTTAGCAAGAGAGTAAGATTCCTAGCCCAATGGAGAATCCAAAATCGGCTGGAGCATAAGGAACAAGGAGTTCAAAATCTAGAAATTTTCGTTTTGCCAACAAGGGCTAGAAAAGATGAGTTTTCAAGATTATTTTTACCTCAAAATGACAAGGAGATGAAGGTGCTTCTAATGGTGGTCTCAAACCTTCAAATGAGGAATAGCCATGGAGATGAAAGTGGGTATTTTCGATTTTTGAACAGACGAGATTGTTCTCCTTTACAAGAGGATTCCAACGGTACCAATTTTGTGATTTTTGGACAAGTATTGAGTGTTCAACAAAGGAGTGAAGATGGAGCTTCTATGGGTGAGCTCAAATCGCCGTTGGAGCTGCTTTGGGGAAAAAAAGAAATCAGAGAGAGGAGGGAGTACGGAGTGGAAGAAGAGAATGGATAGGAAAGAGAGTCTCACAAGTGAGGTAAGTACTTTCTTACTTTTTACTTTTTACTTATTTGTCTTGTAGTGAATAAGAAAGAATTAATAAGTGAGTGGAGAGAGAGAGAGCAAATCGGCCACACACACAACATCCTACAGATTTTTAATTTTTATTTGCAAGTGGGACAAATTAGTTTGTTCTTATTACGGTTTACACCTCACAATTACCCGTTTTTTTTTACAGTTTTTACTATTTTCTCGTTTAATTGATTTTATTGGTTCTAGACCTTCATTAACGTTTATTAATGACTATTTTGTTGACCAAAGTTGTTACGAGTCTATTTAACCCGCTTAAAGTCACGTTTTCCCGGTTTCCTCGAAAAACGCGCTTTAAGGTTCGTTATGGTTTTAATCCATTTTATGGATCCGTTTTCTTTGGGAATTGTTCCCATATATCATTTTGGCATGAATAAGCCTTAGGAATCCATATAATACACTAACCGAGGTCTCATACCTCCTATGATTATTTAACGCTTATTTAGTGTTTTTCGCTTTTTAAGCGTTTCTTCATTTCTTTTGGATTTATTTTTCCTTACCAATATTACTTAGGCATTACTAGGCCCTTAAATACATATTAAAAAATTTTATCTCTATATTTAAGTTCGGGGTATTTCAGATTAAGAGCATTAAGTTGAATACAACCCCATCAATCTTAGTAAATACTACCCATTTGAAACCTGGACGGTTAAATTTGACATTTAGGCAATATTTATGTAATTATGGAGCTTGTATGTGAGAATCATTGGATTTATGAATGGCATTTAAATTTGATACATGCACTATCTTACGAATTGTTAACCCCAAGCCTCGAGTCTAATGGAGGAGTAGTGCTGAATGTGGTTGACAAGACCGAGGCCAAGGATAAGGGGAATGTTATCATGGGAACCTTTACAGTAAATGGCGTGAGTGCATTGATACTATTCGATTCAGGAGCGTCTCATTCCTTTATATCATCTACATTAGTAAGGAAGTTAGAGACAACCCTTGAGCCTATCTCAGATTTCCTAGTCACATTACCGACGAAGGAGAGAGTGAGGTGCACGAAACTACACAAGGGAGTTCAGATTAACATCATGGATGAAGAGTTTCACGTGGACCTGATTGAGCTGGATAATTTAGGATTCGACGTCATCATGGGCATGGATTGGCTACAAAAATACAAGGGACGACTACAATGCGCAGAGCATAGATTACTACTGAAGAGCCCAAAGGGCAAGACAGTTTCATATCGCAGTAACCCAAAGGAGCCTACTTTTAAGCTAGTATCTGCTATTACATTGATGAAGAAGGTGAAGAAAGGACAGCCAGTCTATTTATGCTATGTCCAGGACATGAGGCAGGAAGAGAAGACACAGTCAGATATACAAGTTGTTTCAGATTTTCCTGACCTGTTTCCAGAAGAGTTACCAGGGATGCCACCCAAGAGAGATGTGGAGTTCTCCATCGACTTGATACCAGGCACGGGGCCTATTGCCAAAGCACCTTACAGGATGGAACTAGCAGAGGTGAAAGAGCTGAAAATTCAATTAGAGGATCTGCTTGACAAAGGATATATCAGACCGAGTGCATCACCATGGGGAGCACCAGTTTTGTTTGTGAAGAAGAAGGATGGTAGTATGCGACTTTGCATCGACTATAGGGAGCTGAATGAATGTTGTCACGGTGAAGAACAAGTACCCATTACCACGGATTGACGATCTGTTTGACCAGTTAAGAGGTGCTACAGTTTTCTCGAAGATTGACCTGAGATCAGGATACCCCAGATACGGATAGCTGATGAAGATATAGAGAAGACACCTTTTCGGACGCGTTATGGGCACTATGAGTTCACAGTTATGCCATTTGGCTTGTGGAAAGCCCCAGCTATATTCATGGATCTTATGAACCGATTGTTCAGGGAGCAGTTAGACTCATTAGTGGTTGTATTCATCGACGACATTCTAGTATATTCCAAGACCAAAGACGAGCACGAGGTGCATCTGAGGAAAGTTGTAACACCCCTACATCGCACTTACCAATTACCGATATCGCAGCGGAAGTAAACAACCAACAAAACTAAACGCCTTGGTGCTACAACGCCGTTAACCACCCACGTGGTTAACTAGGCAGAATACATACAAGTGTATCGGTCTGATGATCAGACTCCCGAGCATTAGATCCTAACATCCACATACAAACATAACCAACAATACCGAGCATTTAATTACATTCCAACTTCAAACTTTAAACATTCACCACTGCTAATAAACGGCGCCCAAAATATAATACCACGGGAGCACAGGCGCATCCCGGGCTTATCAACCAAGGTAACCAAAAGTACTTCCACCACCTAGGACCTAGAGCCACTCCGCTTCTTCGATCCTCATCCTGTAAATAAACAGAGCCCCCAAAGGGGGTCAGCAACCCTTTGCTGGTATGGCTAACGCGCAGCCCATCGGCTACCGGGATACGCGCAACCAATTGTCATGATAACATGGCATTCATTTTAAACATCCAACATATATTATATCATAGCATAGCAAGGGAATTTGCATAGCACGTCATCAACATTTAACACCATAAGATCGGTTCTCACGAGGAACCTTCCACCATAGTTAGTATTCACGGTGAGCCTAGAGATCGTTGTTAATCTCATATTAAGCTCGTTACTCACCTCGTTACCGTCCTGTTATTCGAACGGTTAACTTAACCCAAGGTGTGTCGGATATAGTAATCCCAAGCACACCGAAAACAACATTTGTATGCCCCTGTGGCCCGACGTGAGTCAGTAAACTAGCTTTGGATAAGCTAAGGGAGAGGTAGAAACCAAGTTGGAATACAACCCATACATACACCAAGAGAGTCGAACCGGATAGACATCGACCCCCATCCATCACACGCGTGGCCGGAACATGACCGGACACCTCACTTCCCCGGTTAGCACTTGTTAGTGATCATACAAATAAACTTGTTAAGTCACACACAAAGAAGTGTTTAAGTCTTGTTAGACACACCAAGGGAAAGGAGTCACAATGATACAACATCATAATATAAACAACTGTAAACTCTTTTCATGCCTTAATCTTATAAGGTCGTAACACACAGAAAAGCAAACAACACCCAAGCCGGTGTAAACCGGTAGGCAACAGACTGCAAGAAAACCATACCTTGGTCCTTGCTTCGATTGGTTCCCACCTTGAGAGAATCCTATAAACATTTAGTAACGTCGGTTAATTAACGTACTAGTCCATTGTTAACTTGTTACTTTACATAACTGGTTTATTTTATTTCTCACACTTTGTTATAACTCTTCATCTTTTATTTATCATTATAACTCATCTAACATGTCTTAAATAACCTCATTTTATCTTTACCAACCAACCACCATTTTTATACAACCTTTCCTAACTTTAAAACAACATTTTTGGTCCATACAGTGGCCTGTCCGAACTTGTGTCCGAGCTTCCGAAGTTCGGACTCAAGTCGAGACTTTAAACTCAATACAGACGCATGTCCGAACATTGGTCCGGACTTCGGAAGTTCGGACATGGGTCGAGAGAAATCCAAAGCAAAAATTCTATGTGTCCGAACATGTGTCCGGACTTCCCAAGTTCGGACACAGTTCGAGGTCAGTTTCTAAGAAAAGACGGGTGTGTCCGAACTTCCATGTCCGGACGGAAGTTCGGACATATGCCGAGGCTCTGAAAACTATCTCGCAATAGGCCTGTCCGAATGTCCATGTTCGGACGGATGTTCGGACATGCCAAAACCTGCATTCTCCTAAGCCTTTCAACACTTAACCAATTCCTACCAAAATCTCCAACACTTATAGTATTTTCTCCTAGGTTACTAAGTGATGTCTCATGCCTAATTCAACCATTATACCAAAGTATTTCTTCATCATTTAAACATCATTTTCCAAGCATCTTTCTTTCAAACTAGTTTCCTTATGTCATTCTTGTAATCCCTTTTACAAGTTTATACCTTCTCCTGATTTTACCAAAGCTTACATAAATCCTAGAACAACTCTAAGAAGGCTTACTCATTTGATTTACAAAATTCCCAATATATATTGCATAAGTCATTCCTAAGACTTTCCTAGTTCACAAAGACTCATTTATACACTTATTACCTCCTATACTTACCCAATTTTTGGCATGAGTTCTCTTAGATAATCACTACGCCATAACACATTGTTTTCACCATTAAACACACTAGAACACTAAAATCCATCAAGAACACTCTTATACACAAAACTTCATCAAATATACACCACATAACAACATAGTGCACAAAAAATTGCATGGCACTTAGGCCCTTAAAATGCTTAAATCTTAAACACTGAATTTCCCACAATATATTTGCCTTTGACCTGCAAATACACATAACAATACATATGTCCTTTTACTAATCTCTTTGAGAACATTTTACTAAGTCATTTACCATTGGCTCTTTAGGTAGTTTAAACAAACATAAGTTCATTATAAACCCTAAGTACCTATACTCTTAGAACATCTAGGTAATTGTTTTACCTTAGATCTTGAAGAGAGTTTGGATATATGTCAAGAGAGGACTCCACCCAGTCCTTTAATGGTTGGAATGAAGCTAGAACAAGGCAACACAAGACACCATTTAAGGTCATTTTCGGACAACACCAAACATTGGGGAAACACCATTTTTCTTTGAGTTTCCTTACCTTGAAGCAAAGGAGAACAAGGATATGTGAAAAGATGAGCTCAAGCTCCTTCCATGGAGATTCCTCTTGGCACCAAAATGGAGCTCTTGAAGATTTGAAAGGACCAAAATGAAGAGCTTGATGAGACTAAGAGATTGGTGGTCTTAGTTTTTGATTTGGACAAGTAAGCTAGAAGTTACAAGGGATTGAAGTTGTATGTTTGTGCTGTGTTGTTCAACCGTGAAAGAGAGCAAGGAAGAAGAGAGGATACGTGAGATTTGAGAGAAATGAGAGAATGATTGATTACAAAAGCCTTGAGTGGGTAGTAGTTAAATAAGGCAAATAGTGCTCTCCTTTATTTACTCATTTACTTGCTGGTTGATTAACAAGGGTGGTGACTCACCACACACAATAAAACCGGCCCCCATAATATAAGGGGTTACCCAGTCTTAATTGATCAATTACATTACATATGTTGACATATGTTACAAACTAGCTTATTTTAGTTACTATTCACTAAATAAAACACATAGAAGTGAAATATTAATTTCCTATTGATTTAAACTTCCAAATGTGATACTAAGTAGTACACATATTAACTAAAGAGTATTGATGGACCTTTAGCCATTCAAAACTCATTTACAAGACAGTTTCTCAAAAACGTGCTTTAAGACTCCTTAAAGCACATTTTGTGTTTTAACTTGTTTTCAAGCTTGGTTTTCTTTGGTAATTGATTTAATATATTCATTAACACATAAATAAAGTCTTGGTAAGTTTATTGGGTCTTAACCAAGGTTATCCCAAGCTTAGAGCATATTTTGCCCTTATTGCCTTTAAGGCCTTTAATTGTATTTACAATCTTTTATGTTACTAAGACTCTTTTAGTCTTGATAAATTATCATTTACTGTTTAAACAACTTATTAAGATTTGGGGTATTTCAATCTACCCCCCTTAAAAGAACTTTGTCCCCAAAGTTCACACTTCCCACATTTCTATAATACTAGAACACGGGGAACATTTATAACACCGTCCTTCCAAAAACAACATTACCAACATTACCATTATACTTACATCACATTGGACTCAAGGTCCAAACCATGTAACACCATTCAGACACAACGGTCTGCAACATAACATAGACAACGTATATTATACATGTCGTACACATCCATAACCGAAACGGCTCTACCCCCCTTAAAGGGGTACGCCCCGTACCCTATACATACAAACACTACGAAGTAAACAATGACGGGTACTTCGCCTTCATCCTATCTTCCAACTCCCAAGTGGCCTCCTCAACGTCCTGGTTAGACCAGAGGACCTTCACCAGTCTCACGGACTTATGGCGAGTGTCTCGAGTCTTAGTATCCAGAATCCGTACAGGAGTCTCCACTGATCGCATGGTCGGCTCTAAGGTTAGCCTTTCAGGCTGAAGTACATGTGACGGATGAGACATATACTTTCTTAACTGGGACACATGAAACACATCATGTACCTTGCCCAGCTCCGCAGGTAAGTCAAGTCGGTAAGCTACCGGTCCAATTCGCTCAATCACAACATAAGGCCCCACATACTTCAGGCTCAACTTGCCCTTCTGGCCAAAACGAAACACTCCCTTCATGGGGGATACCCTAAGAAATACCTGATCGCCTACAGCGAACTCCAGGTCACGTCTGCGCACATCAGCGTACGACTTCTGTCTATCCTGAGCTGCTTTCATGTTAGCCCGGATTTGGCGAACTTCTGCTGAACCTGTTCCAGATACTCTGGTCCTATAATGACCGTCTCACTCGACTCATCCCAGCATAAAGGCGTGCGGCATGGTCTACCGTACAATGCCTGGAAGGGAGACATCTTGATCGAAGCATGGTAACTGTTGTTGTAACTAAACTCGATCAGATGTAACTTATCAATCCAGCTGGTCTGAAAGTCAAGTGCACATGCACGTAACATATCCTCAAGTGTCTGGATAGTGCGCTCACTCTGACCATCTGTCTTGTGGGTGAAACGCCGTACTCAATTTCAGTTCTATACCCAGTGCTTCTCGTGTAGATCTCCAATACCTCGATAAGAATCTGGTATCCCTGTCGGATACAATCGTCTTGGGTACCCCATGATGTCTTACTATCTCTCTGTCGAAGAGTTCTGCAAGTCTTGCCACTTTCCAGGTGTCCTTCATCGGTATGAATCGGGCCACCTTGGTCAGTCGGTCTACAACAACCCAAATCATATTGAGACCTCCCCTTGTAGGCGGAAGCCCTATTACAAAGTCCATAGATATGTCATGGAACTTCCACTCAGGCATTGGCATTGGCTGCACCATACACCAGGCCGTCGGTGCTCAAACTTGACCTTCTGACAAGTGAGACACCTCAACACATAATCGTTTACATCCTTTTTCATTCCAGCCCACCAGAAATAACGTTTCATACCTTTATACATCTTTGAAGCTCCGGGGTGAATCGAAGTCGTAGAACAATGGGATTCAGTCAGTATGCGCTCTTTCAGCTCAGCGCTACTCCTCGGTATACACAATCGGCCATTAAGCCTAATCAGGTCATCATCATGGAGTCTGAAGTCGTACTTCTGACCCTCGAATGTGCCATCAATAAGCTTCTGTCTAATCTCCACCATAACTGATCCGTCATCTGAGCACTCCGCACCTCTTCAACAAGCTAGAATGAGAGACTAGCGAATGGAGAGAGTGTGCTCGGCGACTCAATGCGTCAGCTACACATTTGCTTTACCCTACTGTAAATTGATGTCATAGTCATTTAAGAATTCAACCCACCTTCTTTGCCTCATGTTCAACTCTTTCTGAGTGAACAAGTATTTCAAATCTTGTGTGTCCGAATAGATCGTCATGCTTACTCCATACAAATGATGTCGCCATATCTTCAATGTGAAGACAATGGCACCCAACTCTAAATCGTGGGTAAGGTAGTTCTCTTCATGCTTCTTCAGCTGTCGGGAGGGTACGCTACGACTTCCCGTGCTGCATCAATACACAACCCATACTACTGATGCGTCGCAATAAACCTCAAACACCATCTGGACCGTCTGGTATAGTCAGGATGGTGCAGATGTCAGAGCTCCTTGAGACTCTGAAAGGAAATCTCGCAGTCGTCTATCCACTCAAATGGAGCATCCTTCTTCATCAAGGAAGTCATCGGCTTCGAGATACTGGAGAAGTCCTTAACAAACCTCCTATAATAACCTGCCAGACCGAGGAAGCTCCTGATTCGGTAACTGTCTTCGGCCTAGGCCAGGTGCGTACTGCATCTATCTTTGCCGGATCA